>CM061150.1:16969857-17322357 GCA_030710495.1 Labroides dimidiatus | reverse complement strand
AGTGGGCTGGTCAGAGCAGAGAGCTCCCTCCAGCAGACTTGGATAAACACAAACACAGCTCTAAATATTTGAAAAGCATGCGGTGAGCCTTAATGGGTCTCATCAGACCTCAATGTGCATGAAAATCACTTGGATGATCAGTTTATTTAACACTTGTTGTGTGTTTTCTGGTGCTCAGAGAAAATTTAGATACTTTCATGCCCGGGTTTGTTTTCCAGCTTGAACTTGTTTCTGCCCAACCCACACAAGCCACAGCCAGACTGTAACACAACCAAACACTACACCAGACCAAACCACAGCTTGGTACTTCACATCCACCACCACCAGCCCTCTCTGTCAACCTGTAATTGCTGCTCAGAAATTCTTTTCTTTTACATCGACTCCTCCTCCTTTGTCCTCTGTTTTTCGGCTACCTTTTGCCATCCTACTCTCTCCTCTGTTCTGGTCTTCAACTCCTTCTCTCTTGTTTTTGTCTCGTACTGGTAGACTGTGTTGCTTCATATAAAGGTAAATAAATGGAAAGTGTATATATATATATATATATATATATATATATATATATATATATATATATATATATATATATATATATATATATATATATATATATAAGTGTGTAGTTGTGTAAGAAGCACCAAACCACAGGCTTATTGGAAGCTATTAGAGAACTGGCTGAGCAACACAGAATAGCAGCACCAGATGGGCAATATAGATGTGCATTGCACACATACACACTGCATTTATACATGAAACACACACTTTGTACACAGACACATGGTGCACATTAATATTGACAGATTGACAGAGGGGATATTAATACATACAATACACCCATACATAAACAGACTTTGAAATGATTGCAAACAAATTGATTACACACACGTACACTTGCACACAGCTGGCATGCACAGCTGCAGCACTCGCTGTAGCCCTACGATGCACCCGATGAATGATAGACGGAGTGAGAGTGAGGACGGGTGACACCAAAGAGCATCCCTTCATCTCTGTCACTCAGCTAATCCCTCTCCCCTCTCATCCATTACGTCACTCCACCCCTGCCAGACACCCCTCCAACCTTCATCCCATTCCATGCGTCAGTCGCTTCTTCTTCTCCCTCTTTTTTCCTTCGACCAGATCCATCTTCTTCCCTCATTTTTTCATTCACTCCCGCAACTCTCAGCCTCCTTGGCTTGTTTCTGATTTTGAGAAAAAGTCATTTCTTTCTTGATTTCTGTCTTAAGTGTATCACATTCAGTAGTATAAGGATTACCAGTACAAGCCCTGAATTCAAAGTACAAGCAACAAAGTGAAGTGCACACACTTAAAGTGAAAGTAAATCTTTTTCTGTTTTTGTTTTCCCTTAATTGTGATTACCAATCTGTTATTACTGAATTAATTCTTATAACTTGTTCATGAATACACCGCTGTTTGATACTTAAACCATCCAAGATGATGCACCTTTATAGCATGTTTTTGCTCTAAAATTAATAGATTATCCCATATTTCAAAAGTAAGGGGTTGTTTTTCTGATTCCAGGTTGACTAGTTAAAGTCCCAGTAAGGACTTTCTATATGCCTGGTCATAATCCATTTAAAATGAGATGATCTGTACCAAAATAGGATCATTTCTAAATGCATTTTTTTAGTTTCCCTTCCTGGGTAGCCCAATGCTGGATTGATTTAAGTCCCTATGACAACACCATGCCTTCATACAAAGTTTAGCAGTAAGTAGAAAGATCTGTGCTTTTCTCTGTAGGAAAGGATTTTTTGGAAACATGGGTTAAGCTGTTTGGGATAATGTGCATTACACCCCATATACTGCAGTGGTCTGTAAAAACTTGAGAGTCTATTAATAAAATAAAGAGTGAGGTTACGTTTGCTCTGCTTGGTAAGGTTGGAGTTAGTAGATGAGCACTGGTAGGACCTATCCAGGATTCACTCATGTTACATGTTAGGGACATGTCTTAAAACCCTGGGCTGTAAGTAGCACCATGTAGCCAGCTACTAAATTATGCTACAATACCAATTCCAATGAGGTAGGGATATTTTATAAAACATAAATAAAAAACAAAATACAATGATTTGCAAATCCTGTTTAACCTATATTCAATCAAAAAAAACTACAAAGACAGAATATTTATTATTGAAACTGATTAATTTTGTTTTCTTTGTTTTGTTTTGTTATTTTTGTTATTTATTTATTTTTTTTTTTTCCAAATATTCAACATTTTGCAAGATGTTCCAAATAAATTGGGACAGGGGGAATTAATGACTGGGAAAGTTGAGGAATACTCTAAATAAATAAATAAATAAATAAATAAATAAATAAATAAATAAATAAATAAATAATGGGAAAGTGTGCTGTGATCTGATGAGTCCACATTTCAAAACTGGCTTGGGAATCCTGGATGTCATGTCCTCTGAGCAAAAAAGGAAAAGGACAATCCAAATCAGTGCAAAAGTTCAAAAGCCAGCATCTGTGATGTTATGGGGGTGTGTTTGTGCCCATGGTACAGGTAACTTGCACATCTGTGAAGGCACCATTATATCTGAAAGGTACATACAGGTTTTGGAGCAAAATTTGAAGCGCCACATATGACAATGAAGACTGCTGACTGTTGAGCAACTAAAGTTTTACATCAAGTAACAATAGGAAAGAATTCCACCTCAAAAGCTTCAACAATTAGTGTCCTCAGTTCCCAAACGCTTATTGAGTGTTGTTAAAAAGAAAGGTGATGTAACACAGTGGGAAACATGAACCCGCCCCAGCTTTTTCGCAGGCATCAAATTCAGAATGAGTAAATATTTGAGAAAAAAAAGAAAAAACAATAAAGTTTATCAGTTTGGACTCTAAATATCTTGTGGTTGTGGTGTAGTAAATTGAATATAGGTTAAAAGGGATTTGTAAATCTTTTTTTTCCATTTTTATTTTTACTTTACGCAACATCCTTTCTCCGTTGGAACTGGGGTTGCACAAACTGAGTTTACAAAGTGTGCTTGTTGTCATTTTTCAAACAATTGTGTTATGTAACTATGTGGTAAAAAGTTGTCTTGAACAAAGAAAATTTGTGTTAAAAAGGAGATCTGATCACCATTTAGTTGCTTCAAAACAAGTACATGCCTTGGCAAGAGTCATGTGCTCATGGGAAACAGAGTCTTCATCATGGAAAAACACTAGCTTTTCCATGTAGTCATCACAGCCCCTTTAATTAATTAAATTTTTGAGAGTTTACTTATCAAGGGCATGGCTGATTCAGTGCACGGTAGCTGTTAGCAGCTAAGAGGCTAAAGGCAGCCTAAACTCTGCATCTTTGCCTCATCCTAACTCAAATGAAGTTAGGTGGAGTCAGCTTTTTCAATAGGTCAATGATAGAATTCAGAACTCAGTGTCAGAAAAAAACTGTAACTTCACAGAGACTATGTCTGTGTATTATGCAGTCTGCAGTATACATGCATGCATGCTTTTAAGCCTTGTAAATCATCTTTTGATCCTGACATATTTCTCAGCTGGATGCTCTGATACAACCTGTCAGTTTTCCAACCTCTAGCACTGATGTTGAAACCAAAAACCAATATCATTCCTCCCCCCATTTATATGCATTACACCTGGCCTGGTATTGGGGTGGTCTGTTAGAAAAGCTCCCCATATTTCTTCCTAGTTACGCTACATCTCACACTTATCTGTTTCCCAGAAGTCACAGCAGCTTTTCCAGAATTTTCTATTTTCCCTGAAATGTTCTTTTTGCATCTCCCTCATGGCTAGCAGGAATTTACTACACGTTCCAGCACTACCCCTAGTGTTCTTCCATTTGTCATCCATCAGGCTCAGCAGAGTTATTGGAACGTTGCAGTTGTGCTTCCCGTGGCGTGGATGCGGCCGGCGGGCACGTTCTTGGGGTTGCAGTAAAACAAGCAGCTAATGACACCCCCTATAACCACAGCAAAGGGGGGGCACGCGTCACTGGTGCTAACCCAGGAAATGCTTTGGTTGGCCACAGGGTAATTGGGACTGTCCCATGTAATTTGGGCGGAGAGGCAGGCAAGTTTGGCCAGCACTCATGCACTTGTCTCTCTCTGGCTGTTGGTCAACCACACAGCACCACAGAAACTACCAAAGGATGGATGAAGGAAGGAGGAGAGATATGGGAGATAAGGAACCAAGAAGTGACAAGCTGGAGTCAAGGAAATAAGAAGAAAAAAGACTACAGAGAGGCCACATGGAAGAAAGCAGTGAATAGAAAGCAAATGTGTGCGTGTCTGTTTGTCTAAAGGAGTGTCACAGTGAGAGTAGAGAAAGTGAAGCGTGGCGTGTGTATGGTGGGCATTATTTTTCCTCACACAGGTTCTCCTGCGCTGAGGCAGATGGAAAATAGGAAAGGGGAGCAGGGGGAAATTCAGCTTAGTCAGGTCTTCTGCTCCAGCAGCGTACTCATCGCTGTGTGTGTGCGCACACTTGTGTGTATATGTGTGTTTTCTCTGTCTGTCAGGTCCTCTTCACAAGCAGCGCTCACTTTAAGTGGGACAGACAGCTCGAGGACTAAAGAGTTCTGTGTGCTGGCCTGAAACCACAGGTGTGTGTTTTTATACGTACACTTGTACCATCTGTTGTATTTGTGTGTGCGTGTGTGTGTGCGTGCGTCAAAGAGAGAGAGTTTCTTTGGTGATGATACTTCTGTTATGGTGTGAGTGAGTTCAAATGTGTTGGTCATGCATTTGATGGGTTATGCTTGTTTGTGTGTAGTGGGGTTTGTGAATGGTGTGCACAGTATGTGTGGGTTAGTTATCAGTTATTAAAACTGTGTATGTTTATGTGAGTGTCTTCACATAGCAGTTAAACCCTCCTAAATGGGTAGCATTGAACTTCAGTGTGCATAACGTCTCTCTTTATATTTGTAGCGGCTGCTGTGTCATACCTGTCTGTCTGTGCAGATTTTTTTGTATTAGAGGAATTAGACGGCTTGTTCCACATAAAGTCTGCCTGTGTGTGTTCTGTCTGCCTATCTGTCTGTGTTTTTGTCTCCCTTGTGTGTGAGTTGGTGTGCATGAACAGAAAAATGTCGGTCCTACATAGGTTTATATGTGTGTGAGCGGCATGCATATAGAACTGTGCAAGAATGTGTGCGAGTGCGTGTGCGTCTTTGTGTGTGTGTGTTGCAGGCTGAGGGGTCACCGGCAGGTCCTCGTCTCCTTAGACCAGACCAGACGATGAGGAGGGGAGCGGCTTGGTGCGGCACAGAGTGTAGTGGTGGTGTGTGTAGCAGTCTCCAATCTAGGACATTGCCTAGGGCTGCGACTAAATGAAAAATGAAACAGCACAGCAGTCGGGCCTTAAATGTTTGTAAATCGGAGACTGACTAAACCGCACTAAACACAAAAACACACACAGAGCAGACTCCAAACAGATCTCCTGCAGAACAGCACCCCCTGACCTGCTTTCCTGGCCTGAGTTTGGCCTGTGTCCAAACTTAGTCAGGTACACACCAAAGGCGATTTCTGCATCAGTGGCCTGCCTCGAGTTTATTTTCCTTTTAAAGGCTGCTTTGTTTTCATGATTAATCAGAGTGAAGGGTTCTCAAGCAGGATTCATGACTGTAATTGAATGCATTTTTAACTTCAATAAACAAAATATTTAGTAAGTGTTGTTGTTCCTCGCCCCAGATTCTTGCGTAACAGTAATATGTTTAACAAAGCACAGATGCTGTATCAGCCTGAAGACATAGGTCTGCATTACTGAGGGAGAAAAATGAAGGGAGACTTTTTAAGAATGCTCCTGTCTTTTATTCAGACACAACACACATCTTCATCGGGCTAGGGCCAAGAATCACTTTGACCTTTCTCTGGGCGATGCTTAACTATGAAGTTAGTCATATTTTCTTTGTGGTATTACTTAGAGATTCTAGGGAAATAGAGGAACGAGTAAAACATCAGGGGTGGCTACAAGGAGGAGGTGTACAGTGTGATGAACCGGGGAAGAAAGACAGATCTGGAGAGATACACAGAGTGAGACTTGATTTGAAGAGATGTGGGGTTATAAAGAATAAGAAAGACACATTATACTGGGGACCAGTAGAATTTTTTTTTTTTTTTTTTTTCAGGTTACAAGTTGTTTTAATTCAGGACAGACCTGCCAAACAAAAATAGTTCCAGCGTCCCTTCACCAGCACAGCAGACAATGCCAAGCCTCTGCACAGCTGGGAAAGTCCAATCTGACTCATTTGTGGATTCCGTTCAAAGTCTATGCATCAACAGATGGAGAAAAAGTTCTGGAGTGTAAATACGAGTGGAATAAGGAAATGCAACACCATGCAGCCGCTCTGCTCTCATCGGTGCTTTGACCAATGAACAGTAGCCAAATGTCACTCTGTGGGACCTCGGCTATGATGAGATTAGAATCATTTTTTTTTAATTTGTAATTTTTTTTATCTTTATTTTATATTATTTTATTTTATTTTATTTTTTTTTTTGGGGGGGGGGGTGAAAAGTAATTTCAAAGAGTCTTAAATTTATTCAGGAAGCTAACATAGTCTTAAAAGAATGGAGTGAATTTAGCAGGGTAAGAGTCATTAACTCAAATGAATTTAGAGAAGTATTTAGAAGAAGCTTTCAGCTGTAAAATCTTTTTTAACAGAAAGGATAAACACTTGTAATTTTTCTCTTCTGTTATTTATGTGAATGAAAAGGCATTGTCATCTTTTATCCTCGGTTTCATTCATTCACTTGTTGTTTTATTATTTTTATTATTTTAAATCACACTTCAGTTAAAGTTATAAGAGAGGAAAGAAAGAAAGAAAGAAAGAAAGAAAGAAAGAAAGAAAGAAAGAAAGAAAGAAAGAAAGAAAGAAAGAAAGAAAGAAAGAAAGAAAGAAAGTGGCAGCATTGGCTGATATGCATGAAGTGCTGTTTAACCCATGTGTGCATCCATACATCTAACCATTAGTTTAGTCCACTTTCTTGTCGTCTTCACTCCTCTTTTTACACTCTCATCCCTCTTTCCATCCTTCCTTTAATTTTTTGTCATCCTCTTTCATCTCAGGCCAAATATGCCCAACTGTAGCCAATTAGCATTTTTCTCCCCCTCTAGTTTCCTTGTTCACTTGCCCCTTTCTCTCCCCCTCCGTTCTTCTCTCCTCTCTCTATTTGTTGTGTAAATTAGATTTGGGGGTTCTAGACAGATTTTGTGTTGTTCAAGCTCTCTCTCTTTCTTCTGCTGTTTCTGTTAACAGGAATAAACCTGCTGGCAATTAAACATTTATGGAACTGGCATACCCCCATTTACCCCATCTCACTCCGTCTCTCTCTCTCTCTCTCTCTCTCTTTTCACCTCTAATCTGGTTCTATCCTGCTTTGTCACTTGCTCTTTCCTCCCCTCTTTCCTTGCTCTGATGCTCACATTGTCTCCCACCTCCTCACCTTTCAACACCTGCTGTAAGTCATCCAGTCCCCACACAAAGTCATCCTCATTCTTAAGCTTTTCACCTCTCTCTCTCTCTCTCTCTCTCTCTCTCTCTCTCTCTCTCTCTCTCTCCCTCTCTCTCTCTCTCTCCCTCTCTCTCTCTCTCTCTCTCTCTCTCTCTCTCTCTGGGTGGAATAGGGGAATGATTAGTGAGAACACATTCAGATTTTCCTTCCATGTGTTGTGCCAGTGAAACGCCCGTGTGCCCGCAGCATTTGGGACAGCTGTGCCAGGGAAGAAGTGGTGTTTGCGCCTGTGTGTGTGTGTGTGTGTGTGTTTGTGTGTGTGTGTGTGTGTGTGTGTGTGTGTGTGTGTGTGTGTGTGTTCAGGATATGAAAGGCAGGGTTAAAAAGCAACAGAGCATATGACAATAAGCTGCACTTGCATAACATAAATGATGTAGAGCTGTGTAGCTGCTTATACAATGTGTGTGGTAGCTGGCTGTGTGTTCAGTGTTGAATGTGGTATATGTGCACATGCAGGCTGTTTACACATCACAGATGTTTGTTTACTGATCACGGTTTATCAAGGTGTGCAGATGCATGCAAGTGTGTGTAGGCTTTCAGTCGTGGGAAATCTAATTCTGCTCTAGCAACCCAGATGTGCTGCATGGTGCTATGAAACCTGAACCCCCCTCACCACAACCACCACCACCAACTGTAGCAGCCCCCACCCCCCATCCCACCCCCCATCCTCCAAACCCGCCCAGAACTCTGCGTTAAGACACATGTGGAAACAATTCAGTCAATGCCCTGAGCAGGGTAGCCCTCACACACACGCACACAAACAGACATATACACACACTTCACTTACACACAGAGGATACACACTCTACCCCTCTCATATACTATGCACAGACGTACACATGTCCAGCGTATGCTCACACGTTACTCTCATCTGTCCCCTGTTGAGGTGCTCATTGCATGGCATTTGACAGTGTGTTAACTCTACTGTGATCCTAAACTGCTATCAGGTTGTCTACACTCAATCAGTAAGTCGTGTGTATCCACTGGATAGCTCAGGGTTTATGGAGGAGGTGAGCTGGGGGCTCTGCTTTCAGAACAATATGTGCAGAGGGGTGAAGGGAGATCTTTGAGGTTGTTTTAACTCCAGTAATAGATAGTAACACTCTATAAACTAGTATGTTGATACCAGTTTGTTGTCTTCAGTAATTTATGAGATGTGATTAGAAGCAGGAGAGTGCAGTCAGCCAAGGCCAAAGGCTCAAGTAGGTGGAGCATATGACATCTAGTAGCTAATAGTTATAATCAGAGCTAATCACATAAATCATTTAAGATAACACACCTTACAGATATATGTCTTATAATATTACTGAATGATAATTATCAGTGCTGCCCTCGTAACACACTGTCATACTTTTAGGAAAACTTACTTGTATCCTGAGTCTAATTCATATGCTAAATGGATGTGGATCCACCTTCTTGATTCTGACAAAATACTACATGCAATGCCTGCAACATAAAAAAGATAGCAACTAAAAGGCACAAAAACCCAAAGAGACTAAAAAAGTGATCAATTTTCTGAGCCTGATCTAAAATGTTTTTCTTCCGTTTTAAATGACATGAGAACACAAAATTTGCAAAGATAATTCCTTTAACAAAAGTAAGACGTGCCAGCAAGGCTATGGAACTTGCATGGTGTCGCTGCAGTGCAGAGAAAAACACAAGTGCTTTAGATTCTATATTTAATGTGAGACAGCAGAGCAGCATTAGCCTCATGTGTGCAGAAGTAGTATTAAAAGTTAATTCACCTGGCATTATTCACAGACTTAGAACATTTTTATTGGCTTAACTTTTTTATCACTGGTTTCACAGATGGAAAAAAAGGAATATAATATAATTTATCCTGGCAAAACTTTTTATTTCCCATAGAAGAAGGTTTTTTTCACCTGCACCTGTTTGATGGAGGAAAAATAGTTAGACAGAATATCCTTGCAAAAACTGTCACCTCTTCTTTTTTGTCAGAAACTGAAGATGAAAATATATACATTTGATGTAGATAATCAAACTCAAGAATTGGTCTTCTTAATTTGCTGTCTCAGCTTTGGGTAAACACCCCAATGCCTGCAGGAGTAGAAATTTGAGAGAATATTCTGAGATTGAGTGGTATTCCGAAGGACTTCACCTTAACATTTTTTTTTTTCTTTTTTTGGTGTTTTTTTGTTTTTGCAAGCTGTGGTGGTGGTTGTTTGACTCTGGTACAGCATCTATGGAGCATTTGAACCGAAAAATGACATTGTTTGAAAATGAAATGGAGTCAAATCTAAATTATTAAAAAAAGTAAAAACCAAGACATTGAACAATACTGGAAAAGTTCAGTGCACTTTTCTACTTTCATCTTCCTAATAAACTCACTGGCAGTTTGAAATGTGATTATCAAAGTGTGAGAAAATGTGTGTGTCAGGTCAGGAGAGAGCGGCGGCTGGCTTGTTTTTGATACAGCCAAAGTGCAGATTGAAGCCTATTTCTGTAATTTAATATTTCTCTGCCTTCACATCTGGAGCTGCATGTAAAAATGGAAAATAGAGGGGTGGGATATGAGACTGACATGGAGAGAGGGAGGAATAAAGAGGAGGGAAAAAATACACTCTCTTCTCCAGTACACACATTCACAGCCTTCACTCACTCACTGCTCACACTATGACCACATTTTTACAGTAACACAGGATGCATACTTGCTGCATGCACATATACTTCTTGTCTGTCCTTTTCTTTCTCCCTCCCAATCAGTCTCCCCTTTTTTTAACTCACACACACACACACACATACACACACACACACACACACACACACACACACACACACACACACACACACACACACACACACACACACACACACACACACACACACACACACACACACACACACACACACACACTCCACTCTGTGTTGACTGGTGTTGTAAGTTGGCGTGAGTGTGTAGGTGATCTGGGTGTGATTACTGCCTGGCTCTCCGACAGCTCTGATGATGACATTCAGGGCTTTGAGCTCCTCTGGCCTGGGCTCGCTCCAAACACAACCAGGCAGTACACACTCTCTCTACCTCGCGACCATGCATACATGTGGCCTAGATACTTCTGAAACACACACTCTGTGTGTTGTACCCAATGTTCTGCTGCACATTCAGGTTCTTGTAAAGGAGTGAGAAGTTTGAAACGGCAAAGGACACGACAAAGGTTGGCTGGTGTATACTTGTTGCTCCCTTGAGTTATTGATGTGTCTCTTTGTGTTCGGGGTGAGATTTAGTTTCTGAGGTCCCCTCACCTTTTCCTTCCTTAAAACTGTCTCCACGCAAACTGCACCTCTTTTTTGAAAGCCTTGAGAGCCAAAGAATGAGTGCAACCTGTTCTTGCTGCTGCTCGCTCAGATCTCTTCTATCTGTCTGTGTTGTCACAGCCAATGTCTGTATTCCATTTACTCCAAGTGTCTGTTTGCCTCATTTAAATGCCAAGCTTAGGGAGCAGCTGTGTGTTGGATCGTTGCTATCAAGACAGAGTCAACATATGTACACACACAGAGACACACTCAGGCACAGACACACACACTTCTCTCAGTTGTGGGGCTTCATGCCCAGATTGTGTTAGTCCTCTCTGTCCTCCACATATTTCTCTACACCCATCAACGTCAACGCTGCTTTGATGAATACACACACACACACACACACACACACACACACACACACACACACACACACACACACACACACACACACACACACACACACACACACACACACACTCACACACACACAGACACACACACACTTAGTACTCTCCATCATTATCATTGTTTCAGCTGGAGAAGAGTCAGGGCTTTTGTTTGTAATTACAGGGGTTTGAAGTGAAAGGGAAGAATTCTCTCGAAGAGAGAACAGGATGGATGGAAAAAAGAAAGAGTAGGTCTGAAAAAAACACACCAGCATGTCTGTGACATATTAGTCACATTTTACCGTAATTGTTGTTCGACCTCATCCCACACTTGTAAAAAGAAGAAAAGAGAAATACTTTTGGAATGTGCTTAGTGGTGGAAGACTTCCAAGGTTTTGTCTGGTGTGTTCTGTACAAAGGGCAAGGGGAGCTTTGTGGCTGGCTGGTATGGCTTTAAAAACATTACAGCTATGGGTAGAGGCCTGTTCCGCTTCCTAAGCCTGGGGCTTCGGTTAGGATTGACCCCATCAAAGCAGAATAGATTGTGCCATTTGTAGAGGTACTAAAGAGTCTTCAGCACAAGTCTTTCAGTTTCCCTAAAATCAAAAAGAATCCCTCGGTGTAAAACCCAAGATAAAGGAAACATGAAACTGACTGGATTCCCTTCCATCTGGACACGTGGTGATAAGCCCACATGAGGATCTTTAAGGCAGAAAAACCAATTGATTGTTGAACTGATTGATTTACTTCTCAAAAGAGCTATCGATTCAACATCAAAAAGAATAAGCCTGTCTCTCAGAAGCATAAGCTTGTTTGACTGAGGAACAGAAAAGTTCAAAAACGACACTGCTGAATGATGACAGGCACGTGGCACACAGCAGATCCACACAGCTTGTAGAGATCCCTCAGGGTTCATAAAACATAAGTCTCGTTAAAGCCTGCGCCCCTACTGTGACCGGCAAGCCAAGGTCACAGCTCAGGAAAAAGGGTCGTCACGAGTGAAATAAGAGGATGAGGAGACTAACTGTGGTAAACATCGCTCGTCCGTCCAAGAATTACTCCCTCTGTTTTGACTTTTGTATGCTGGATGAGACCATCTATCTCTTTTCATTGTCTGATGACTTGTTTCTCACACAACATCAAACATGTTTCAGTACAGCACCGTGAAAACAACACAGCTTTGACTTTTTTGTTGACGGGTGAGAAACTTGTCATGCAAAAACTGCTCACAGCTGAAACATGTGCACAAAATGCACAAACGAACTTGTACACATCAACGCAGCATAACTGCTTTCAAACTCATAGCGCTTGGGGAGGTGTGTGACCCATGTACGTCCTCTCTTGACTCCCAGTGTTGCCCAACAGGGAGTGTTTGTGTGGTATCCCAGGGCAACGGCAAGCGAGGGTGGGGGAGGCTGATGTAGAGAGGCAGGGCTGCAGCCACACTTTCTTTCCTGGTTTGTTTGCATGTCTGATTACCTTGTGTGTGTGCGCGTGTGTGTGTGTGTTTTGCAGAGCATGCAGGTGGGCTTAGGCACGATGTCATTGATTGGCTATGTTTGTGCATGTCTGTGTGAGTGTGTTTCATTTGTGCATGCAGCGTGTGGAAAGTGTTGTTGTCTACAGCCTAACTGTTACTGACAAGCACACACTGACTACTGGAGTCAAAAAGTTAAACGCACTCTATGCTCCTTTCTCTCCCCGGAGGCTCCCTCTTTTTGCCTCTCTAACTTTCTCTCCTCCCAGTTTTATTTTCTATATTTTTCTCTCTGTCATACTCTCCTGCTTTTTCTCTCTCCCTGACGATTTCTTTCTTTTGCTCCCTCCCTCCCTCCTTCCCTCTCTCCATCTCTGATGATTTTAGCAGAGGTGTGACTCATTGGGCATCAAGCCATAATGTCAGGTAGTGAGGGGAGGGCGGGTATGAGGTGGAGAGAGAGAGGCAGAGGGAATGAGAGGGGGAAGGAGAGTTGTTTTAAAAATGGTGAGGTATAGAGCAAAAGTGCAAGGGGGGTTGGAGATATGCAAAATGGGGAGGAATGTGCAAGAGGGAAAGACTGAGAGTGAAAAAGGGAGACTGGGGAGAGGGAGGGGTGTACAGTCAGCACAAGGAAAACATAAAAAAGGAGGGAAATGAATAATTTCTGCAAACGGTTTCCGTCACGATTGAGTTTTTTCCTCCTTGCATGTTTTCATGATTGCTGCTCATGTTTTGGCCATGCAGCGCACTCTGTAAGCTGACCAATGTGTTTATGTGCAAACCTGTTCATGGGCAGGCCTCCATTCATGGCTTTTCATGCTTTAAAGTAGCTAATTACCCAGGGGGTCATTAATACAAGCCCAGCCTACCAATAAAAAACGACCTGGAGGACAGAAATGAAGTGTAGGAAGGAGGAATGGTTGGAAGAAGGGTGTAGAGGATGAGGGTTGGAGTGAGGGGTGATAGGAGAGGAGAGGAGGGACAAAAGATGAGAAGTGGTGTGATTATGAGGATTTGGTACAGAGAGGGTTACACAGGCACATTCATGTTCATGAGGCTTGTCAGTCAGCTGTCTTTGTGGCCCCTGAGGCAGGGGCTCTCCAGACTCATCTCAGCCTTGGCACACACTCACTTACTCACCCACACACGCAAACACATGCACACACTCTTGGCTGACAATACTATCATTTTTATTTTCTTTCCTTGTAATGAGAAATTTGCTGAATGATTTTGTTTCGATATGACCTGAGGTGAAGGTAATGCACACACACACACACACACACACACACACACACACACACACACACACACACACACACACACACACACACACACACACACACACACTTGAGCTTTGACTTCTGTCCTTAATAAACTCTGCATTTGTGCCAGAGCCATGTCTCTGTCTCCTTTCTGTCTCCATTCCCTTCCGTTTACTCTTCCTTGTGTTTTTCTTCTTTCCCTGGAACAGCAGATCATCTCGTTGACAATCAAAACATGATAACTGATTATGATAATCTTTCCTGAAAATCACCAGCAATGTTATTTGATTTCACCATTTCATTGGACCTTCACTTTCCCATGATGTTATTTCTGATGCTTCAGGTGCAGCTTAAGTAAACTACTTAAAGCTATTCTCAACACTGCCACCTTCAGATCACTTCTTTCACTGTCTACAGCACTGAAGAAGGAAAGCAATGCCAGTTTTCTCTTTATCTCCACTTTACTTTGGAAAGACAAGGGGATGTAAACAAACAGATTCTCAGGATTATGATGCATTACATGCTGTTTTCATTGTGCGCCCACAATCTGATCAGTACTCACTCCTTCAAACCAACAATCTTGCAGTGCAGGTCTTTTGGTGTGGTGCTGTCATTACATCTTGGCATGCATCCGCTCATAATGATTAATTGTAGAGGGCCTGATCCATCCAAAGTATTTCAGCAGTGGTGACAGAGGCATGGGGAAGATCAAAGTCATCCTGATAGATTGCTATCGCCACTCCCACCTGTTCCCTCTGGAATTTCCTCTCTCTCTCTCTCTCTCCCCAGCATGAGTGCATGCGCGTGCACCTCTGTTATGTCTATCAGTCTGTTTGTGTTTCTGCATGTGTGCCTGAGTTTGCATCTGTTACCAGGTGGACGTGGACCTGTGTGTGAATGTGTGTGTGTAGTCTGTTTCAACACGTCTGCAACTTGCGGGAATCTTATAATCTGGAGTTGGAATATGTGCTCATGTCTGTGTCTGTCTAGCCATGCTCCACCTCTCTCTCTCTCTCTCTCTCTCTCTCTCTCTCTCTCTCTCTCTCTCTCTCTCTCTCTCTCTCTCTCTCTCTCTCTCTCCTCTCTCCCTCTTTGACAGCTCTAATAAGTTCAGGAGATCACGTTACACCCCTTGATACATGCCAACTTCTCCCTGTTTTTCTGTTTCTCTACAGCTCTGTCTTCTCACTTCTTTCCTTTGCCCGTTTCATATAAATGCTATGTCTCACTAACAGACACTTTCTCACGAACATGAGACACACACACACACACATTGACTGGGAGTGGGACACAGCACATGCACGCACTGTCTCTGCAGGCCTCTCAGGTTGCTGACATTTTCCATTTTTGCGCATATAAAGTAATAATAATAATATTAGTGGGTGTGACAGAGCAAGGGTCCATTCACTGCGACTGCCAGCCTCCTATAAATATCCCCCTTCTTCAGGGGGAATCCGAGAAGCAGCAGAGACCTTCAGTTTACACAGCTGAGGAGCATGTGGACGAAACCCTCTATCCTCTCTCTTTCCCTCTTTTTCCTCCCTCTCTTTTCCCCATCCTTGCTCTTCTTTTTCCTATCACTTCACTGCTTTCTGCTACCGTGTGTCGCCAGCATTTTTCTTTCTTTGTCCTCTCTTATCTGTTCCCAGCCGCCTCCCTCCTCTATGATTTCTTGCATCCTCTATCTGGTGTGACCTCCCACCTTTCCATTAGCTCTGACATTTCTCTCTTTTTGTGTTTGTTTTCAGTGACAGACATTGTGGTGACACGCTGGGCAAAGTTCAGTGGGTTGGTTTGGCAACTGCAGAGAGTGATGAGGTGAGGCTAATTGCAGGTGGAAGTCACCCTACCTTTCATCACGTCTCTGTGTTTGGTTGTCTCTTCACTTCCTCTCTCTCTCTCCCTCTCTCCCCCTCCTCCCAAAGACACACAGAACCACATCTGTTGATGTAATCAAAATAATCTCAGGGGTCATACATGCATGCTTATTTGTCACACACACACACACACACACACACACACACACACACACACACACACACACACACACACACACACACACACACACACACAATTGCACAGGCAATTCAAATACACACACATCTTCCCCAGAAATAAATACTTCATGTATCTATTTACAGCAGGAGATAAACACACTTTATCATAAATGAGGGTCTTGATTTATTTGTGTTTATCAGTCTTGGAGACAGACGGGGATAGTTTGAAATAGTGCGATGATCTGTCTTTTGCTGGTCTTTAGCTCCCTCTAGTGGATTTTCTGTGCCAACGTAACAGGATCATTTTTACGTCAAAGTATGACGTCATTCTATCTCAATCCAGGCATGCCTTGCTCGGTTTTATTTAAGATAAATTATAGATAAGAAATTGCAGAGTAATGTACTCCCATGTTATTGAATTTTTTTTCCACAAAAGGAAACAGAAAAATCTCGGAAAGAAACAGAATGAAACCTGAATTCTTTCTGGAGGTTTCTTTTTAGTTTTACTTAATGTGACTGCTCATAACCAGGCTTTATAAAATAAAGAGCCAGAGGGGTACACTGCCAGTCAGGTCCAAGCGATCATGTACCACGCGATCAGTTACTAATCAGAAGAAGCACATCTTTCGGCTTGGACAAGCTTGTCAATATGAAACAAGAAACATTTCCCTCTGTGTTCCCTCCCCCCTTTTTAATTTATTTGATATGTTGTTAAACACGTGTCTCTAAAATGTGTGACCCCAGAAGGCGATACAGAATGCTGACTGACACGCCCAGTCACTAAAACTTACTTATTTAAAGGCTACACGTTTTGTTCCTCCGGCCAGTGTTGGACAGACATCAAATTGAATGAGATTTGAACACATTTATCATTCATTAAAAACAACTGAACTCATCCCAAGAAAATACATGTAAGGATTCTCATCGGTCTGTTTTCAGTCAGTTGATTTTCGGATTTCGACTTTGACGTTCTGCATTACATCTGCGCAAACTGATGAGACTGAAAAATAGTTTATGTGTAAAATCTCTAATTAAAGTGATTTAGAGGCAACAAAAAGTTTAGTTTAAGCATAATAATGGGGAAAAAAATCCCCGGACTATTCTGCACTCCACTTGAGGCGGCCTCAGTTTCCTTTAACACACACACACACACACACACACACACACACACACACACACACACACACACACACACACACACACACACACACACACGTAATGTATGTTATGGTAGCCCACTTCAATGAAAAAGTTGTTTAAGATTGTCAGTTCCATGAACCACGTGACATACATGGAACCGCCTACCTGTTGAGAAACACCTGCCAGCCTCAACCTTACATGCACAACCAGGAAATTCCCTCACTTTTCTGTTTCTTTTATATTAATTTGTCCTGTTTCTTCTGTGCTGCTTCCTCCACATAGTTCATTTCAACCAAGTCCCAGAGACACACGATAAAAGTCGCGCTCAGGAGCTGCAATGATTCCGTCATGTATATTAAGACTTCATGTGCTCACTTTCAATGCACTGGTTTAGCTCAATGGTTACTTCTTACGCCACAGTTTCTATCCAACGGACCGCGGGCTGGAGGGTTCGACCATGGGCGCTGTCCAGTGTTTTTACCGTTTAGATCCTCCTTTCATTCTGTGAGGGTACAGACGGATTCCATCACAAGTACAAAGAAGAAGACGATTCCAACAACATGAAGTTATGTCTGTGAAGAGAAAACTTCATTCGTGTCAGTTTGTTCTTGCTACAGTATATCCTCACATCTTATCTCCTTTATGACATTAATTTTAATGTGCGCGGCATGTCGATGGAGAAGAAAATTAATAACTTTAAACACATGTCCGCTAAAATTTAAAATGCTGACCGATATATCCTCACAAAGACAAAGTCACACTAGTTCGTGTTTGGACATGCCAGAAGAACTGAGACATACCAGTTTGTCTCCAGAAGGAGTCACTAATGGGGCATATTTGATTGAAAAAGTGTATATATATATATATATATATATATATATATATATATATATATATATATATATATATATATATATATATATATATATATATATATTCGTAAAGACTAATGTTACCACGAATAACTGGTGTAGCAAAGATGCTAAAACCATGGCAGTACCGACCGCTAGAGGCCAAGCACTGTAGGCTACTCATTTATCCTCACATTGCTGACAGCAAGGTTTTAAGATTTTAGATGATTCCTACATGAACATTAGTTTAGTTGTAACTGCTTATCAAGTAAATCTTAGTCATGGTTGGTATCGTTTGAGGCCCGACAACACAGAGAAATGTTTTCTTCAGACAAAACTACACACTTGATGGAAAATAAACCTCAAGAATGAGTCAAAGCCAACACCATGCTCAAGACTACCAAAGAATCCTTGATTTTGAAAAACACACCTACAGTCCCTCTAAAAGGCTTGAAACAATACAGAAATATATTTAATTCCAGCTACTGAAATAGATATTTAATTACAAAAGTTTTCTAGTACTAACAGTTGGTCTTAACTCTGTCCACAGCAGCTGTTATGTGGATCAAAATCCTGTAGATGGCGCACTAAGATCACACATCAAAAAGGGCAGATACAACATAATATTCATGGTGCAGACAAAGCAACAAATCTTTATTAAAAGATACTGGTGGGTGAATTTGTCTCATTGTATTTTCCTCACTGTGTTTTTATTGTAGTATATGTCGTAAGAGAAGAGCTTCAGTGATAATTCAATAATCCTATTTACATCATTCAGCCGGTAGTGTGGACTAACTGTCACCTCGAGTTTACACATGAACCTCATAATCCTACTTTGTTAAATATTGTTCATTAAAGTTCAGAACAATATTACCTCCTATTAATGTTGTGCTATCTTTGAATATTGTTTCTGAATTATCAGACTGAATAAGTGTTTTAGATCTATGGTTATTAAAGTATAATAATTGATATGTAAAGTGTGGATTGGAGACAACAAGAAATCAATCCCTTAAATTTCTGTTATTATTATTATTATTATTATTATTATTATTATTATTATTATTATTATTATTATTATTATTATTATTATTATTTCTCTACTAATGTCACCATTTGATCAGTTAGTGCCACTGTCAAAGTCTATATTTCATCTTTTCTTTATTTGTTTGACTTAAATTCTCAGAGTATACAATGGTTTGCAAATCCAGTGTTGTTCAAAATGACCTCTCAGTATACTTGTCTGCAAGGTTTGTATAATTAACACTATGAAGATTCTAGTTCAAGATCCCTTTTCCAGCAACTTCGACAAATAATCTGTTTACATATGATAGAACAGGGAAAGAAAACATCACTTTGGTTCTATGATTCTTGTTGTTTAGAGGTCCCTTAGTGAACCAGCATCCTGCTGCTGAGATGACTGGTTACAACAGGCTCATTCATATTTACACTTTCTCTCTAAATCCGGTAGATGGCGTCATACGCTTATAAATAAAAGTAAGATGTGGTTGATTTGTGAGCATGATGTGTCAAATTTAACACATCCTTTTGCTCCTTAAAATTTAAATAAAATGAATACTTGTTTGTCTTCAAGAAATAAAAGCTTCCAATTATTACAGTCTTTTGATAAACTAGCCTTGACCAATCATCCCTCCTCCTCTTCCTCCTCCTCCTCCTCCTCTGACCCTTGCTGCAGTGTAAGGAGTAACAGGTCACGGTCAGGTGGATGTTGAGCGGCTGTTCAGAGAAAGTAATGGCTGTCTTCCTGTCGGACAATGGGCTGAGCGAGGCGATAGGGGCGGATGAGACCGGCTTAATGCTCCGTGTAATGCATGTTAATGTAACAGGCACCGAGGGACCGCCGGCCGGAGTGCTTTGGGATTATTTATCACAAAACATTTGTATTCTTCCGTCGGAGAACGCTTGATCCCGGATAGCTGCACACTAATCCTTCACTCCGTTAATTAAAAAGAAGGGGAAACCAATGGAACTGGTGGTGGTGATTTTTTTCTTTTCCAGAAATGTAATCATTTCTGGAGAAGCTTAACCATCTGCTTGAGGTTAAGTCTGCAAGCAGATTGTGTTTTCTGCTTATTTAAACCTGAGGATTTTACTTTTTTTTTTCCTGAAAAGGGGAGGGTGATGCATTTCTGGGGCGGCTTGATGGAGAGATAGGTCTGGGACACTTTGTGTACCCAGGGGAAGTAAAAGTGATACTTCTTATGTAACTATTTTCTACAATGCACATTCTAATAATGTCATATGCGTTTTAGTTCAGAGAGAAGTCATGTTATTCAGCCTACACAAGTATCAGACTGGACATAAATATTATACAGGAACCTAATCCTACTCCCCTCAGTCCTAAAGTTCCTAAAGTTATCTTTGTCTGTTGGCTTGAAAGGAACATTAAAAGTGTCCTTTGGAAAAAGTGGTTGTTTTTACTTTTTTTTTTTTTTTTTTTTTTTTTTTTTAAAAGAGAAATGATCAAAACATCATTAGACATCAACATCGCTCGTTTGCCCAATCAGTCTCACAGAGGAGCACCACAAAGAAAATAAGAAAAGAAAAATCTAAGGGAGATGAGGATCTAAGATTTCAGGGGCAGTCTGACAGAAAATGTTCCGTCTCATGTAATGTTCCCTCCAGGAAGCAGAAATTTGTCTTTCTTGTTCTTTCTCCCTCATCTCCCTCCCGACTTTTTTCTTCTTCTTTTTGAGCAACTAACAAACCCAGTACTGCCCGGGGGCCGATGCTGTGTCGTCACTCCCAAGAAGAGACTTTCAGATTTCAAGCCACCGTTTTACATTAGGATGCCACTCGTGTCTGTATGGAGAGGAACCCGAATTCACAAAGGCATCCTTCAGTTTCTCTCTCTCTTTTTCTCTCGCGTTCCCTCTCTCTGTGGCTCAGTGGTTGTCTAACTGACCAGGATTAAGAGGAAAAAGATTAGATGTGAACAAACATGTGCCGCACTCTAAAGAGGCCTGAGTTGTCCTCTTTGTCCTTTAAAAACTAAAGAGCTCAGTGTCAGTGCTTTCATCTACTGGAGTGTGATTTCAGTCCTCGAAAACATCCCTGCTCGCCTATCCTTTTTTCATCCTGAATCTGTAAACACCTATGGGATATTGGTCTAATCCCAGTGATAATACCTGATTAGAGACAAGTATGATAAAGGCTTTATGACATTGCTTTTATGTTGATTGTGTTGATACATGTTCCTGCAAACCTAAGTGAATTAAAGTCGTGTAATGCGCTTTTGATTGTGTATATGACCCGCTCGTGACTGTCATTGTAATCATTTTAAGCTCTTAAATGTTGATCGCACACATTTAAATGTTTATTAAAATTGAAATATCATCCTGACCCATCTATTATTCTTTTAGTAACACCCACTTTAGTGAGTAATGATTAATATACGGGACGGTTTTTGCAATGTGGGCATTCATCTTTAAGGGACTCTCATTAAAAATCATTTTAGGACCCCGGGAGTCTACTGGCTGGGTCCACTCGTCCACTTGAGCCAAAGTGACTGAGTGCTTAGGCCTGTGTTTATATTCACTGTACTGCAACGTTGAACAGGCGGACACCGGAGGAATAGTGTGTAATCTTTTAAGGCTTGCCTACAGTAGTGTTATAATAAGTCAAAGTGAAATAATGTCAGCAAAAAACTGCCTTCCTGGGCCTGTGGGTCACCGTGACAAATCCTTGTCTAGCGTCATCTGTTAAATGCTGCTTAGAAAACGACACCCACAATACAATTCGTTCCCTAATCCAAATCTGTCTCTGACGTCTGATGTCAAATTTACGCCTTCTCGTCTCTTTAATGGGTCAGATGATCAGACATGGGGAAATGAAAGGGTTAAACGTCTACAGTAATTAGAGGCGCACTTCGCGTCGGCATCCTCCAATACGCAGCGAGACTAACGTCTCCCCCTTCTCTCTCTCTCTCTCTCTCTCTCTCTCTCTCTCTCTCTCTCTCTCTCTCTCTCGCTCATACAAACACACACGCCTCCCCACCAGCTCCTCCAAGTGTCTAATACACTGGAAAATCAAAGCGCGAGCCTCCCCTGTTCAGTCACCACCAGTGTTGCGCGCGGAACACAGAGAGGGACAGAGATGTTTTCCTTCCACGACCCCTCAGATTAACTACTAAGGAAAGTTACTGAAGTATACATATGTTGCAGACTTACAAGTGAAGACTTTCTTTATCATTTTGAATAGACTGTGTATTTTTATGCACTTTTTAGCGGTTCGGCTGTGTGGGGCGAGAGATGTCTGGATGAAGCGATTTTACGCACGCAACTGAAATGGATCACAGAGTCTCCAGAGGCAGTTGGGTGCCGGTGACGGGGCTGGTCATCTGTCTGCTTCTCTGTGCGTGTGTAGTGGACCTGGTTCTTGCACAGATTCGTTACTCTATTCCTGAAGAGCTGGAGCATGGAGCTTTCGTGGGCAACATCGCTGAAGACTTGGGTTTGGACGTTGCCAAGCTGTCAGCGCGTCGCTTTCGTATAGTCTCCGGCGCAAAGAAGCAGTATTTAGAGGTAAACTTGGAGAATGGCATCCTCTTCGTCAATGAAAAGATTGACAGAGAGGAGCTGTGTGAACGAAGCCCGAGCTGCTTTTTACACTTACAAGTGGTTATTGAAAACCCCTTAGAGTTGTACAGAGTTGAAGTGGAGATTTTAGATGTAAATGATAACTCTCCCAGTTTTCCCTGGACTGAGTTTAATCTTGACATCACAGAGTCAGCAGCGCCCGGATCCCGTTTCCCGTTAGAGAGCGCACAGGACCAGGACGTGGGCACTAACTCTCTGCGCTCCTATCAGCTGAGCACAAACGAGCACTTCGTACTGAATATCCAGACGCGCAATGATGGAAGCAAGTTTGCAGAGCTCGTGCTGGACACCCCACTGGACCGGGAGCAGCAGAAAAAGCACGAAATGGTACTCACTGCCTTTGACGGGGGGTCACCGGAACGCTCCGGGACAGCACTGATAACAATCACGGTGTTAGACGCCAACGATAACGTGCCCGTGTTTGACCGCTCAGTTTACAGGGCGAGTCTGGTGGAGAACGCACCGAGAGGGACGCAGGTGCTGAAGCTGAACGCCACAGACTTGGATGAGGGCTCCAACGGTGAGGTGACCTATGCATTTAGCGGGCACGCACCCCTCAAAGTGCGGGAACTGTTTAATGTGGACCCATACACGGGCGAAATTAGAGTGAAAGGGGTTGTGGACTATGAGAAAGCCAGTGTTTATGAACTGTATGTGCAGGCTAAAGACAGGGGACCCTCGGCTGTGGCAGTGCATAGCAAAGTGCTTGTGGACATCCTGGATGTGAATGACAACGCGCCCGAGGTCATCCTCACGTCAGTGTCCACCCCCGTGCAGGAAGACGCGCCACCAGGCACAGTGATAGCTGTTATCAGTGTCATGGACCGGGACTCGGGAGAGAACGGGAACGTGGACTGCCAAATCCCGAGCAACGTCCCCTTTCAGCTTCATTCATCTTTTAAAAACTATTACACTCTGGTGACGAGCGAGTTTCTGGACAGGGAAGCAGTGTCCGAGTACAACATCACCCTCACAGCACGAGACCTGGGCTCTCCTTCACTCTCCACCAGGAAAACCATCCTCGTGCAAGTGTCTGACATTAATGACAACCCCCCACGGTTCTCTCAACCTTCATACACTGTTTATGTGACAGAGAATAATGCCCCCGGCGCTTCCATTTGCTCTGTGACTGCTTTCGACCCCGATTCTAACCAGAACGCCTATCTGTCTTATTCTATTCTCGAGGGTCAGATTCAGGGCATGCCAGTGTCCACTTATGTCTCAATCAACTCCGATAATGGCAACATCTACGCACTGCGCTCTTTTGATTATGAGCAACTTAGAAACTTTCAGATTCTGGTTCAGGCGCAAGATGCTGGTTTCCCTCCTCTCGCCAGTAATGTCACAGTTAACGTGTTTGTCTTGGACCAGAATGATAATGCACCAATTATTGTGTCCCCGCTGCCCAAAAACGGCACCGTGGCAGCAGAGGTGGTCCCTCGCTCAGTGGATGCTGGGTATCTGGTTACCAAAATAACTGCGCTGGACGCGGACGCAGGGCAGAACTCCCGGCTTTCCTATCAGGTGTTACAGGCTACGGACCCTGGACTGTTTAGTGTGGCGCTGTACACGGGAGAAATCAGGACAATTCGCCGTTTAGTGGAAAAAGACGCAACAAGGCAAAGGCTGGTTATATTAGTCAAGGACAACGGGCAGCCGCCGCTCTCCGCCACCGTCTCCATTGTCCTTACAGTGGTAGACAGCGTGCCCGAGTCGCTGTCAGATTTCGGAGATCTCACACTCAGCCCACAGCCCCCCTCTAACCTCGCCCTCTACTTGATCGTGTCACTGAGCACAATATCTTTAATATTCCTGGTGGCAATTATCGTGCTGGCTGCGGTTAAGTGCTACAAGGACAGAGAGACCGTCAGCGGGTACAACCTCCCCCCGTTTGCCTGCTGCTGTTGCGGGGGGTTTCAGCCCGATCCGCCCCCGGAGGTGTTCAAAAAATCCAACCTCAACCTGCAGATTTCCTCCGCAGCAAAAGTGCCAACAAACTGTATGGAGGTGAACGGAAACAGCAGCCTCTCCCAGTCTTATTGTTATAAAGTGTGCCTGACTCCCGAATCTGCCAAAAGTGACTTTATGTTTCTGAAGCCGTGCAGCCCAAGTAGCACACCGAGGAACAACGAGGCGAAGAGCGCAGAAAACTCGTGGAACTCACAGAGCCGGAGCGCGTCTGTGAATAACGGAGCAACTACCCCCAGCGAGGTACGCTGAAATCAGTAAAGACAAAAGAGGGAATACTGAATCAGTTTCAATCACTGTCAAAATTCAGATAAGCTTTCTGATAAGAATCTAGACCCTGACATTCTTCCGTGAAGGTCAAATCAGACATCACGCCAGATTCATTTAGAGTCAACTTGAGCAAAAGACAAAGATAGTCTCTACAGAGCACGTGTCGTGTCCTGTTTTTATAATCCTGACAATAATTTATTCTCGGAATACCACCTAAAGTAATGTTTGGCACACGGGAAATGAAGTGAGACGATGTGAGATTAATTTTTTAATTGACATGTTAATGAAAGCGTTAAACTGTCTAGCAGGGAGCATATGCTGTGCGCATGGCGTGCCCGATCATCTGTAAAGACTGAAGTGAGATATCAATTACTGTGTGAGAGAGGAGCAGAGGAAGCGAGGATCAAGTTGACTTCTCTATCAATCTGTTAGCATTCAGAGGTGTCATCATGACACATTTTTAGAAAAAACACGTGAAAGCTTTTTTCATTTATATTTAATAGGGATGCTATTCTAGTAGTTTTTGACCGACATCATCCAGTGTCATTACAATACACTCGAGGACGCACACGCAGGCGTACACTAACACGCATGTATCAACCTGAGTTACAAAAACAAGGTTATGATGGGCAAGGTGAAAGTCCGTTTGAATTCATCTGCCCTGATTTCAGACAATTCCTGTTCGACCGCTGAGATTCAGGACGCGCTTTCTTGTTCTCAAACTAACAATACAGGACAGATAACCTCACTAACTATGCCTCAAGGGCATACGCGCGTTCTGACCATTATACTACACACAATGTAGCGTATTCGCTAGAGATGCTGCCCATTATTGATGAAAAATGGCAAATAGCCGGTTTTGGGGAGACAGGGGAGAGGACACCGAGAGGATAGGGGGCAAGGGGAAGGGAGGGGGGAGCAAGGACATGGCTGGAATGAGACGTGGTCCGCCTGTAGATCGGCTCAAACGCTCAAACGCTGAATGTGAGGAGAGAGAGAGAGAGAGAGAGAGAGAGAGAGAGAGAGAGAGAGAGAGAGAGAGAGAGAGAGAGAGAGAGCTGTGGCTTCATATTTGTTGAGCAAGAAAGTGGGGAGAGGAGGGGTGAAATCGAGGGAGAGAGGGAGGAAGGAGACAAGGAGAAAGGGAGTTTACGGCATGTCTACACAAGTGTTTTCTGTGTCTAATAGACTGGGCACCAGACCGAAAATCAGTGCATGCTGCTCATTTATTTTCATGGAAACGTTGAGGGACAAAGACCTCTGACACCAGACTCGACCTGGCACGCTGACAAATGTCACCTCGGTCACTGGCACACACACCTCTGGCCACAAGAGGCATTTCGAGGTCACGGTGATTGTTCTGCCTGCAGCCATGCTCCTTCTGTGTCCTTCCTTCCTGCTTGTCGTTAATTGGTGTCCCTCTGCGTAAAGACCTCGCGAGGTCGTCAGTGACACATTAAATCTAAAAGGCAAATCACTGGGAAACTATTACAGCGTTACACGAGGCAAGCGAATGGCAGGCCTGCTAATGAACTGAAGGTGAAAAGAAGGATTAAACACACGATCGGGCGTGTAAGACACGCAGGACAGGTGCGTGCACGTGAACGCGTGTAAATGCACGCACGTTCTAGTCCCTTGAGTTGTGCATATACAGCTGCAAGGACCGTAAACTTTTCAAGGCTCTCTGTGAGACTTTTAATTAAAAACCTTCCTCGAGGAGCGTCAGGCAAATATTAATGTAAAATGATGCATAAAATCCACAAAACAATGACGTGTGTAATTTCTTAATTTCCTCCCTGGCACGGTTTCCTTTGAAGATTAAAATCATGTTTCGTTTCATCCCGGTGGGGTTCTAATTGGTTTTGTGCGCACTTGGCAAGGGGTGTATTTTGAATACCGATTCCAATAATACGCTTACGTCGCACTCTCCCTGTGAACAATTTCAATTAATAGAGCGTGGATTCCATACTATGAAATAAATATCACGCGGGTACTCTCCATCATCCCTTCCTCTGTGCTACAACTAACCAAGAGACAGGGAAGCTGAAGCTGAAGTCAAGTGCACCCCTGTAAATAAAAAGGAAGTTCATCAAAACGTCCACAGGGTGGCAGTCGCGATCTATGTGAAAAGACTCATGTCTCCATTTCAGGGCGAATACAAAGATAGACTGCTCCTCATGTCAATTATATCTCACCTCTGCTGATTCAAGAGGGCAGAATGAGAAGACATGATTTCCTCTGTAACTTTTGAAAGACATTTCTCTGAACAGATCTGGAAAGTGACTTTATACTGTTATCTGTCATCAAGAGTTTTTAAAATCACTGTTAGGGAGCCAGATTTAAATTCTGTCATGATGTATTTTTTCCTGTAGCTGAAGCAGCCAAACACAGACTGGACCCTCACAAAGAACCAGAACTCCTCCATTAAAAGGTAACACACTTAGCTCAACATCTTATTAGTTTGAAGATTAATCGTACAGATCTGTAATAAAAAATACTTTTGTTCTGAAAGTACGGGGTGCTGTTATTTAAAAGGTTTTTTTTTCTTTTGTTTTGATTTGTAGTTATAACTCTATCAACATGGATGGCACCCTCATGCGTAAGGCTATGCATGCAGACCCAGAAAACTATGTTACCTCCATGGCACCTGGGCAGTACTGGACCTGGGGAACGCACATGAGAAGCATGAAAGGTGAGAGGGACTAACTTACACCCAAAATGCACAAACTAACCAGATTTCATGATCACACAGATAGTTTTTGTATAATAGTCTTTGCTTTTATATGCTGACACTTTATCCTGAAGCATTTTGTAAGTGTAGCTTAATCTCATCTCAATAAACACAAACAGTATGCAGGTTTAATTTCTGCATCATTAATTGGTTTTCTCTCCTCTCCTGTACCCTTATCTATGTCACACTACAGACTATAAGATGTCCCCATCAACCAGTGGTGTCCCCTCTCGACCCTGGACTCCTCGCTGCACACCTCCTCCCCAGCAGCAGCAGCCCTCTATCCCCTCCCACCCTCACCCACACCCACCACCAGACTATCACCACAACATGTACATCCCTGGGACCCCATCAGGCTTTTGCACCCTAAGGCCTGCAGCACAGCGAAGTGAGCTGGATGTCCACAACTCCTTCTCCACATTTGGCAAGAAGAGACGCCTTCAGATGTCCCCTCAGGGGGAGGCTGCAATGATAAATAATGATCTGTACAATGATTGATGTGTCAAAGACTGCCTGAATGGATGATTAATATGATGGAAAACCTCATCTCAATGCTGATGAGGAGATCATTTGGTATATATCATGGACATTTAATTTAGGTGGACTGAAAACACAGAGGATGTGCAATTTATTGGCTGAGAGGGACAATGAATGAATAGTTCATTTAGGCTTAAACACTGATGGGAAATTAAGTCTTATGTCTATTTAAGTGACATGCCACTTGATAAGGCCAATATACGTCTGCCTATAATTATTGTTGTTGTCATTATTATTATTTAGACAATCAAACTGGTGCAGCGATTATATCCCACATGTTTTGAAAAACATTTGTGGACAAATTTTTTTGCACATCCTTATGAATTTATATTTTCTGTTTTATGAAAAAGTGTTTTTTCTTTTGTGTCCGTTTGCTGACAGAGCTTGTGTGAATATGACAAATAGTGTGATAATGTATATGCAATCTGCAACATGATGCAGGTAACTGTAAAGGCCAGGGGTTTTCCCTACACATGTACTGTATACATTTATGAGAATAAACTATTTTTTCCATACGTTTCCTCTCATGACTCTCAAACATGCATGTGCAGCCTCCCTGTTATAAGTGATCAGATTCAAGGCCTAAATCCAAACCCTCTGACACATACACTCACTTAAACAGATTCAGTTGATCTACATGCACAGAAGCATTCACATGTGAGTTTCTTGGATTTGTGTTTAATAAGCTTGGGTCAATTATTTTGGGGTGAAAAAGTTCCACAGCCACTCTTACAAGGGTGGAAAGCTTTTTGCCTTGGTAAGCTGTTTTTCACGGTGAGGAATAAACAGTAAAATGCTAACATATGCTAATTGGAGTGCTTGCATTTCCATTTGCCCGCAGAGAATAGTGGGGTTCATTAACTGAACAAACAGAACCTCCACTCTCGAAATATCACTTTAATTAAGACCACGAACACGAATACAAGCGTCAGGGGAAAGAGGGGGGCTCAGCTCCAAATGCCACACCTGGATGCGAGCTTGGGGCCTTGTGACTTTTCTCTCTGTGCCCTTTTACATCTTACATCCCAGGGAATTAGTTTCTACCATCAACAGATGAGAGATGGCCACAGGCCAGAAATGAACAGGGTAATTAGGTCGTGGTATGGCTCTGATTGAATATAATTCTGTTAATAAGGAAATGGTGTCCGTAGAGAGCAAGGAGGGTAGCAGGATCACCTTCTCTGCTGTAAGGGGATCCATAGGGACGGCTGGAGGGGCAGCCAGATTTAGGTCACTGAGGCTTACTTTCAGATGTGAGTGAGGAAAGGAGCTCAATTCTTAAAATAGAGGAGTAGGATTAGACTCTGCAATAAGAACATATTTTAAGGTAGAACTTAAAAAAAACAAGCACTGCATGGTGGTGCAACAGTGAGCGCTGCAGCCTCACAGAAGGTCACCAGTTCAAATCCCAGTTCCCCCAGTGGGCTTTTCTTTGTGGCGTTTCAATGTCCTCCCCGTGCATGTGCATGTGATAGGATGTCACAGTCCAAAAACATCTCATCAGGCTAAATGTTGATTCTAAAATGCCCGTACTGAGTGTGAAAGGTTGTCTGCCTCTGTGTGTCAGCCCTGTGAGTGACTGTCTACCAGTCCAAGTTGTATGCTGCCTCTTGCTCTAAGACTGCTAGAATAGGCTCCAGCCTCCAGCCACCTGCAACTCTCAACCTCAACAGGAAAAACAGTATAGAAGATGAATGAATGAACTTTAAAAAAGGTTATTAATAATAATAATAATAATAATAATAATAATAATAATAATAATAATAATAATAATAATAATAATAATAATAATAATAATAATAATAATAAGAGAGATCAGAAAAAAAGGTATTCAAGTATGTCTGTTAATTTATGGCCTTATGGCTGGTGAAACTGCG
Source organism: Labroides dimidiatus (assembly GCA_030710495.1). Taxonomy (NCBI): domain Eukaryota; kingdom Metazoa; phylum Chordata; class Actinopteri; order Labriformes; family Labridae; genus Labroides; species Labroides dimidiatus. The sequence goes on along the minus strand of CM061150.1, from coordinate 17,292,506 downwards.
ACACAATCGTAGCGTTGACAGTAAAAAAAAAAGTCAAAATCTGCTCCATGGCATGCATACTGCAACATGATTCTGCTTAAAGGGCGTCTTGTGTCACTGTACTATTTCTTATCATGATTGTCACTTGCTAAGGGAGCTGTCCATGCACAAGGTGCTGAAATTGTTTGGATTAGTCTTTCTTTCTGCACAGATGTAATTGCACCAGTTATCTGCCAGAGGGCGCCTAAGATACAATTCAATGAAGACTGGTGTGTCATCCACTAGTGTATGGAAGAGCTTTAAACAGAATAAAATCTGTAAAGCTATATATAATTATTATTGTTATCAATGAATATTCAATTATATCATTTAACAACAAAGCAGAAAAAGTAGTTGGGCACATTATTATTTTTATTTCTTTTTTATTGCCACATCACAGTTATTTACTTTCATTTCTGGACAGAAACATTAGTGGTTATATGTTATTCCCAATTAATTTCTGACTTCTCAGAGAATTCTAGTGTTCTGGCTCACATTTTGGTATAAAAAGGTAAATTCTGTTTGAAATTTCTCACTCCTGTTTAAAATGTTGAAGTGTAGACAACTCAAGCACTTCATGATGCTGGATGGTTTCCCCCTTTTATAGCAGCTGGTCATTACATATATGTTTGTGGTAATATGGTATATTATCATCATAATTTTTATTTTATTTTTTTTTATTTAACCTTTATTTAACCAGGTAGAAAACCCATTGAGATCGAGATCTCTTTTGCAAGGGTGACCTGGCCAAGAGGTCAGCAGCACATGTCAGTACATAAATACATTACAATAATTCAATAATTTTAACAGACAATACTTTAAAGATCAAAATTGAAGGTAAAATGCTAAAGTAAGTCGCGAAAACAAACAAAACAAGAATATATTACAGAATATAATTAAAAACAAAGTGCTATGTGGGAAAAGTGCTAGATTTAAACAAATTGTAAGCAGAACTTCAAAATCTGCTTGAATGTAGTTATGCTGCGTCTTTTGTGACTAATACACCAGAAGACGAGTCTGCCTTTAAACCTTGAAGCTGGTTATGCTTAAGCTCATTTAAAGAACTTTGTCTGGTGAAGTGCTTCGGGTTTTTTTTTTTTTATTTTGTTTTGTTTTTGTTTTAACACCCCTCTTTATTTTTAGATAAGTGATGCTTTGTATAAGGTCTTATCTTGTTCTATAGATGAAATAGAGAAGAAAAAGATGGTTTGTGATCCTAAAAAAGTTTAGGAGTTTTAACTCAGGTACAGCTCTTGAAAAGTAACACTGAGGTGAGAAATAAACCACCTGAAGCATATTTGTAAACCATTAGAATCATATTATTGTACATTTTAATTGAGATGACGAGATGTATTTTTCACCATGTTCCCGTAATGTGCTGCAGTCCTATAGCTTAAATAAAATACTGACTGAAAGAGAATCAATAATTATCTCCTGGTCATCATCATCTGGGCTTCTGAGGATGAGCATGAGGACCATAGACTGTATAATATGACATCTTGAATCACTGTTTCAGTAACACATTTTCCCCAGCAGATGGCAGCTTCGAGTAAGAATCTCTGCCAGCCATACAGAAAGAGTTTCAAAGGGTATATATTTTATGTATTAATTCACGAGGCAGGTATTTATGGTAGATATTTAACATACGTATTTATTTATTTATTTATTTATTTATTTATTTATTTTTAAGTACAGACTAAAAGTAAGTTCTTTTTCTCTTTTTTTGAGATTGGCACTGTATTTGTAGAACCAAACATAAAGTAAAAGATTATGTACAGTGTATTTCATTTGTGTGTGTGTGTGTGTGTGTGTGTGTGTGTGTGTGTGTGTGTGTGTGTGTGTGTGTGTGTGTGTGTGTGTGTGAAAAGGTAGTTTTCCATAAGTATGCCAGACATTAGACAATTTACGCTTATGCCTCTCTTTGTAAGTTTTGATTTATTTATTTTTGCATATTTTCATTACAGCATTTGGATCTATTGCATTACAAATAGATGATTTAAGAGAAACAAGCAGAGGAAAAAAAACAAACACTTGACCGTTGTTTAAGATTAACTGACTTTTGAAGTTGTCCAATTTTAAATAGGGTCCTGATGGAATGTTGTTTTTATGTTTTGAAAACTTTAAAAATTATTTATTTGTGCCTTATTTGTTGAGTTAAGAGACCTCAGAGAAAGTTTAAATTGTTAGTTGGAAAAATAAAGATGTAGAACATTTTTAAAAAAGATCAGACATTTATAATTATATTTAAGAAAAAGGGCTGGTTATAAAAATGGCTGTTTGGCTGTAAAACATCAATGTTGTGTTTGGTTGACTTTTAAGTTAATACTTTTTTCCTTGTTGTTGTAGAAGCACAGACTAAAATGACACTTTTCTTTTCACTGTCTGGCAAAGTATCATATTGTCCATAATCTCAACTTTACTTTTGAATTTGGATTCTTGGCAAGGTAGCTGACATTATGTGATGGTAGCTCAGCTCACTTAAGTGTGCAAATACCCTGTGCATTAGCTTAACCAAAGACTGAATGGACTTTTGTGCTTCAGGTTAAGGATTTGAGTGACAGACTGAATAAGGCTTTCCGTATACAAAACTGAGATTTTTGGATTAGAAGTGTGTGAAAGTGGTACAAGGGAGACTTTCTTCATATATTACTCGCCTGTTAGTCTGACAGGATGACAGACAGTTCTTGACTGTAGGATCTTCAGTGTAGGATTCCAGGAACACTGGTTCTGTGGTTTGCTCCCAACAAACTTCAGTGACCTCACAAAACTGCCCTGCAGATGATTTCATGGACAGAATCAGGTATTAGACGATTGTCTTTTCAAACTATTAGGTACATTTTGTTTCTTCAACTTTAATAAATTAATTTCAAGACATTTATTTACATATGATACAAAATCAAGATATTTTTATGAATAAAGATCAAAACTCAGAGAATAATATTTTGATTTTGCTATGCCACAGAGTATTGATGTTTATTTCACACAATATCTTTCTGAGGTTGATTTCTTCCCATCCAGATCAGATCAGTTCAGATCAGATCAGTTCAGATCAGATAAGATCAGATCATGTACTTGTAAATAACAACTCAAACAAACATACTGTAGATATTTCAACACAGAGAAAACTACAGACACCGAGAGAGAAAAAACCCCCTCCATTTTCATAGTCAACAAAAATAATTTTTAACCCTTTACCAAAGCTTGAAGCAAAGCACTCCAGTCAGCTAGCTGCAATGATCATCACTTCATGCATGTGTGGTTGTATGTAATGCTAGCCTTAAACCCATAATTTGTGGTCACAAGGTGCACTTATTTAAGTATTTATATCATTTATACATTGAGGCAACTGCTCTGCATCACATTTTTACCTTATGCAGTTTACTAAGTGGGGTTTTAAATGTTAACTTTAACATGAAAATAATATTATTTTTGTAATTTATTAAAAAAAGTCATATTCCCTTTACAATCTTCAGCCATATCTGTCTGTCTGTCTGTCTCTCGCTATATATATATATATATATATATATATATATATATATATATATATATATATATATATATATATATATATATATATATATATATAAAACTAAAATGCTGATGTAAACAAACATACAGGCATTCAAGGTGGCAAGACTCTGACAGTGTGAGTGCTGCTATACATTTCATTTGAATCTTAAAATCTTCTAACTGATAGAAAACAGACTGATAAAAGTTGTTATGACTATTACTTAGTTTTCCTTCCCACTTTTGGGTCAAAACAACTCCTTATAAAGTTACGTTTGTTTGCTTGTTTTTATTATCGTCTATGGTTTGCTCCAGTTGTGTTAAACTTAACCACTGGCTGGCAGAAATAAATCAACTTCAACTTAATTTCGGGCTCCCCTCATGTATTTGCACTCAGGAGAAGACAAAATCCTAAAAGAAAGCTGCCCAGACTTGCCTCATTTCTTCTGTGCCAGTTAGTCTCGTCTCTCCCTCCTTTTTTTTCTGACTCGCCTCTTTGCCTCTCGGTTTGGAAACCTCTGCCTGATGTTTTAGTCACTCGTGGATCGGCCTCTGCTTCTGATAAAACGGACTTCAAGTCCCGCATTTGGATTGGTCTTTGGGGTTCAAAATCACACTAAACCCTCCAATATCCTTCACGGGTTTTTAACTTGACACCATGAAGCTCGTGATGTCAACACTGCAGGGCCATTTCAAAATAAAAGCCCTTCCTGTTGACGATGACTATGATACCAAAACATTACAAATTGCAGGTTACTTCACACATTTTACTGTAAAGTATGAGCAATATGAATAACGTTTAAACTTTTCATTGTAAACTTTTTCAACAAAGACACATATTGAACTCTTTTTTGGTATATTACCCTAAAAATAACCCTACCTCTAAACATCACCACGCAAGGGATTCAGGTCAATGCAAAGACAAAAATAGATAGCTAAAACAATTAGGACTAGCATAATGCGGTCTCATTTTTCTTTTCTTTCAAATCTGTGACCAGGAAATTCTGATATTAAGTTTTATTTCTTTCATATGGTCAAAAATGCAATTCACATTGTTTAATAATGGGGCAAGAGAAAGGCGCTACACTCTCTGGGTTGCAAGCTGATCTCGTTCCTGTGTGTTTACACTGCAAGATGATAAGATGACCACCTGACACAATGATAAATAAAGATAATACAACAATGGTTTCTAAATTATTGCTACTGTGTAGAGACAGTTTGAAAAAATCCTTAAAAAAAAAAAAAAAAAAAAAAAAAAAAAAAAAAAACAACTTCTGATAATATTGATAACTGTGCAGTCAGTAAGTGTATATGACAAGCAGCACGGTTCAGTAGATAGTTGTTCTGTCACCTCATTACGTACATTGTTTGTGTTCTCTTTAAAATTTCTTCCAAAGGAAATTGAGGAAGTCATGTACCTAAAAAGAGAATTGTTTGTTGGGCTCCTGATGTTGACAAAAGTGTAGGTGGTCGGTTTAAGGAACATTAACCCGCTTTAGGCTGATGTTAATTCAGGCTCCTCCGAATTAACAAAGCTCCATTGTAAGTGTCACATATTGTCATTTGGAATCAAGAAAAAGTCATCTTCTGTAAAAACAAAGCAACATATTATAGAACCCATGACACCCTGAAGTGTCAAGGAATGGTAAATTGACCCAAAATTTCTCTCACATAGCTCGCTTGTACTGAATAAAAACACAATGTCAAATAGATTTACTCCTCATGTCCTGTCAAAACTTTGTCCTATTTGGCACAAATTGCAGCCCAGTGCTCCTTCTTACAGAACGAAAGAAAGAAAATTTCTGACACTTGTTTTCCATCACAGTCTGAATTTATGACCGAAGTTACAGTTAATACAAATTATTAAAATATGTATTAGAAAGACTTGGTGAGAAAGCATGTGACATTTGATATACAAAAACATGGCATGCTGTGAAATGTTGTGTTTGAATTATAAAGAAACTCCTGATCTCTAAAGAAAATAATAAATAATAGTAATAAAAAATAAATCCCAAACCTCCAGCATCAGATTTGAAGCAGTCACCCAAAATCACATTCTGAAACAATGTTCAGTCTCTGTCACATGGTGTCACTGTCTACCACTAAAGCAGAAAACATCTCTTCTCAAGTCCTGACACACCTATTTCTAAAGGACTGGACACGGGTTTCTGAGAGACACATTATTTTTTTTAACAAACAAAACGACTCGCACACGTCCTGGGATACTTCATCAGATATCTGACTTAGTCAAAAGCACCATTCATTTTATTTTCTGGACTATTTTTCCTGCTGTCAAAAGGATGCATTTTTGGACCTGTGTCTTTGTCTTGAGTGCAGTATGGCCCAGAGCTTTGTCTGTGACTCGGTACTCCATAGCTGAAGAGATGGAGAGGGGCTCTGTGGTGGCTAACCTGGCTGCAGATTTGGGACTTGAGCTCGGAGGTCTGGCACAGAGAGAGGTAAAACTTGATATTTTTCACAACAAAAAATATTTAGACGTCAATAAAAAGACAGGGGAGCTGTACATCGTGGAAAAGATGGACAGGGAACATCTTTGTCCGACTAAAACAACCTCTTGTTTTCTCAAGCTTGATGTTATCATTGAAAGCCCCTTACGTATCTTCAACATTGAGCTTGGAATAACGGACATAAATGATAACGCTCCACATTTTCGACGGGACAGGGTAGAGCTCGATGTTTCAGAATCAGCAACACCGGGGGAGAGGTTCTCCCTGCCTAATGCAGTGGATCCAGATGTTGGCATAAATACAATAAAAACATACAAACTCAGTATCAGTGAACATTTCACAATAGAAATTCAGACGGGCAGTGATGGAACTCAGTATGTTGATTTGGTGTTGGCTAAATCTTTAGACAGGGAGGAGAAAGCGGTTCATAATCTAATTCTGACTGCTGTGGACGGCGGAGTCCCAGTGCGCTCCGGCACTGCCAACATTATTGTTAATGTGCAGGACACAAACGATAATCCTCCTCGGTTCGACAAGCAGATCTACACTGTTAACATGACAGAAAATTCCCCCATAGGAACCTTGGTGATGAAGCTTAACGCTACGGATCTGGATAAGGGTCCTAATTCAGAGATAGTGTACTCATTCACCCTTTACACATCAGAGAAAACACAGCGCGTCTTTGCGCTGAATCCAAACACAGGGGAGATAACTGTGAAGGGCACTATAGACTATGAGGACATGAAGTTTTATGAGATGCATGTTGAAGCCAGGGACAAAGGGACACATCCCTTAATGGGTCAGTGTACAGTAGTTGTGCACGTGACCGATATGAATGACAATTACCCGGAAATTACCATACAGTCCGTCAAAAATACAGTGGCTGAAAACATCCCTGTGGGAAGTGTCATTGCTCTGGTGGGCACAAGTGACAGAGACACTGGCGATAATGGAAAAGTTAGCTTATCCATAAATCAGAACCTACCTTTTATTCTGAACCAGTCATCAGAAAGACCAATGCATTACAACCTCTTAGTGTCTGCACCCTTAGACCGTGAATCAGTGCCGGAATATGACATCTTACTAACTGTAACAGATGCAGGGACACCTCCTTTATGTGATAACGAAACAATACATTTACACCTGCTGGATGTCAATGACAACGCGCCACAGTTCCCTCAGTCATTTTATACCATACGAGTGATGGAGAATAACGCACCTGGAGCCCTGCTCAGCTCCCTCACTGCGTTTGACCCTGACCTCCATGAGAACCAGTATCTAGTTTATTTCATCCTGGAGAAGGAGATAGCCAACACCTCCATGTCCATGCTGTTCTCCATCAATCCAGAGAACGGGAATCTTTACGCACTGAAAACTTTTGACTATGAGATTGAGAAGGAGTTTCTTTTCCACATTGAGGCCAGAGACTCTGGCTCTCCTCCTCTCAGCAGTAACGTCACGGTCCACATCATCATTGTGGACCAGAACGACAACGCTCCGGTCATTGTGTCTCCGTGGCGTGCGCACGGTTCTGTGGTGGAGGAGAAGATCCCCAGGTCCACTGATAAAGGCTCTCTAGTTGCTAAAGTCATAGCCTTGGACACAGACTCCGTGCACAACTCTCGGATCACCTACCAGTTTCTGCAGGTGACTGACGCCACCTTGTTCAGTCTGGACCAGTATAACGGAGAGATCCGGACTATGAGGATGTTCAGCTACAGAGACCCACGCCACCAGAGACTGGTTGTTGTAGCCAAGGACAACGGGGAGCCCGCTCTGTCTGCTACAGTCACCATCAAGCTGTCCACAATGGAGACTGCTGTCAAGACCTACTCTGACATGATTGAGGAGCCTCTTGGCTATGACATCTTCTCAGACCTCAACCTGTATTTGGTCATCGGTCTGGGCTCAGTGTCATTCCTGCTGCTCATCACCATACTGGTCACCATCGTGCTCAAGTGTCAGAACAGCAAGTCCAGCAAAGCGCCTCCTCCCTGCAGGAACAGTGTGATCAGTGAGAGGAACTCCACCATCGCAGACTCCACTCTGGTCTCCAACGATGCCTACTGGTACAGTCTGTTTCTGGCAGAGACCAGGAAAGGAAAGCTGGTGGTCAGACAGCCTGTGCCAAAGGGCTCCAGATACATCGTGTCCAGTTTACCCAGAGGCACAGGACTGACAGACACTAGTGACTCAGCAGCATCTACTCTGCAGGTAAGACAAAATAAAGGTTTCAGTTTTAGTACTGATTGTGGATTTATTTGTATGTACTACAAAGTCAGTTACCCAAACCCTTCATCTCTTTTAAGTTACAAATAGAGCAAAATTTAAAAAAAAAAAAAAAAAAAAAAAGGGGGGGGGGGGGGGTTAAAAAAATTCTACGACAATTACTTGAAACTTTAATATTCTTTATTTTATCATCGTAATCAATGGACTCTGCTGTTGAAATGCAAAGGGTGGCGCTGTTTTCAAAATAAAATGTCAGCTCAAAAACGCCATGACAGTGATCGGTACTGAGCAGTGTTCATCTGCAACCGACCGGATAGCTCCTTGGTGCTGAAATTTCGATAAAAATACAACGTTCTTGCCGTTTCTAGCGTCACAAACTCTCTGGATTTGCGCTGTGGGCATGTATGGGATAGGGGAAATCACAAACGTTTTCAGTATACCAGAAATCTGAAATATATTATTCAAAGTGGACTACACGCGCACACAACAATGGGGCGATATGTGAGAATGAAGCCCTGCAAGAGGTACGTGCTTCTCGCCTTCCTTGTCAGTTTCGTTGGAAAAATATCATCTTCAGTGACTCATTATTCGATACCTGAGGAAATGAAGGAAGGATCAGTCGTTGCAAATCTTGCCACTGATCTGAGCTTGGATGTTAAAACACTGACGCAAAGAAGGATGCGAGTAGACATCATAGCAAATAAGAAATATCTGGATGTGAACAAAGAGACTGGGGATCTGTTTGTTGTAGAAAAGATCGACAGAGAATATATATGCCCTTTCAAGACATCAGTGTCTTGCTATATCAAATTGGAAATAATACTTGAAAATCCAGTACGGATTTTTAACATAGAAGTAGAAATTTTAGATATGAATGACAACGCCCCTCAATTTAGAAGGGATGCAATTCATCTGGATATATCTGAAGCGACGCAAAATGGAGAGAGATTTTCCCTCAGTAATGCAGTTGATCCCGACATAGGAACTAATTCAGTAAAAACATACCGTTTAAGCGACAGTAAGCATTTTGATATTGAAGTCCAAACGGGAAGAGACGGGTCGAAATTTGCTGATTTGATATTAACAAAGGCCTTAGATCGAGAACAGCAGGCTGTTCATAATTTAATTCTCACAGCTGTGGACGGAGGCTCACCTGCTCGATCTGGAACTGCAAGTGTTATTGTTCGAGTTTTAGACACAAATGATAATGCACCGACTTTTGACGAAACGAGTAAAACTATAAATATTTTGGAAAATTCTCCCATAGGGAGCATTGTTGTTCATCTGAATGCCACAGACTTAGATGAGGGATCAAACTCTGATGTAACTTATTCATACAGTTTATACACGTCAGAGAAAACACAGGACACATTTCATCTGAACCCTTCCACAGGTGAAATTACTGTTAAAGGAATGCTGAACTATGAAGATTTCAGGATTTATGATATGGAAGTTATAGCGACTGACAAAGGAGCCAACAGTTTGTCAGGACAGTGTAGCATAAAGATTCTGGTAGAGGACATGAATGATAACCATCCAGAGATCTCTATTAGATCATTTCAGAGTCCAGTCAATGAAAACATAGAATTAGACACAGTGATAGCTGTAGTGAGTGTGAGTGATAAAGACTCTGGTGATAATGGAGTGGTTGATCTTCATATTCCAGATAATATGCCTTTCAAACTGAGAGAGTCCTCTGATAACTATTATCAGTTAGTGGTGTCAGAGCCCTTAGACCGTGAGAAGGTTCCAGAATATGACATCACTTTCACTGTGACGGACAGAGGTTCTCCTCCTCTATCTGACAATGAGACTATGACGTTAGAGCTGCTGGATGTCAATGACAATGTTCCACAGTTCCCTCAGTCATTTTATACCATACGAGTGATGGAGAATAACGCACCTGGAGCCCTGCTCAGCTCCCTCACTGCGTTTGACCCTGACCTCCATGAGAACCAGTATCTAGTTTATTTCATCCTGGAGAAGGAGATAGCCAACACCTCCATGTCCATGCTGTTCTCCATCAATCCAGAGAACGGGAATCTTTACGCACTGAAAACGTTTGACTATGAGATAGAGAAGATGTTTCTTTTCCACATTGAGGCCAGAGACTCTGGCTCTCCTCCTCTCAGCAGTAACGTCACGGTCCACATCATCATTGTGGACCAGAACGACAACGCTCCGGTCATTGTGTCTCCGTGGCGTGCGCATGGCTCTGTGGTGGAGGAGAAGATCCCCAGGTCCACTGATAAAGGCTCTCTGGTTGCTAAAGTCATAGCCTTGGACACAGACTCCGTGCACAACTCTCGGATCACCTACCAGTTTCTGCAGGTGACTGACGCCACCTTGTTCAGTCTGGACCAGTACAACGGAGAGATCCGGACTATGAGGATGTTCAGCTACAGAGACCCTCGCCACCAGAGACTGGTTGTTGTAGCCAAGGACAACGGGGAGCCCGCTCTGTCTGCTACAGTCACCATCAAGCTGTCCACAATGGAGACTGCTGTCAAGACCTACTCTGACATGATTGAGGAGCCTCTTGGCTATGACATCTTCTCAGACCTCAACCTGTATTTGGTCATCGGTCTGGGCTCAGTGTCATTCCTGCTGCTCATCACCATACTGGTCACCATCGTGCTCAAGTGTCAGAACAGCAAGTCCAGCAAAGCGCCTCCTCCCTGCAGGAACAGTGTGATCAGTGAGAGGAACTCCACCATCGCAGACTCCACTCTGGTCTCCAACGATGCCTACTGGTACAGTCTGTTTCTGGCAGAGACCAGGAAAGGAAAGCTGGTGGTCAGACAGCCTGTGCCAAAGGGCTCCAGATACATTGTGTCCAGTTTACCAAGAGGCACAGGACTGACAGACACTAGTGACTCAGCAGCATCTACTCTGCAGGTAAGAGATTTAATAAACGTGTATTTTCAAATATATAATCTAGGTTAATTATGTTTAATACAAAACCATTAACACAATGAGCCCATGACTATTTCCTTAACAAATGCAATAAAATCCAAAACAGGAGATCGATTCACATGAAAATGAATTCAAACAGTATTATGCTTTATTTTTTCCGCTTAATTAACGCACACTGCCGCCCAAATGCATAAGGTGGCGCTGTCTTCAAAGTAAAATGCCAGCCTATGAACGTCTTGACAGTGAATAGTACTAAGCAGTGCAAACGTGCATCCGAAGAGACAGCTCCATGGTGCTGAAATCTCGATAAGAAAAGCGTTTTCGTCTTTTCGAACGTCGCATACTCTCTGGATTTGTGCTGTATGGCATGTGTTGGATAGGAGCAATCACAGGAGTGTGCAGTATACCGGAAATTTGAAATACGTTGTTCATAGTGCCGTATTCGCGCAAACAACAATGGGACGATTTATAACAATGGAGCCCTACAAGAGGTACGTGCTGCTCGCCTTTCTTGTCAGTTACGTTGGAAAAATATCGTCTTCGGTGACTCATTATTCAATACCTGAGGAAATGAAGGAAGGATCAGTCGTTGCAAATCTCGCAACCGATCTGAGTTTGGATGTTCGGACTTTAAAGCAAAGAAAGCTGCGACTCGACATCGTTTCAAATAAGAAATATCTGGATGTGAACAAAGATAATGGTGATCTGTACGTTGTGGAGAAGATAGATAGAGAACACCTTTGTCCTTCGAAGTCTTCGGCAACCTGCTATCTTAAACTGGAGGTAATACTTGAAAATCCTGTACGAATTTTTAATATCGAGGTGGAAATTTTAGATATGAATGACAACGCCCCTCAATTTAGACGAGACATCATACATTTAGACATCTCCGAAGCAACGCGAAAGGGAGAGAGATTTTCCCTCAGTAATGCAGTTGATCCCGACATAGGAACTAATTCAGTGAAAACATATCATCTTAGTAAAAGTGAGCATTTTGATATTGAGGTGCAAACGGGAAGAGACGGGTCGAAATTTGCCGATCTGATCTTAACAAAGGCCTTAGATCGAGAGCAGCAGGCTGTTCATAATTTGATCCTCACAGCTGTGGACGGAGGCTCACCTGCCCGATCCGGAACTGCAAGTGTTATTGTTCGAGTTTTAGACACAAATGATAATGCACCCACTTTTGACAAAACGAGTAAAACTATAAATATTTTAGAAAACTCTCCAATAGGGAGCGTTGTTGTTCATCTGAATGCCACAGACTTAGACGAGGGACCAAACTCTGATGTAACTTATTCATACAGTTTATACACGTCAGAGAAAACACAGGACACATTTCATCTGAACCCTTCCACAGGTGAAATTACTGTTAAAGGAATGCTGAACTATGAAGATTTCAGGATTTATGATATGGAAGTTATAGCGACTGACAAAGGAGCCAACAGTTTGTCAGGACAGTGTAGCATAAAGATTCTGGTAGAGGACATGAATGATAACCATCCAGAGATCTCTATTAAATCATTTCAGAGTCCAGTCAATGAAAACATAGAATTAGACACAGTGATAGCTGTAGTGAGTGTGAGCGATAAAGACTCTGGTGATAATGGAGTGGTTGATCTTCATATTCCAGATAATATGCCTTTCAAACTGAGAGAGTCCTCTGATAACTATTATCAGTTAGTGGTGTCAGAGCCCTTAGACCGTGAGAAGGTTCCAGAATATGACATCACTTTCACTGTGACAGACAGAGGTTCTCCTCCTCTATCTGACAATGAGACTATGACGTTAGAGCTGCTGGATGTCAATGACAATGTTCCACAGTTCCCTCAGTCATTTTATACCATACGAGTGATGGAGAATAACGCACCTGGAGCCCTGCTCAGCTCCCTTACTGCGTTTGACCCTGACCTCCATGAGAACCAGTATCTAGTTTATTTCATCCTGGAGAAGGAGATAGCCAACACCTCCATGTCCATGCTGTTCTCCATCAATCCAGAGAACGGGAATCTTTACGCACTGAAAACTTTTGACTATGAGATAGAGAAGGAGTTTCTTTTCCACATTGAGGCCAGAGACTCTGGCTCTCCTCCTCTCAGCAGTAACGTCACAGTCCACATCATCATTGTGGACCAGAACGACAACGCTCCAGTCATTGTGTCTCCGTGGCGTGCGCACGGCTCTTTGGTGGAAGAGAAGATCCCCAGGTCCACTGATAAAGGCTCTCTGGTTGCTAAAGTCATAGCCTTGGACACAGACTCTGTGCACAACTCTCGGATCACTTACCAGTTTCTGCAGGTGACTGACGCCACCTTGTTCAGTCTGGACCAGTATAACGGAGAGATCCGGACTATGAGGATGTTCAGCTACAGAGACCCACGCCACCAGAGACTGGTTGTTGTAGCCAAGGACAACGGGGAGCCTGCTCTGTCTGCTACAGTCACCATCAAGCTGTCCACAATGGAGACTGCTGTCAAGACCTACTCTGACATGATTGAGGAGCCTCTAGGCTACGACATCTTCTCAGACCTCAACCTGTATTTGGTCATCGGTCTGGGCTCAGTGTCATTCCTGCTGCTCATCACCATACTGGTCACCATCGTGCTCAAGTGTCAGAACAGCAAGTCCAGCAAAGCGCCTCCTCCCTGCAGGAACAGTGTGATCAGTGAGAGGAACTCCACCATCGCAGACTCCACTCTGGTCTCCAACGATGCCTACTGGTACAGTCTGTTTCTGGCAGAGACCAGGAAAGGAAAGCTGGTGGTCAGACAGCCTGTTCCAAAGGGCTCCAGATACATCGTGTCCAGTTTACCCAGAGGCACAGGACTGACAGACACTAGTGACTCAGCAGCATCTACTCTGCAGGTAAGAGAGTCAATAAACGTTTAATTCTAAATATTAAATGGAGGTTTATCTGTGTTTAATACAACACCAGTAACACAAAGAGCCCATGACTATTACCTTAAAAATGCAATAAAATCCAAAATAGGAGAAAGATTCATAAGAAAATGAATTCAAACAGTATCATGCTTTATTTTATCTGCTAAATCAACGCACACTGCCGTTGAAATGCATAAGGTGGCGCTGTGTTCGAAGTAAAATGCCAGCCCATGAACGTCACGACAGTGAACAACACTAAGCAGTGCTCATCTGTAACCGACCGGGCAGCTCCGTGGTACTGAAATTTGATAGAAAAACGTGCCTGTCTTTTTGGGTCAAGTACTCTATGAATTTCTACTGTATGGGCATATATGGGATAGAGACAATCAACAAAGTTTTCAGTCCACCAGAATTTCGAAATAAGTTGTTCAAATTGGAATACACGCGCACACAATGGGACGCTTTGTAACAATGGAGCCCCGCAAGAGGTACGTGCTTCTCGCCTTCCTTGTCATCTTCGTTGGAAAAATATCGGCTTCAGTGACTCATTATTCGATACCTGAGGAAATGAAAGAAGGATCTGTCGTCGCAAATCTTGCAACTGATCTGAGCTTGGATGTCAAAACATTGACGCAGAGGAGGATGCGAGTAGACATTATTGCAAATAAAAAATATCTGGATGTGAACAAAGATAATGGTGATCTGTACGTTGTGGAGAAGATAGATAGAGAACATATTTGTAATACAAAGTCGTCCGTGTCTTGCTATCTCAAACTAGAAATAATACTTGAAAGCCCAGTACGAATTTTTAACATAGAAGTAGAAATTTTAGATATGAATGACAACGCCCCACAATTTAGGCGAGGCATCATACATTTAGACATCTCCGAAGCAACGCGAAAGGGGGAGAGATTTTCCCTCAGTAATGCAGTTGATCCCGACATAGGAACTAATTCAGTGAATACATACCATCTTAGTAAAAGTGAGCATTTTGATATTGAGGTGCAAACGGGAAGAGACGGGTCGAAATTTGCCGATCTGATCTTAACAAAGGCCTTAGATCGAGAGCAGCAGGCTGTTCATAATTTAATTCTCACAGCTGTGGACGGAGGCTCACCTGCCCGATCTGGAACTGCAAGTGTTATTGTTCGAGTTTTAGACACAAATGATAATGCACCCACTTTTGACGAAACGAGTAAAACCATAAATATTTTGGAAAACTCCCCAATAGGGAGCATTGTTGTTCATCTGAATGCCACAGACTTAGATGAGGGATCAAACTCTGATGTAACTTATTCATACAGTTTATACACGTCAGAGAAAACACAGGACACATTTCACCTGAACCCTTCCACAGGTGAAATTACTGTTAAAGGAATGCTGAACTATGAAGATTTCAGGATTTATGATATGGAAGTTATAGCGACTGACAAAGGAGCCAACAGTTTGTCAGGACAGTGTAGCATAAAGATTCTGGTAGAGGACATGAATGATAACCATCCAGAGATCTCTATTAAATCATTTCAGAGTCCAGTCAATGAAAACATAGAATTAGACACAGTGATAGCTGTAGTGAGTGTGAGCGATAAAGACTCTGGTGATAATGGAGTGGTTGATCTTCATATTCCAGATAATATGCCTTTCAAACTGAGAGAGTCCTCTGATAACTATTATCAGTTAGTGGTGTCAGAGCCCTTAGACCGTGAGAAGGTTCCAGAATATGACATCACTTTCACTGTGACAGACAGAGGTTCTCCTCCTCTATCTGACAATGAGACTATGACGTTAGAGCTGCTGGATGTCAATGACAATGTTCCACAGTTCCCTCAGTCATTTTATACCATACGAGTGATGGAGAATAACGCACCTGGAGCCCTGCTCAGCTCCCTCACTGCGTTTGACCCTGACCTCCATGAGAACCAGTATCTAGTTTATTTCATCCTGGAGAAGGAGATAGCCAACACCTCCATGTCCATGCTGTTCTCCATCAATCCAGAGAACGGGAATCTTTACGCACTGAAAACTTTTGACTATGAGATTGAGAAGGAGTTTCTTTTCCACATTGAGGCCAGAGACTCTGGCTCTCCTCCTCTCAGCAGTAACGTCACAGTCCACATCATCATTGTGGACCAGAACGACAACGCTCCAGTCATTGTGTCTCCGTGGCGTGCGCACGGCTCTTTGGTGGAGGAGAAGATCCCCAGGTCCACTGATAAAGGCTCTCTGGTTGCTAAAGTCATAGCCTTGGACACAGACTCTGTGCACAACTCTCGGATCACCTACCAGTTTCTGCAGGTGACTGACGCCACCTTGTTCAGTTTGGACCAGTACAACGGAGAGATCCGGACTATGAGGATGTTCAGCTACAGAGACCCACGCCACCAGAGACTGGTTGTTGTAGCCAAGGACAACGGGGAGCCTGCTCTGTCTGCTACAGTCACCATCAAGCTGTCCACAGTGGAGACTGCTGTCAAGACCTACTCTGACATGATTGAGGAGCCTCTCGGCTACGACATCTTCTCAGACCTCAACCTGTATTTGGTCATCGGTCTGGGCTCGGTGTCATTCCTGCTGCTCATCACCATACTGGTCACCATCGTGCTCAAGTGTCAGAACAGCAAGTCCAGCAAAGCGCCTCCTCCCTGCAGGAACAGTGTGATCAGTGAGAGGAACTCCACCATCGCAGACTCCACTCTGGTCTCCAACGATGCCTACTGGTACAGTCTGTTTCTGGCAGAGACCAGGAAAGGAAAGCTGGTGGTCAGACAGCCTGTGCCAAAGGGCTCCAGATACATCGTGTCCAGTTTACCCAGAGGCACAGGACTGACAGACACTAGTGACTCAGCAGCATCTACTCTGCAGGTAAAGAAATTATGTTCAATCTATATCTTAGCTTAATATTGCTCTATAATTTTATATCTGTGTAAAACTGAACACAATCATTTTTTTCTACACTCTGCTCCATTGTTTATAAGTCAAGAACTTTCCTTGTGACTTCATATGCGACTTGACACATTGTATGCAGACAAACATGGCAATGGCGACGGCAAGATGAACAGCTCTACCTGCTTAACCACATTTTGTTCCTTTCTTTTTTTTTTAACATTTAAAGCTTCAAAGTTATCTGCATGACTTTCCTTTTGAAGAAACACATAGATGAAATGAGGTTTAAGATCTCAAACTATATGGCCATATAACATTCAAAACGTTTCACGAAACTTAATCCATACCTCAGTGTCTTAAACATGACAGAAAAAAGCAGAATCCTGTCCTCCATATCGAAAACACAGGCCTCTTATATTTCTTACTTTGGAGATGCAGTTATTTTACTTGTTTTAAATTGGTATGTATTAGGAAAATGCGATTAAAAACAAAATCCAAAGTGAAATTTCAATGGGAAATACATGTGTCCCTCCTGTTGGAAATTCAACCTTGTATGGAATCAGAAAATCTAAATAATAATAATAATAATAATAATAATAATAATAATAATAATAATAATAATAATAATAATAATAATAATAATAACAATAATAATAAAAAAGTCATTAGATAGCAAATCCAGTTGAATGATGATTATAGGACTTAGAATTTTTTTTTTCAAATCGGACTTTGTAGTGTAACTTCAAAGTATCCGTAAAATATATATTAAAGGAAAACATCTAGTGAGGGAGTTTGCTTCGAACAGCGTCGCTGTTTCTCAGCGAAATATACTCTTGTGACATCACGGTCGCCATGACGGCTATCATTTCACTAGAACAGGGAGAGCGGAAAAATAACTGTAAGTGAACAGTTCCCGGTGCTGAATTGTTAATTTCAAGTATATTTCTGCGTGTTCCGGAAAACAATTCGTTAATTTACTGAAGGTTCAAATGCTGTCTGGAAGGATCTAAAGGACTGCACTTAAGAAGACAGATCTAAAGAAACAATGGGAGCTTTTGTCAGCACGGATGATTGGAAACGGTATGTGATGACGATTCTTCTTCTCGTTGAAATAATAAATTCCACATCGGCCGTCACACATTACTCTGTTCCAGAAGAATTGGAGGAAGGTTCAGTCGTGGCAAATTTAGTTGGAGATTTGGGACTCGATGTGAAAAATTTGGTCACACGGAAAGTGCGCATAGAAGCCATTACCAACAGGAAATATCTGGACGTGAACAAAGAAACTGGGGAGCTTTACATTGTTGAAAGAATTGACAGAGAGTCTCTGTGCCCCGCTAAGACATCGTGTTATATGAAAATGGAAGCAATAATAGAAAACCCCAAAAGAATTTTCTATATCGAAATAGAGATAATGGACATAAATGACAACGCACCTCACTTCAGGAGAGACACGATCGATTTAGACATATCAGAGGCTACGCAGGCTGGTGAACGCTTTTCCGTTAGCAATGCAGTTGATCCTGATGTTGGATCAAACTCTGTGAAAACATATCACTTGAGTGATAGCGATTATTTCACGATAGAAATTCAAACTGGGAGGGATGGATCGAAATTTGCCGATTTAATCCTAAAAAAGAATTTGGACAGAGAGCAGCAGGCTGTTCATAATTTAATTCTTACGGCAGTAGATGGCGGTACGCCGTCTCGTTCCGGTACTGCGAGTATTGTGGTTCATGTTTTAGACACAAATGACAACGCCCCTGTGTTTGAGGAAGACAGTTACCAATTCAGTGTGATGGAAAATTCCCCTATTGGCAGTCTTGTTGTCAGACTAAATGCTACAGATTTAGATGAGGGATCAAATTCAGATTTAATATACTCATACAGTCTGTATACATCAGAAAAAACACAGGCAATGTTTAATTTAAACCCAAAATCTGGTGAACTAACCGTTAAAGGTATGCTAAACTATGAGGACTTCAGGATTTATGATATGGAAGTTATAGCGACTGACAAAGGAGCCAACAGTTTGTCAGGACAGTGTAGCATAAAGATTCTGGTAGAGGACATGAATGATAACCATCCAGAGATCTCTATTAAATCATTTCAGAGTCCAGTCAATGAAAACATAGAATTAGACACAGTGATAGCTGTAGTGAGTGTCAGCGATAAAGACTCTGGTGATAATGGAGTGGTTGATCTTCATATTCCAGATAATATGCCTTTCAAACTGAGAGAGTCCTCTGATAACTATTATCAGTTAGTGGTGTCAGAGCCCTTAGACCGTGAGAAGGTTCCCGAATATGACATCACTTTCACTGTGACAGACAGAGGTTCTCCTCCTCTATCTGACAATGAGACTATGACGTTAGAGCTGCTGGATGTCAATGACAATGTTCCACAGTTCCCTCAGTCATTTTATACCATACGAGTGATGGAGAATAATGCACCTGGAGCCCTGCTCAGCTCCCTCACTGCGTTTGACCCTGACCTCCACGAGAACCAGTATCTAGTTTATTTCATCCTGGAGAAGGAGATAGCCAACACCTCCATGTCCATGCTGTTCTCCATCAATCCAGAGAACGGGAATCTTTACGCACTGAAAACTTTTGACTATGAGATTGAGAAGGAGTTTCTTTTCCACATTGAGGCCAGAGACTCTGGCTCTCCTCCTCTCAGCAGTAACGTCACGGTCCACATCATCATTGTGGACCAGAACGACAACGCTCCGGTCATTGTGTCTCCGTGGCGTGCACACGGCTCTGTGGTGGAGGAGAAGATCCCCAGGTCCACTGATAAAGGCTCTCTGGTTGCTAAAGTCATAGCCTTGGACACAGACTCTGTGCACAACTCTCGGATCACCTACCAGTTTCTGCAGGTGACTGACGCCACCTTGTTCAGTCTGGACCAGTACAACGGAGAGATCCGGACTATGAGGATGTTCAGCTACAGAGACCCACGCCACCAGAGACTGGTTGTTGTAGCAAAGGACAACGGGGAGCCCGCTCTGTCTGCTACAGTCACCATCAAGCTGTCCACAGTGGAGACTGCTGTCAAGACCTACTCTGACATGATTGAGGAGCCTCTGGGCTACGACATCTTCTCAGACCTCAACCTGTATTTGGTCATCGGTCTGGGCTCTGTGTCATTCCTGCTGCTCATCACCATACTGGTCACCATCGTGCTCAAGTGTCAGAACAGCAAGTCCAGCAAAGCGCCTCCTCCCTGCAGGAACAGTGTGATCAGTGAGAGGAACTCCACCATCGCAGACTCCACTCTGGTCTCCAACGATGCCTACTGGTACAGTCTGTTTCTGGCAGAGACCAGGAAAGGAAAGCTGGTGGTCAGACAGCCTGTGCCAAAGGGCTCCAGATACATCGTGTCCAGTTTACCCAGAGGCACAGGACTGACAGACACTAGTGACTCAGCAGCATCTACTCTGCAGGTAAGAGAGTCAATAAACGTGTAATTCAAAATATTTAATGTAGGTTTATCTGTATTTAATACAATACCAGTAATACAAAGAGCCCATGACTATTACCTTAACAATGCAATAAAATCCAAAATAGGAGAAAGATTTATATGAAAATCATTTTAAACAGTATAGTGCTTTATTTTATCTGCTTAATCCATGCACACTGCCGTCGAAATGCAAAAGGTGGCGCTGTTTTCAAAGTACAATGCCAGCCCAAAAAACGCCATGACGGTAAATAGAACTATACACTGCAAATCTACATCCGAACGGACAGCTTCGTGGTGCTGAAATCTCGATTAAAAACGTGCGTGTTCTTTCTAGCGTCGCATACTCTCTGGATTTGTGCTGTATGGGCATTTGTTTGATTGGGGAAATCGTAACATTTTTTTATGTTGGAGATCTGAAATACATTTACTAAAGCGGGAAACACTCGCTCACAACAACGGGACGCTTTGTAACAATGGAGCCCTGCAAGAGGTACGTGCTGCTCATCTTTCTTGTCAGCTTCATTGGTAAAATATCGACCTCAGTGACTCATTATTCGATACCTGAGGAAATGAAGGAAGGATCAGTCGTTGCAAACCTTGCCACCGATCTCAGCTTGGATGTTAAAACACTGCATCAGCGTAAAATGCGACTCGACATAATTTCAAATAAGAAATATCTGGATGTGAACAAAGAGACTGGTGAACTGTACATTCTTGACAAGATTGATAGGGAATATATTTGTACAACAAAGTCTTCAGCGTCTTGCTATCTTAAACTTGAAGTTATACTAGAAAATCCACTACGGATTTTTAACATAGAGGTTGAAATTCTAGATATGAATGACAACGCCCCACAATTTAGGAGAGATGCCATTCATCTGGATATATATGAAGGTACACCACAAGGAGAGAGATTTTCCCTCAGTAATGCAGTTGATCCTGATGTTGGAACAAACTCAGTAAAAACATATCGTCTCAGTGAAAGCCAGCATTTTAACATTGAAGTCCAAACGGGAAGAGATGGGTCGAAATTTGCTGAATTAATTTTAACAAAGGCCTTAGATCGAGAGCAGCAGGCTGTTCATAATTTGATCCTCACAGCTGTGGACGGAGGCTCACCTGCTCGATCAGGCATGGTTAGCATAATTGTTCATGTTCTAGACACAAATGATAATGCACCTACGTTTGACAAAACAAGTTATAACATTAAAATAACGGAAAACTCTCCCATAGGGAGCATTGTTATTCATCTGAATGCCACAGACTTAGATGAGGGATCAAACTCTGATGTAACATATTCATACAGTTTATACACGTCAGAGAAAACACAGGACACATTTCACCTGAACCCTTCCACAGGTGAAATTACTGTTAAAGGAATGCTGAACTATGAAGACTTCAGGATTTATGATATGGAAGTTATAGCGACTGACAAAGGAGCCAACAGTTTGTCAGGACAGTGTAGCATAAAGATTCTGGTAGAGGACATGAATGATAACCATCCAGAGATCTCTATTAAATCATTTCAGAGTCCAGTCAATGAAAACATAGAATTAGACACAGTGATAGCTGTAGTGAGTGTCAGCGATAAAGACTCTGGTGATAATGGAGTGGTTGAACTTCATATTCCAGATAATATGCCTTTCAAACTGAGAGAGTCCTCTGATAACTATTATCAGTTAGTGGTGTCAGAGCCCTTAGACCGTGAGAAGGTTCCAGAATATGACATCACTTTCACTGTGACAGACAGAGGTTCTCCTCCTCTATCTGACAATGAGACTATGACGTTAGAGCTGCTGGATGTCAATGACAATGTTCCACAGTTCCCTCAGTCATTTTATACCATACGAGTGATGGAGAATAATGCACCTGGAGCCTTGCTCAGCTCCCTCACTGCGTTTGACCCTGACCTCCATGAAAACCAGTATCTAGTTTATTTCATCCTGGAGAAGGAGATAGCCAACACCTCCATGTCCATGCTGTTCTCCATCAATCCAGAGAACGGGAATCTTTACGCAATGAAAACTTTTGACTATGAGATAGAGAAGGAGTTTCTTTTCCACATTGAGGCCAGAGACTCTGGCTCTCCTCCTCTCAGCAGTAACGTCACGGTCCACATCATCATTGTGGACCAGAACGACAACGCTCCGGTCATTGTGTCTCCGTGGCGCGCGCACGGCTCTGTGGTGGAGGAGAAGATCCCCAGGTCCGCTGATAAAGGCTCTCTGGTTGCTAAAGTCATAGCCTTGGACACAGACTCTGTTCACAACTCTCGGATCACCTACCAGTTTCTGCAGGTGACTGACGCCACCTTGTTCAGTCTGGACCAGTACAACGGAGAGATCCGGACTATGAGGATGTTCAGCTACAGAGACCCACGCCACCAGAGACTGGTTGTTGTAGCAAAGGACAACGGGGAGCCCGCTCTGTCTGCTACAGTCACCATCAAGCTGTCCACAATGGAGACTGCTGTCAAGACCTACTCTGACATGATTGAGGAGCCTCTCGGCTATGACATCTTCTCAGACCTCAACCTGTATTTGGTCATCGGTCTGGGCTCAGTGTCATTCCTGCTGCTCATCACCATACTAGTCACCATCGTGCTCAAGTGTCAGAACAGCAAGTCCAGCAAAGCGCCTCCTCCCTGCAGGAACAGTGTGATCAGTGAGAGGAACTCCACCATCGCAGACTCCACTCTGGTCTCCAACGATGCCTACTGGTACAGTCTGTTTCTGGCAGAGACCAGGAAAGGAAAGCTGGTGGTCAGACAGCCTGTGCCAAAGGGCTCCAGATACATCGTGTCCAGTTTACCCAGAGGCACAGGACTGACAGACACTAGTGACTCAGCAGCATCTACTCTGCAGGTAAACAAAATCTTTATCTGTACGCGAGAAACGTTCTTATTTATTGAACAGGTCCATTTTTTCTTCAGCCTGTTGAAATCTCTGGCTTCACAGTTTTTGTTTTGGTTTCTGTGGCTGAAGACATTTTGTTTAGTTCTTTTAAGCACACACTTTAAATCTATGACTCTGAGCTTTTATGTCCATGCCATGTATTCTAAAGAAATTAAAAAGTCGCCTACATTCACTCATACATAATTCATGTTATAATTATATAGTATACAAACCAAGACATTTCTCAAGATTTCTTTGCTTATCAAATTGCTTCTATCGACCTAGGCCTGCATTGAACTCTGCTTCGGTGTATTTAGTGTGCAGTATTAAAAGTCAGTTTTTCTGGCACAATTATTCAATAAAAAATTTCATGCACGATGACGTTGGCTACACATCTAGATGTGCGACATATAGCAAAATGGCAAAGAATGTTAACAGACAATTAATTACTTTACCGCAATATATACTGAACAAACTTGTGTGTTGGAATATTTTATGCTCAAAAGTCCGTGCGTAAAAGTCAACATAGGCCGTCCTATGATACATCCCTATGTGTCAGTGTAAACAGGATGAATAATTTGATTGTGAGTTGCCTGCATTTTTGAACACTTTCTTAAGTACTCAGAAAAAAGGAAAAAATATATACATTACTTGTTAATTCATTCCTTGAAATTCTAGGTCGAGTTTCTCAATAAGACAACTAACAGAACATTTGACTAGATTTATTTATTTTTTTCTCCACTCCTGAAGTTAGTTCACGATTTAGATTAGTCAAAAAGATTGACATCTACGATATTCTACAAGGTGCAACTTCACCAAAAGGACTACTAATGTCGCTCTTCACCACAAAAACACGCTCCTTGATGAGGTCATCACTTTCACGCAGGATTGTTGAAGGCAGAGCCATAGAGAGACTGCACGCGGATATCGTTAATACCAGTAAAACAGACCACCTGAAGACCCTCGGTGACTTCTATTATTTGGAGAATACTGCGTTCCAGTTAACCCAACATATATAACATCTTAATACGGAGTCTTTCCGATGGCTCGACTTATTCATCAGATGTTCCTCAGAAGGTATGCTACCACCTTTCTCTTTCTTTCTGCGATCATGAATACTGTTTTCACCGTCACGCATTATTCTGTTCCTGAAGAAATGGAGGAAGGTTCTGTTGTGGCCAATTTGGCAACCGACTTGGGACTAGACGTGAAGACGCTAAAGGGAAGGAAGATGCGCATCGACGTTGTTGGAAATAAAAAATATCTTGACATCAATAAGGAAACGGGAGAACTGTTCATATTAGAAAGAATAGACAGGGAGTTTTTATGCGCACTGAAAACGGCTACATCGTGCTTTTTAAGGTTAGACGCTACAATTGAAAATCCCATTCGGATGTTTAACATTGAAGTGGAAATCACGGACATTAATGACAACGCTCCTCATTTTAGACGAGGGACAATGCATTTGGACATTTCTGAATCCAGCCCTGTGGGAGAGAGATTCTCTTTGAACAACGCTGCAGACCCGGATGTTGGAACGAATTCAGTGAAAAACTACCACCTGAGCTCAAGTGAACATTTCTCCATCGAGATTCAGACAGGGAGAGACGGGACAAAGTTTGCTGATTTGGTTCTGAAAAAAGCTTTAGACAGAGAGCAGCAGGCTGTTCATAACCTCATTCTCACTGCCGTGGACGGTGGAGTCCCCACGCGCACTGGTACAGCCAGCATCATTGTTCGCGTGCTCGATGTGAACGACAACGCCCCTTCATTTGACAAGGACAAATATGTAGTGGACGTGATGGAAAACTCCCCAATAGGCAATTTAGTCATCAAACTAAACGCTACAGATTTAGATGAAGGCTCCAATTCTGATATCATTTATTCATATAGTTTGTACACATCAGAGAGGACACAGCAAATGTTTAAATTAAATCCAAATAATGGTGAAATCAGAGTGAAAGAGATGATAAACTTTGAAGACTTCAAGCTTTATGAGATGGAGGTTATTGCCAGCGACAAGGCGCCCAATTCTTTATCTGGACAGTGTAAACTTACAATACAGGTAACAGACATGAACGACAACCATCCAGAGATCTCTATTAAATCATTTCAGAGTCCAATCAAAGAGAATGAACCCATAGACACAGTGATAGCTGTAGTGAGTGTCAGCGATAAAGACTCTGGTGATAATGGAGTGGTTGATCTTCATATTCCAGATAATATGCCTTTCAAACTGAGAGAGTCCTCTGATAACTATTATCAGTTAGTGGTGTCAGAGCCCTTAGACCGTGAGAAGGTTCCAGAATATGACATCACTTTCACTGTGACAGACAGGGGTTCTCCTCCTCTGTCTGACAATGAGACTATGACGTTAGAGCTGCTGGATGTCAATGACAATGTTCCACAGTTCCCTCAGTCATTTTATACCATACGAGTGATGGAGAATAACGCACCTGGAGCCCTGCTCAGCTCCCTCACTGCGTTTGACCCTGACCTCCATGAGAACCAGTATCTAGTTTATTTCATTCTGGAGAAGGAGATAGCCAACACCTCCATGTCCATGCTGTTCTCCATCAATCCAGAGAACGGGAATCTTTACGCACTGAAAACTTTTGACTATGAGATCGAGAAAGAGTTTCTTTTCCACATCGAGGCCAGAGACTCTGGCTCTCCTCCTCTCAGCAGTAACGTCACGGTCCACATCATCATTGTGGACCAGAACGACAACGCTCCGGTCATTGTGTCTCCATGGCGTGCACACGGCTCTGTGGTGGAGGAGAAGATCCCCAGGTCCACTGATAAAGGCTCTCTGGTTGCTAAAGTCATAGCCTTGGACACAGACTCTGTGCACAACTCTCGGATCACCTACCAGTTTCTGCAGGTGACTGACGCCACCTTGTTCAGTCTGGACCAGTACAACGGAGAGATCCGGACTATGAGGATGTTCAGCTACAGAGACCCACGCCACCAGAGACTGGTTGTTGTAGCAAAGGACAACGGGGAGCCCGCTCTGTCTGCTACAGTCACCATCAAGCTGTCCACAGTGGAGACTGCTGTCAAGACCTACTCTGACATGATTGAGGAGCCTCTCGGCTATGACATCTTCTCAGACCTCAACCTGTATTTGGTCATTGGTCTGGGCTCAGTGTCATTCCTGCTGCTCATCACCATACTGGTCACCATCGTGCTCAAGTGTCAGAACAGCAAGTCCAGCAAAGCGCCTCCTCCCTGCAGGAACAGTGTGATCAGTGAGAGGAACTCCACCATCGCAGACTCCACTCTGGTCTCCAACGATGCCTACTGGTACAGTCTGTTTCTGGCAGAGACCAGGAAAGGAAAGCTGGTGGTCAGACAGCCTGTGCCAAAGGGCTCCAGATACATCGTGTCCAGTTTACCAAGAGGCACAGGACTGACAGACACTAGTGACTCAGCAGCATCTACTCTGCAGGTATGGGGAAAAATCCTTTCATGAGCGTTTTAATGATCCAATTTGAAATTTTTTTAAATTTACTAATTATAACCAATTGAGTTTAATAGCTCCTTCCTTTTTCAAAATTTCAGAAAAAGTGAGTATTGTCAGGGTTAAACTCTGAAAGACTTTAACTCCAATACTAATAAACTGGAACCACACAGGAACTCAGACTCAGACCAAGAATTTAGTTTTGTGCTAGCAAGGGAAGAGCAATCGAAGAGACCTTACTTTAATCTCGCTCAGACTCTCTTCGACTTTCTCCTTCTTTGCTTAGTTCTTTTATTGAATACATGCATGGGTACATACTGGAAACTTCATAATTAGCAACTTACAAAAATAATTTAATCATCAAGAAGTGAGAGACAGAGAGAGACAGAGAGAACAACATGTCTGTGTGTCAAGGCTGTGTGTCTGCGTGAGTGCGATATGACACTATTTCCCTACGAAACTAAATGTGCAAGCACGAGCTGTTCAAGTAAAATAATGAAAACATTGAGACAGAGTACAGGCTTCAAAGCACATGAATAAATGATAGCATAATTCTTATATGATTTTTCCAACAAGTACAACAATAAATAATTCATTGTATTACAATTTAGGAAACAGCCCTCCATTCAACTTTATGTTTGGCTAACAGGCTTCAAAAACATAATCCATTTCTAAAATTTTGAACACCAACTTTAACACCCTGGGCAAATTTCCATCAAATAAATGATAGACAATTTCTGTATGGGAAAAAAAACCCTTCGTAGGGGAGAGTGGGGTAATGTGAGACATCGGGTAATGTGAGACACCCCCTGTATCTAGGCAACGGAACACATTTGTGGTCATGTGACCATTATGTTTTCAGGCCCCTCCTATTTCCCCTTGCCCATGAAGGAGAGGACCTCATGGTGCTGTGGTAAATATGTTTTTTTCACATGAATATCTTTTTTGCATGTAAAAGTAAATTTTCTTGCCGACAGCTTAAACAGATGTTGTGCCAAAGCAAATTTATTCAGGCAGAAAAACTTATATCACACATGTTGATGAACTACAAACATATAAAACCATGTGATGATACTAGCTGAAGATTAGCCTGAAATGCTAAGAGAGGTTGTTTTTTCTAAAATTGTGGCAATGGGGTAAAGTGAGACAAATGCTGGGGGGTAAAGTGAGACACTGTCTCTTTGGGGATCCAGACACCTTCAGCAAATCTCCATTGCTGAGCCACCTTCCCTCTCCTCCATATGACCCTCAGCATCTTCCAGAGTCGCTTATGCAGCAGTGGACAGTTCTTGTAGACCTTGTACAGGACACCACTTGGTCCAGGGGCAGAGCTAGCTCTGGCCTTCTTCACAACCTCCTGGACCTCTCTCAGAAGTGGCTCCTTGGTGTCGAAATCCTTGGTGGGAGGTGGTGGTTCTACCAGGATATCACACTGTCCCAGCTCTTCCTGTCTGTAAGGATCACTGTAGGTGTTGTGGAGATGCAGGTCTATTTCCTCCTTTGAGCAGCCCAGGTTCCCATCCCGTTTCTGCCCCAACAGCTGTTTCATGAAGCCAAAGGGGTTGGCTATGAACCCAGCACGCTTCCTGGATCTCTCTCTCCGACGCCTATGGTGACACTCAGCCCTGCGCAGGACCATCAGCCTTTTCCTCAAGATAGCCCGCAGCCCTGCCAAGGGAGGTCGCTGGTCCTCACTTGCTTCCTTGTGCTGCTTCTTGAGGGACTTCAGTTCCTGTCAGATTTTGTGGATCTCGGCAGCCCTTCGGTTCATGACGTAGGGTGTCCGAGCTGGTCTCTTCTCCTCTGCCCCAAACCTCTCCTGGGCCAGACTAATGATGATGGTTGTCATTGTCTGCAGCCTCCACATCTCCCTTTGCAGATGCTTCAAGCACTTTGTCGACGTCCTTGTCAAACTGTCCCGTCCCAAACTGTCGTCTTACAGGCCGGTGGCCACTTGATTCGAACCTTCGCCAGGGGCAGAATTGGGGGAACAGGTACTGCCACATGGAGGTTCTAGGCCCTGTGGGGTGATTCCTGGCCCGGCTCCTCCTGCATCTCATCAGATGTGGCATCTGTGCGCTGTGACACGTTCTCCTCCACCAAACACTTCATCCTGGCGTGATGAATCTTGAGGCCACGGCTATTTTTGCAGATTTTTCCGCATCTGCATACAGCAGTCGTAGTCGTTTTGCCATCGCTATTGTCCGTGTTCTTGGATCCCCCCCTCTCGGGCACCCCTGGGGGTATTCTTCCATGAGTCGATCTGTAGCTTTAAGGTGGGTTTCCTCCTCTCGGAGGAAGCGGTTTGGGCTGCCGACCCTCCCCGCCCCGGTTGCTGTCTTTCCAGGCTGTCAACTGTCTCTCCAGTAGTCACCAGTCTTTTCCTGGTCGTCAGCCAGCCTCTTCCTGGTTGTCACTGGTTTCGCCAGAAAAGTTAGTTCTTGAATACATCAGGTTCTACTGATGCACCTGAACACATCATCAGTGATGTTACCTGAGATCATCGGATGTTACGGGTCTTTCAAACATAACATTTTGAATTATATTACGTTGTATTGTATTTTGTTCAGAGTTACTTTCAAGTGTTTAGAAAAAAAATGTGCTTCATTGACCAAACCCCATGATTCTTTTGCTAGTCCGACATTAGTTCTGGATTATGTGGTTGTCAAGCCATCTGTCAGGATTCTAACTGTTACACCATGTGTTTTTATGGTTGTTTCAGATTGGAAAAAGTAAGTGGATCAGTTTATCCCCAGCAGGTTCACTTTACCCCCTTGAATTCTCTGGTCTGTCTCAGTTTACCCCTAAACTGGGGTAAAGTGAGACACAATACAGCTTTTTTTAAAACACTTATATTTTCACTGCCCTTCATCCTAAATACAGTCTGATAATTTCCATTGCTAGGAAACATCCTGAATTAATGAGAAATGTATAAATTTTACTGATATATCATTTTAGTTCGCGTAGAGGGGAGCAAATGTAAAAAATGTCTCACTTTACCCCACTCTCCCCTATTTGTCATTACAACTTTAAACCTTTAATATGCTAAGGTATTTACATCCTTCCTCTGGGAATACAAATTTAGATTTATGCCTTCAACTGTGTTTGGGATTGCTTTTACGCACACACCACCGTGCGTAAAACTTACCACGCATAGAGACACGAGTATAAACAACAACCCACTTAGTAAATTTACATTCCTTCCGTGAAAGTGCAAAAGTCTATTAAATGTGATACTGATGTGATGCGTATACGTGATCATAAAATCACAAAATTACCCATTTATTGGACGCAAATGCCCGTTAAGGAATCTGAGTGGAAAACATCAAACAAAATAAGTATTTCTAACTCTGTAAAGTCATGGAAAAAAGTAGGTCGATGATATGAAAACGTTAACAACGGAGTAGTTTTTATCAATTGTATAAAGTTGCAAAGCCTTGTACTTGACTGATATCGTCGCTGCTGTCTAAGAAAACCTCCACGATGAGGTCATTGCTTTCACGATAGTTCATTGGTGGAAGGGAGTGAGGACGTTTTTATTTCGGGGCAACACTCTTGCTCGCAGCGTATAGTAGTGTTTTCTTTTCAGATTTGTGCCTGTCCATTCAACATTTGGATATTTGCCCCTCTTTTAACACGTTCAGGGCTTGGATGCTGTAACTTCATGATGGCGCACCACATTCGGATGTCGCTCGTGAGAGGGTTTGTTTTATATTTAACACTGCTCTCAGCGATCATGAACACGGTTCTAACCGTCACTCATTATTCTGTTCCTGAAGAAATGGAGGAAGGATCCGTCGTCGCTAATTTGGCAACCGACTTGGGACTTGACGTGAAGACACTAAAGGAAAGGGAGATGCGCATCGACGTTGTTGGTAATAAAAAATATCTCGACATTAACAAAGAAACAGGAGAACTCTTTATTTTAGAAAGAATAGACAGGGAGTTTTTATGCCCATTAAAAACAACAACGTACTGTTTTTTAAAACTGGACGCTACAATTGAGAATCCAATTCGGATGTTTAATATCGAGGTCGAAATAATAGATATCAATGACAACGCTCCTCATTTTAGACGAGGGACAATGCATTTAGACATTTCTGAATCCAGCCCTGTGGGAGAGAGATTCTCTTTGAACAACGCTGCAGACCCGGATGTTGGAACGAATTCAGTGAAAAACTACCACCTGAGCTCAAGTGAACATTTCTCCATCGAGATTCAGACAGGGAGGGACGGGTCAAAATTTGCTGATTTGGTTCTGAAAAAAGCTTTAGACAGAGAGCAGCAGGCTGTTCATAACCTCATTCTCACTGCTGTGGACGGTGGAGTCCCCACGCGCACAGGTACAGCCAGCATCATTGTTCGCGTGCTCGATGTGAACGACAACGCCCCTTCATTTGACAAAGACAAATATGTAGTGGACGTGATGGAAAACTCCCCAATAGGCAGTTTAGTCATCAAACTAAACGCTACAGATTTAGATGAAGGCTCCAATTCTGATATTATTTATTCATATAGTTTGTACACATCAGAGAGGACACAGCAGATGTTTAAATTAAATCCAAATAATGGTGAAATCAGAGTGAAAGAGATGATAAACTTTGAAGACTTCAAGCTTTATGAGATGGAGGTTATTGCCAGCGATAAGGGGCCCAATTCTTTATCTGGACAGTGTAAACTTACAATACAGGTAACAGACATGAACGACAACCATCCAGAGATCTCTATTAAATCATTTCAGAGTCCAATCAAAGAGAATGAACCCATAGACACCGTGATAGCTGTAGTCAGTGTGAGCGATAAAGACTCTGGTGATAATGGAGTGGTTGATCTTCATATTCCAGATAATATGCCTTTCAAACTGAGAGAGTCCTCTGATAACTATTATCAGTTAGTGGTGTCAGAGCCCTTAGACCGTGAGAAGGTTCCAGAATATGACATCACTTTCACTGTGACAGACAGAGGTTCTCCTCCTCTATCTGACAATGAGACTATGACGTTAGAGCTGCTGGATGTCAATGACAATGTTCCACAGTTCCCTCAGTCATTTTATACCATACGAGTGATGGAGAATAACGCACCTGGAGCCCTGCTCAGCTCCCTCACTGCGTTTGACCCTGACCTCCATGAGAACCAGTATCTAGTTTATTTCATCCTGGAGAAGGAGATAGCCAACACCTCCATGTCCATGCTGTTCTCCATCAATCCAGAGAACGGGAATCTTTACGCACTGAAAACTTTTGACTATGAGATCGAGAAAGAGTTTCTTTTCCACATTGAGGCCAGAGACTCTGGCTCTCCTCCTCTCAGCAGTAACGTCACGGTCCATATCATCATTGTGGACCAGAACGACAACGCTCCGGTCATTGTGTCTCCGTGGCGCGCGCATGGCTCTGTGGTGGAGGAGAAGATCCCCAGGTCCACTGATAAAGGCTCTCTGGTTGCCAAAGTCATAGCCTTGGACACAGACTCTGTGCACAACTCTCGGATCACCTACCAGTTTCTGCAGGTGACTGACGCCACCTTGTTCAGTCTGGACCAGTACAACGGAGAGATCAGGACTATGAGGATGTTCAGCTACAGAGACCCACGCCACCAGAGACTGGTTGTTGTAGCAAAGGACAACGGGGAGCCTGCTCTGTCTGCTACAGTCACCATCAAGCTGTCCACAATGGAGACTGCTGTCAAGACCTACTCTGACATGATTGAGGAGCCTCTCGGCTATGACATCTTCTCAGACCTCAACCTGTATTTGGTCATTGGTCTGGGCTCAGTGTCATTCCTGCTGCTCATCACCATACTGGTCACCATCGTGCTCAAGTGTCAGAACAGCAAGTCCAGCAAAGCGCCTCCTCCCTGCAGGAACAGTGTGATCAGTGAGAGGAACTCCACCATCGCAGACTCCACTCTGGTCTCCAACGATGCCTACTGGTACAGTCTGTTTCTGGCAGAGACCAGGAAAGGAAAGCTGGTGGTCAGACAGCCTGTGCCAAAGGGCTCCAGATACATCGTGTCCAGTTTACCAAGAGGCACAGGACTGACAGACACTAGTGATTCAGCAGCATCTACTCTGCAGGTATGAAAAAATGAAACTATCAAACCCTAGTCTTAAAAAAAGTATCTTTTTGATCTTCACAAATTAATAAGTACAGCAGTTAGAGCCCCTTACATCACCATTTAATTATTTAAACTGTCGTCTTATATCCTGGGTAACACTCTGCTTATAGGTCTGCAAATTCATCAAAATTAGGTAATAATTACATTCACTTTTTTTTTTCATTATCAATTTTTTTTTTTAATCAGCCCAAATTTCATGACAATTGGTTGAAAATAAGCATCTTACTTTTTTGAAATAATGTCCAAATTTAAATGTAAACAAGTCAACAGTGGTAAATTGCTGGGGTTTTTTTTCCAATTTCTCTGACATTTCCTCCAAATTTCAAGGTAATTAGTGCACAAGCAGCGGAAAAAAAAAAAAAAAAAAAAAAAAAACTTAAATCACAATTCACCACAAAATTTATGGAGAATTTTTTCAACATCACCATGTAACTATATCTGATATTTCCAGATAAGGAGGTGATAAGCTGATAACAGCCAGTTTAATTAATATGAAGTCAGGGCTAAGATTAGCTTTTAATTTTATATAGTTTTATCAAGTTTGTTGACATGCATTACTGAGATAACATGCAGAGTAGAGATGACTGATATATCTTTGTAATTAGGCCTAAAATATTTTACATGGATATAATATCATTGAAGGCTTGTGGTATTCAAAAAAAGTGGGGCTCTAAATTTGCCATACCTGATTGTGACATGCAATGCCTGTATAGGCCCATTCCAAAACAGAATCTTTCCAGGCACAGTCAACAGCCTTGTTGTAAAATAATGGCATAACTAATTTACATTGTGTGCAATTTCTGCCTTATAGATGCGTAACTGAGTTATTTGTTCAACTTCTGACAAGTTTCTGCCTAACTCCCACTGATCAGGCTGGTTTAATTTCCTATTAATGTCTGCACAGTAGACCTCCAAAGTAAAGTGAGTTGTTGCCCCATAGTTTTTTCCAGCTTGTTTCTGCCTAATTTTACAGCAGTGTTCGTGTACTAAATCTAATTGACACTGCAGATGCGACTTTTCTTCATAGTGTGTCAAAGGCTACTTTGGTTCTCAGTTACTCACCTATAAGACAGAATTTGCTCACAATGTAAATCAACTATGCCATCATTAGACAACAAGGCTGTTAACTGTGTCTGGACAAGTTCCGTTTTGCAATTTGCCTATACAAGCATTGCACATCACAATCGGGTCAGGGCAATTTAGAGCCCCACTCTTTGTGAATATCACAAGCCTTCTATGATATCATGTCCATGTAAATATTACAGGCCTAATTACAAAGGTATATCATTAATCTATACTTTGCATGTTATCTCAATAATGCATATCAACAACCTTGATAAAACTATGTAAAAAAAAACAGCTAATCTTAGTCCTAACTTCATATTACTCAACATGGGTCTTAGCAGTTATTTATCACTCTTTCTCTGGAAAAAGCAGAATAAAGTTACATGGTGATGTTGAGTTAATCCTCCATAATTTTTGTGGTAAATTGTTATTTAGTTTAAAATGAATTTTTTGCTACTTGTGACCTACTAACCTTGAAATTTGGAGGAAATGTCAAAGAAATTTAACAAAGTGATTTACCACTTGTTATTTGATTACAATTAAATTTGGAAATTATTTCAAAGAAGTAACATGCTAATTCTCAACCTATGGTCATGAAATTCGGGGGTAATTAAAAAAAATAAAATAATAAAGGATATGTCCAATTATTACCTCATTTTGATGAATTTTGTGGACCTTTTAAGAAAGTTACCCTCTTTTTTCTTTTTTTAAAAAAAAATAATTTCTCCAACATTATTTTGGAAAAAAAATCGAGTTGACAAGTTTTGCTTGTTGAAATTTATTTGTGGCATTAATAGTTCAGATAAAATTTCGTCATGACCTTGTGCGGCTTTTTTATCCAGACGGTCCAATTCTTTTTATTATGACCTGTTTATGTGAGTAATCCATTTTGTTGCACTATATTGTAATTTTATAAACTCCATTTTCAGTTCAAACAATCTATAGCAACCATAAACCTTATAAAACAGGAAATAAAGATTTCATCAAGTTTGTTGTTGGTTTTACGCACAGACGGCCATGCGTAATGGTCAAGGAAACTACATTTACGCACAACTGTTCGTGCGTTAAAGTTTCTGAACCAAAAGAAAATGCATGGATTTCATGAAGACAGTGAGCTTTCACAATTCCTTTGCATAAGTTTAAAAATAACCAAAACATAAATAGAAAAATAAATAAATACATTAACATATGTATAAAATCACAAAATCAGCAGTTTTTTTTATGTATATGATCCAGGACGCCAATTAAACTTTAAAAAATTCTACTTGAAAAAAAAATCACAAAAAATAATGCAAACTATAAAGTTTTTCATAAAAGTTAGCTCAAATTCCTCTTGGATTCATCAGACTTTATTTGCCCACAATTTATTTTATATTAAGCAGCCGAGAAGCCCAACACTGTCGCTGCTCTCCAAGAAAACACACTCAATGATGAGGTCACTGATCTCAAATCAGTTCATTGGTGGAAGGGAAGTTAGACGTTCTTACAAGACTTACGTCACATTTGGTGTAAGAGTAAGGGACGTTTTCATACTTAGTCCGCGCTTTAGTAGTTTACTTAACGAGAGGACGGTTATCCACTTATAAGCATCCTACGGATTTGAGATACCTTATCTTCACGATGGCGAACAACAACCGCTTCATCGGGAAAATATTTATTTCCACGTTCCTTTTTCTGTCGGCAATCGTTAATTCTGTTTTCACCGTCACGCATTATTCTATTCCTGAAGAAATGGAGGAAGGATCTGTCGTCGCCAATTTAGCAACCGACTTGGGACTAGACGTGAAGACGCTAAAGGGAAGGAAGATGCGCATCGACGTTGTTGGTAATAAAAAACATCTCGACATCAATAAAGACACAGGAGAGCTGTTCATTTTAGAAAGAATAGACAGGGAGTTTTTATGCCCCTCGAAGAGCATAACGTCGTGCATACTGAGATTAGACGCTACGATAGAAAATCCCATCCGGATGTTTAACATTGAAGTGGAAATCACGGACATTAATGACAACGCTCCTCATTTTAGACGAGGGACAATGCATTTGGACATTTCTGAATCCAGCCCTGTGGGAGAGAGATTCTCTTTGAACAACGCTGCAGACCCGGATGTTGGAACGAATTCAGTGAAAAACTACCACCTGAGCTCAAGTGAACATTTCTCCATCGAGATTCAGACAGGGAGAGACGGGACAAAGTTTGCTGATTTGGTTCTGAAAAAAGCTTTAGACAGAGAGCAGCAGGCTGTTCATAACCTCATTCTCACTGCTGTGGACGGTGGAGTCCCCACGCGCACAGGTACAGCCAGCATCATCGTTCGCGTGCTCGATGTGAACGACAACGCCCCTTCATTTGACAAAGACAAATATGTAGTGGACGTGATGGAAAACTCCCCAATAGGCAGTTTAGTTATCAAACTAAACGCTACAGATTTAGATGAAGGCTCCAATTCTGATATTATTTATTCATATAGTTTGTACACATCAGAGAGGACACAGCAGATGTTTAAATTAAATCCAAATAATGGTGAAATCAGAGTGAAAGAGATGATAAACTTTGAAGACTTCAAGCTTTATGAGATGGAGGTTATTGCCAGCGATAAGGGGCCCAATTCTTTATCTGGACAGTGTAAACTTACAATACAGGTAACAGACATGAACGACAACCATCCAGAGATCTCTATTAAATCATTTCAGAGTCCAATCAAAGAGAATGAACCCATAGACACAGTGATAGCTGTAGTGAGTGTGAGCGATAAAGACTCTGGTGATAATGGAGTGGTTGATCTTCATATTCCAGATAATATGCCTTTCAAACTGAGAGAGTCCTCTGATAACTATTATCAGTTAGTGGTGTCAGAGCCCTTAGACCGTGAGAAGGTTCCAGAATATGACATCACTTTCACTGTGACGGACAGAGGTTCTCCTCCTCTGTCTGACAATGAGACTATGACGTTAGAGCTGCTGGATGTCAATGACAATGTTCCACAGTTCCCTCAGTCATTTTATACCATACGAGTGATGGAGAATAACGCACCTGGAGCCCTGCTCAGCTCCCTCACTGCGTTTGACCCTGACCTCCATGAGAACCAGTATCTAGTTTATTTCATCCTGGAGAAGGAGATAGCCAACACCTCCATGTCCATGCTGTTCTCTATCAATCCAGAGAACGGGAATCTTTACGCACTGAAAACTTTTGACTATGAGATTGAGAAGGAGTTTCTTTTCCACATTGAGGCCAGAGACTCTGGCTCTCCTCCTCTCAGCAGTAACGTCACGGTCCACATCATCATTGTGGACCAGAACGACAACGCTCCGGTCATTGTGTCTCCATGGCGTGCACACGGCTCTGTGGTGGAGGAGAAGATCCCCAGGTCCACTGATAAAGGCTCTCTGGTTGCTAAAGTCATAGCCTTGGACACAGACTCTGTGCACAACTCTCGGATCACCTACCAGTTTCTGCAGGTGACTGACGCCACCTTGTTCAGTCTGGACCAGTACAACGGAGAGATCCGGACTATGAGGATGTTCAGCTACAGAGACCCACGCCACCAGAGACTGGTTGTTGTAGCAAAGGACAACGGGGAGCCCGCTCTGTCTGCTACAGTCACCATCAAGCTGTCCACGGTGGAGACTGCTGTCAAGACCTACTCTGACATGATTGAGGAGCCTCTCGGCTATGACATCTTCTCAGACCTCAACCTGTATTTGGTCATCGGTCTGGGCTCAGTGTCATTCCTGCTGCTCATCACCATACTGGTCACCATCGTGCTCAAGTGTCAGAACAGCAAGTCCAGCAAAGCGCCTCCTCCCTGCAGGAACAGTGTGATCAGTGAGAGGAACTCCACCATCGCAGACTCCACTCTGGTCTCCAACGATGCCTACTGGTACAGTCTGTTTCTGGCAGAGACCAGGAAAGGAAAGCTGGTGGTCAGACAGCCTGTGCCAAAGGGCTCCAGATACATCGTGTCCAGTTTACCCAGAGGCACAGGACTGACAGACACTAGTGACTCAGCAGCATCTACTCTGCAGGTATACTGATATCCCGTTAAAAGTTGTAAGAAAGTGAAAGTATTGGAAATTTAAGCCTTTCTTTATGGGTGCATCATTTTGCATTCAATATTGTGAGAGATCAAAAATAGTAAAAAAAAAAAAAAAAAAGGATTACTTGTTTTTCTGTCCAAACTATAGGAAAAAGTTGTCCCACTATTTAATACCTTTCCAAAGTTTCAAGATTAAAATAAAAACCTCAAAAAATTCCTTTAACGGTTTGTTTTTAAAATGTGTTTGACATAATATACAATTTTCTCAAGTAAAAAAAATCACAAGTGAAACAGCTTAACAGTACAAAACTAACCTAAAGACGCCTTCAAAAATCTGCAATGCCTTTCCAAAAGACTCTGTTTTTGTTGACTTCTTTTTACACAATGTTACTTGGTGAAGGAGCTTTTTATGTTTCACTGCTGTAGTGAAAGTCGTGTTTCTATGGCATATGTATTCATGAAATTGGTTTGTGAACCATTTAATGGGTACATAAGCCACTGAAAGTCAGTTAAGATTGTTTGAATGATGTCATTTTCATGTCCCACACATACAGTGTGTCTTAAAGATACACATGCTATGTGTATCTTTAGTCAAATGTCTGTTAACCTGTAACTTTCAGCACACATGGCCTGTGCTACCCGGGTAGTTGCAGGTCTTTCACTGTCAATAGCTTACTGATGGAAAAAGCATTCAGTCTGCAGTGGTGCAGAGCTACGTGTGATGGATCTGTTCTGCTCTCTGTGTCTCATTTCATAAATTAATATAAGATGACACTCTTATATTTTCTTGCTAATTTAGCCATCTGTTTGGTAAGTATACTGCTGATGAACTGCTAAATGTAAAACTGTGTTTAACCTTTTTTTCCCCATAGGGCAGGTTTAGTATGCTGCAGAATCTGTTGGATGCATTCACACTAAAATGTTAAATTTGTGTTGTTTTGAAGGATGACATTTTAGTTTTAGCTACACATTTCTGTGATCTAAGGAAAATACACTAATTACACTTTCTTGTTCTTGAAATGATCTGACCAATGAACTGCTTGTTTTTTTTTCTCCCCACTCTAAAGTACCCTAAATGAGGGAAGTCCACTCAGCAGCTGGAGGTATGCAGAAGTCTCATTCCCCTGCCCCGGAAGCCCTTTCATGAATAATCTTACAGAATTTAATGTCTTATTTCTTTTCTGTGGTTGTTTTAGTCTCAGTGGATTTTTTTTTCTTTCTGGAGAGGGAGATTTCTTAATTGCAAAAGGTTCACCCAGTTGACATTATATGCAGTTTATCAAATCTCAAATTTTAGCCTCTTGATCCCTAAATTTTGGCTACTAACACTCACTTCCCTCATAATCTCCCCTCTAACGCCCCACTACACTGTTTGTGCAACTACCACAGTAGTTCAAACTACCAAGGCCTTTACTTTTGGATTCATCCCTTTTAACTGAACATGGGGGATAAAGACACTGAAATGTTTAAAACATATACACCGACTCACAATTCACATATGTCCTGTTCGTACAGGCCCTAAGACAAACACCTGCAGCATAATAAATCATTCCTCCTTTAATGCTGAAGAATCAGATCAACATGCTGCACTGCCAAAAGGTCTCTGATCACAGTTCTTCATCATCCTTCACTGAATTATTTAATCATCTTCTGACTTGATTTGTTCGTGTTAGCTTTTAAATGCACACTAATACAAGTTAGAAAAATATCCATGATTTTAACTGAATCACAGGGTTCTTAAAATGATCCAGTGCATGTAAAGGTCAATTTGTGTCCATCCCCTTCTGACCCATCACTCATAGATTAGAGAAAGATGCTATTTGGATGTTTATTCAGTGAATTGTGCTGTTTCTGAATAATTTGGTTGTTCAACTGTAATCAAACTGAGTGTTACTGACTTCACAAAATGTCACTTTTAAATTTCCTGTCTTCTGTGTAGTGTGAATTGTGACCTAATTCTTCAAGCAGGAGAGACACAAAGTGAAACCAGTCACCCAGTTACCTAGCAACCACTCTCCTCCGCATAATCTAGGAGCATGGTATTCATTGATAAACCCTCCACCTCACCAATACATGTTCAAGGATCTGCCCGACCCTTCCACCCTCTCTGTCTTCTGCCTGAAGCCCCTGTCTGAGTGACAGACGTCGGCTGCATGAGATGTCAGTTTGCAGACTCACACGGCTGTCAGTGCGGTGGTTCTTAACCTCATTCTTCTTTCTCCTCTGTCTTATTTGCAGGCCTCCACCACCAGCAGCGGCAGCTCCACGTAGAGCCACACCTCGAGCTGCATTCTGGATTAACACAGAGAAGAGAGTTTTGCAGAGGAAAAAAGAAACACATGCTCATGAACCCCCACATTTGTCCTGCTACAGTGTCTGGCTGCCATGCTTCAACACCAAACTGGGCTACAGTGGTGAACTAATGACACAAACATCCCCTTCCCCCCTCTCTCTTCTTCAAGCACATGAAAAGCCAATCAACAATGCCTCCTGTCCATTCAAATGCATGAAAAGACTGCATGGCTTCAACCACCCCTCACACTCCAAATTCTTGTATGCAGATTTCAAAAGGAGATACTCACAAAGAAGCAGACTGTCCATAAAAAGTGCACCGGTGGATATTCACAGAAGCCTCGAAAAGACTCAGAATGGACACAGGAATGTTGAAATGCCTTTAAGAGACTGTTTTCCCTCTCTAAAAATGAAACATGTTGGATATTACATTTCCACCTCTGTGCTTTGTGTTAATTTATAAGCTTTGATGTGTACAAGTTGTCTAAGAAGTGAAACAGCACAATTACCCAAGTCTCAAAAAAGCACCTAGCAACGAGTTCAAAGTGTGGAACATAAGGGATGCAGTGTTTTATAGGTATGGTAGCTTTAGCTAGTTTTAGGTTTTGTACTTGACTTTGTGCTTTTCATGTAAACTCGGCCTGAGATTATCAGTTTGAGTGGGTCAGATCAAGATGAAAATAATCAAGATGACCAATGCACCAAACAGACAAAAGTGAAGCCTTTAAATTATGCATATCTGCCTTTCAGTTGTTTCTGCATGGATCAATCAAGTGCTTTGATAGCTTTAGATATTTTCAGAGCTAAGTTTCCACAACAAAAATAGAGACCTACATATTAATGGGACCACAGTTAAGACGTATAACAACATTTAACTTGATTTCTGAATCTCAAGATCTTCAGAGAGGGTGAGCACATCTGTCATCTCATACATGCTTGTTTCAAGGCAAAATGAAAATACAGCCAGCTGAAGGTCATTAATGTGTACAGTTTGATTGAATGACAAATTGATTGGATTATTCATTTGGAGGATAGGAGTACTGGACTGTAGTAAATTTAAGTGAACATCTGTCTTGAGTATTTGAGAACAGAGCAATTGACATCTTCATTTAACCTCTGTACATACTGACACAAACCGTTTCTTACATTCTTCATTTTAAAAGCAAAATTCTGGATGTTTCTTGTTTTTTTTTTTCATTTCCTGAGACTATATAAGAAGTTGAAAACTCAGAAATGAACATGAAGTCTTAATTTGTTCTCTACATTTCACCAAATGAACGCCGTGCTCATGTGTATTCTGATCGCTGTACGTATTTGTATATGCAACACGTAGTCAGAGATACAGAAATAAGTGTCTATGTATATTTATATATCACATGTCTGTATCTACAGTATTAACACACCTTTCTTTTTATTACTAGTGCAGAACATTTAAAAGGTACAATAAAACTGAAACTTCTGTGCCATCTGGTCTATGAGCCAACCTGTATGTGAAACTGTAAAATAGTTGGGTCTCATGTTGTCAGACTCTTACAACACAGCTCACATTGTATTACCTGTATAAAGTTGTAATGATTTACGGGCAAATGTATACAGTCGGTGCTTTTCTACAGTGATCATCTGTGGTGCAGTATGTGGTGACCTGTGTAATGTGAACTTACTCTATGCTATGGTCTGTTGTCTGATCTATTAAACACAAAAGCAAAATAGAACCATTAACTCAATCATGTCCTTTTTATATTCAGTTTTGGATGACAGGTCTGAACATCAGTGAATCAAGTGTGAAATAAAGATGTCATTAAGAGGTCAAGCTTATTAGCTAATGATTAGTACAAGGTTTCTTTCTTTCTTTTTTGTTTTGTTTTTTTACAACATTGTTTGACAGACATCAGATATCTTAAGACTAGTCCTAGCAACTTCTATGGCATATAGAGTAGGTTGTGTGTGTCACAGCTAATGAGAATAAGACATATTCTGTAGATTATTCTTGCTTTTGTTGTAGTAACATAGTCTCAGTGCTGCAAATAATTGAAAACAGCTTATGGCTGTCTTCTGTGAATAGTCCTAATGCTGACATGCAAACCAGAGTTTATAATAACAACAGACAGTGCACTCTGTTACCTCCCATTTCATTTATTTAAAGTTAAAGCTTTTCTGACAGAAAGGTTTGATCGTTTAAAGTGCAAAAGTTTTCTTTTATAGAGACAACCTTTCTTCCTTGATGCTTTGATTATGGTTTCTATTTATACTCCATTGTTTTCTTTTTTTTTATTTGTTTTTCTAAAATGAAGAAGGGGTGGTAACTTAAAAACAGGACCAAGAGCTGTCTGGAAGAAAATGTACCTCTGCATTACCCTGAGTGTGTTTCTCTCAAAGATTCTCAATGATCACACTGCTTAAAGATCACAAGTGAACAAGCTGAACTTTTCCCTCACTGCAATGTAAGTATTGATCGAAACAAAGTTTTAACTGATCAAATAATTAGTCTACCCACAGGTGTATCACTCAAATGGTCAAGGAGCAACCTCTGTCTCACCCCCTGGGGTGTTAGGAATATGCAGTAGCCATGGACTTAAAGTAGTGCACCAGAGTTTAACTTTAAACAGTGAAATGTTTTCCACCATAAAAGTGAGAACTTAACGAGTGTTGCTAATGTATAAAAAATAGAGCAGCCAGTGAATGGAGTTACTCGGTCATATAAAGCTGTGTAAAAAAGTAACTTTTTTCTGTTTAAATAAAGTTTTTCTTGTCACTGTTTCCAGTGTTTGCTTATAGAGGATGACTGTTGACTTTCCATGAATAAGATAATAGAATAGGGACTAGACCTGTCCTCATATGACTTTTGTTAAGATATCCTTATTTATTTATAAATATTTATAGCCCATTTAATTCAACAACCAATCACTTCCTTGATCAATGTCCTGAAACTGATCTGTTTAGACAAATCCAATTTATTAACATTATATCACATGAACAGATGCCTGACATAGCCTTGCCCTTCTCAGAACATCTTATTACTGATTGATAAATAATCAACTTCCAGGGAACCTCATGTAACAGTTAAAACACAAGCAACATTTTCACAGGATGACATTCACAGTAGTCCCTGACAGTCCTTTCCTCGTGCGTGACTACAGTGGGAACTGACCG
Organism: Labroides dimidiatus; assembly: GCA_030710495.1. Taxonomy (NCBI): domain Eukaryota; kingdom Metazoa; phylum Chordata; class Actinopteri; order Labriformes; family Labridae; genus Labroides; species Labroides dimidiatus. The sequence continues at coordinate 17,249,122 of CM061150.1, read as the reverse complement.
AGGGGCCTCGTCTGGCTGCACTGATGAAAGTCAGCACATCCACCATGTGCAAGGACATCATGATGATCTTTACCCTACGAAAAATAATGACAAAAAACCCTTGAGATTTAGGGTAATCAACATACAAATTAAACTAGCACATTTCATGAGACTGTATGTAAAAGTCACAGAAGTAGCTACGTGAGTGCATTTTAAGGGTTTTAACAAATGCATTATTTTGGTATTCAGAAAAGGTTAAGAGTTAACACTATTTTGCAGACAGTGCCTGTTTTCATGTAGTGTTTTTTTTTTCCTGAGGGGGGAATAATGGATGTCTGTCTCTGCCTTTGTCTTGCTCTCACATGATCTCATCTCCCAGGGGAGATGAGGTCATGTGAGAGCTGGGGGCTTTCATTGTAAGTATGTATATATATATATATATATATATATATATATATATATATATATATATATATATATATATATATATATATATATATATATATATATATATATATAGTCACTTTTTCTAGTAACAAAGACGGAGCTATTTCTTTCAAACAAAACAAGAACACTCTTTGCCATACAGGATCTGTTTACTACTAAAGGAATCATTCTCAGTTTCTTTCTCATAGACACATAAAGACCCTTACTTTTCCTGCTGTTTACTATGGTTCACTCGCAGACTAACACACTAACACAGCAATGCACCAATGTGGAACAAAGCACTAAAACAACCACCAGCTGGCACTAGTAAGCTAACATGTGCATCATGCACCATGACAGTGTATTTCATGTAAAGATGTGTTTCTGCAGTCATATTTGGGACACATGTCTTTTGCAACTGTAAAGTGAAATTGATATTTTAACACTGGTATTTTAAATGCATTTATAGGTCTCGTCTTCACTGAAGGAAAAAACAACTCTCCTAAAACCCTCACTGCAAATGAACCATAAATGGGATTTAAAAAGGAAGAGGAGTTCATATATTACATGTTTTAGAAATATAACACCATCAGGACATGCGGATGCAGCTGACTTGCTTTGTCTGCAGTATCCACAGCCTCTGCATCCCTCCCCCTCTGCCTCCTTCCTCACAGCCTCCTCACAGCTTGCTTTCAGCACCATGGACAGTGACCTGCCTGCTGGAGCTGCGTTGCTATGGTGACGTGCTGTCTGTTCTGTTGGAGCACGCCGTGTCCTCTGAAGCTGCTTGATAATTTATTATTCTGACGTGCCCCTCAAACCCACCCTCCTCCACTTTACTGCACTACATCCGCAGCTCGCGGGAATCAGTTGAATGTTCTCCGAGGAGATTTTTGTACCGTCGCTCTATAACAGTGTTCGTAATAAAGGTAAAAAGCTGCTTTGAAACAGCCTGGTGGCAGCGGTGAAGCTGTAAGGAGCGATGGGGGCAGATATGGGAGGGGTTGTTGCAGAATGCGGCAGTGCTCGTGCACGCGCACGACTATAACTGGCCTAGTTCCAGTAGCAATACGTAACACGTGGGAGGGGTGTGGAGGTTTTACTATGTAGGTCATATTGTTGCCTCCTTGCTGTTAGTGTTTTCATTATTTTTTTCCACCTCTTTTATAATTAACTGTTGTTTCCATCGCTCTGCGGCGGTCTGAAATGCTTCTGTAAGGCACAGTCATGCTTAAAAATGTAGGGCAGACATTCATAATGTGACAATTCAACAGATCTGCAGAGCTGCAGTTGCAGGCTTGATCCACGAGAAGTCACTGCTCACCTCTGCTACAAGAGCAGGAAAGTGGGAGTGTGCTGAGTGGACCACAGACAGAATGTGAATGTCTACAGCTCTACTTACACAAGCAGCATCCCCAAAACTATTCGGTTAGCTAACCGTCATTTATGATAAGTCTGAAAAATATCATAAGACAGAACGACGGAGATATCTACATTTCCTAGTACTTCTTTTAATCTTTTAGTTCGAATCCCTTAAATATTCCTCATTTGTCTCCCTTTCTCTATTATGTCACGTCTTTACAAAACTCAAAGTCAAAATAAAATCAGTTGAATGTAAAATTCATCTCAAACTTCTTATCAATAGTTCTCCGAAATGTCCACAGAGAAAATGGGTGGTGGCAAAAAAAAGTGGTGGTGTGGCACTATGATATAGATGAATGCATGAAAATAGTTGCCCCCCATTTTATTTTTATCGCTAAAGGTAATATCAAAAAGAAGTACGAGTGTTCATGCCTATTTTGACTAAAGTATAGTGTAATCCATACAGGCCAGCAGAGGGCGCTCAGTACCTCATACATCAGTAGCTGACGTCCCATCAGAAGAGGTCTTGTCAGCATGTGATAAAGCAGTGTACAGATGGAGCATTGAGTGCGCTCATGTTAACCTTTATTTTCTACTTTTGCAGTTCCTGCAAAAATAAATGTGTTGCACGGGAAACGAGTTGGCCCATAGTTTTCATCAGTGTAACAGTAGCAGATATTAAGGGGCTGGATTTAGATACAAGCCATTTATTTAAGAAAAGACAGAAAACAAACAAAAAGTACCCAATCAGGATGTACCACAGTGGATAGACTAGGGAAAGAGAAGCTTTTCTTTCTTGCTGAACATTTTCATTGTGTTAATTCATGTAGACAGCCATTTCATGCACTCATTCAAATGAGACATTTTCAGTAGGATATCTGACTTCTACAAAGTTTATCTCCTGAGCTCAGATATAGGATGGTCTTAAAGCCAAATCTCGCGGATTCAATGGAAGAAAGCGTATCAACACTGCACCATCGTTAGAGTAACAATGGGTGGTGCTGTGACACTATATATCTGCACAGTGTTTGGGAAACGAGGGGTAATTTTTTTCACATGTGCATTCAGTAAGAGCCCGAAGGACGGGGGGAGATATATGACCGAACAGGCTTCTTTCGGCCACAATGATGGTTCCTACAGACTTTTGTTTTTTATTGTCGAAAGGGCGAAACTGGTGAGTTGAGGAGAGCTTTTTGACGAATGTACCCGCTGATTAAAAGGCTTTTAACAACACAATGGCGACAACGAATACGAGAGCACGACGGGCGGATTCCTGGATGTCATTTTGTCTGGCCCTTGTGCTTGTGTCTGATTTGGAAGGAATATCTGCTCAAATACGGTACTCAGTTCAAGAGGAGTCTAAACTGGGGAGTTCGGTTGGAAATGTAGCCAAAGATATTGGATTAGACCTCGGAAGAGTGGCTGACAGGAACCTTCGTGTTGTATCGGGAACAAAGCAGGATCTGTTCAAGGTAAACCCCAGAGATGGAGTACTGTTTGTGAATCAGAGAGTAGATAGAGAGGAGCTGTGTGCAAAAACGGCTCCATGCATCACAAATCTAAAAGCAGTTGTCGAAAATCCCCTTGAAATGCACCAAGTGATTATAGAGATACTCGATGTAAACGACAATTCGCCGAAATTTCTTGAAGAAAATTATACATTAGAGGTACTGGAGTCCGCCACAGTTGGATCTAGATTTCAAATGGAAGGGGCACACGACTTGGATGTTGGTCTGAATTCCTTACAGTCATATAAACTAAACCACAACCAGTATTTTCGACTTGAGACTGAGGAGTTTGGAGAGGAAGGGAAGGTTCCATTTCTTATATTACAGCGACCACTGGACCGAGAGCAAGCAGATCAGCACTGGTTACAACTGACGGCTACAGATGGAGGTAAACCACTTAAATCTGGAACTCTAAATGTCACTGTTGTTGTGTCTGATGTAAATGACAACTCACCAGTGTGTGACAAACAGAAATACACAGTGACAGTAAAGGAAAACGCACCTGCAGGAACATTTCTGCTGACAGTGAATGCATCAGACTCAGATGAAGGTCTGAACGGTGAGATAGAGTATTCTTTACGGAGTAAGCTTAGAGGACTTTCAACTGAGCCGTTTGATCTGGACAGCAAAACTGGCAGACTAACAGTGAAAGGAGGCCTCGATTACGAGGAAAAGCAAGTCTATGAGATTAAAGTGCTGGCTGCTGATAAAGGTCTCGTGTCTCTCTCCACACACTGTAATGTTATTGTCAGAGTACAGGACGTGAATGATAACCGTCCAGAAATAGACATCACATCCCTTTCAAGTCGCATTCCAGAGGATGCTCCTCCTGGCACTGTGGTGGCGTTGATGGGCGTGACGGACCTTGACTCAGGTGTGAACGGACAGGTGGTCTGCAGTGTGCCCAGCCATTTACCATTTGACTTAAAGCCATCACCTGACGGACAGTCTTATTCATTGGTCACCAAAGACTACTTAGATAAAGAAACAACACCTGTGTATGAAATAACAATTACAGCTAAAGATCTGGGAAGCCCTGCCCTGTCCTCTACAAGAGTGATACAGGTAGATGTGATGGATGTCAATGACAACAGTCCGCTTTTCACCCAAAGCCCATATACTTTTTATATTTCTGAAAACAACCCGGCCGGAATGCCGATTTTTTCAGTAAGCGCTTCTGATGCCGATGGAGGTGAAAATGCAGCAGTTACGTACACACTAGACCGTAAGAGTCCGGGGGCAACTTTAGCTTCATTTCTGAATATAAACGAGGCAAACGGGACGATTTCTGCGCTGAAAAGTTTCGACTTTGAAACAGTGAAGACGTTCCAGTTCCACGTCGTGGCCTCAGATTCTGGAACACCACAGCTGAGCAGCAACGTCACAGTGAACGTGTTCATTCTGGATCAGAACGACAACGCTCCAGTCATCCTGTATCCAGTCAACTCCAACGGCTCTGCTGAAGGTGTGGAGGAGATTCCCCGCAATGCCAACGCAGGGCAAGTGGTGACTAAAGTCAGAGCCTATGACGCTGATATAGGATATAACGGCTGGTTGCTCTTCTCACTGCAGGAAGTCACTGAGCACAGTCTCTTTGCTTTGGACCGCTATACAGGACAGATCAGAACACTTCGCTCATTCACAGAGACAGACGAGGCTGAGCACAAACTGCTCATACTGGTCAAAGACAATGGCAACGTGTCCCTCTCAGCTACAGCTACTGTCATTGTCAAAGTTGTGGAGCCCAAAGAGGCTTTTGCTGCCTCTGATGTCAAAAGTGCCACAAAGGATGATGAGGAGAGTCATGTCACTTTTTATCTCATGATCACTTTGGCCTCAGTCTCTGCTCTTTTTATCATCAGCATCATCGTGCTGATTGCAATGCAGTGCTCCAAATCCACTGACTATACTTCCAAATATCTGCAAGAGACCAACTATGACGGCACCCTGTGTCACAGCATCCAGTACAGATCTGGAGACAAACGCTACATGTTAGTGGGACCCAGAATGAGTATAGGATCTACTATAGTCCCGGGCAGCCATGCCAACACTCTCGTGCTCCCTGACAGGAGGAGGCCATCCACTGAGGTAAGAGCTTTGAGGCAATATGTGAAACTTATCACTTACACTTGTAGGTTCATGTCACGGCCTTGCTTGATGACATGAATCCCTCTCTTTCTATCACATTTTGTTTACTTTCCGTGTTCGATGCTGTAAATCCGATCACCAAAAGGCGTTGTTCTTTTAGCTTTGCTATCAACATTTTATGGTTGAGTATTTGAAGCTGTGATTGTGCAGACTGTCCCTGATACTCCCTGAGAATGTGTTGAAAAAAGATAACACTTGGGAAGTTTAAAGTTGCTGATAACTTAAATGTTCATACTTCGCGCCAACTCACATCCCTGTCCATGGTGCTGAAAAGAAATCCAACTATGGGGTTCACAAAGAGAAAAACAAACCTATTTTTTTTTAAATAATAAGAATGGGGATAATCTTAAAAAAAACTTTTTATATTCTGGTAAGGTATTATAATGTTCAACCAACACTTAACTCTCCGTTCAACTATAAACTCTTAGACATTCTTGTTAATATTGGTCGCTGAAGAGGTCAAAGAGATTAGATGCTGAAAACTTCATGTTACCCTGTGAAAATGTTCCTCAGCTTTATTCCTTAACATTGGCAGCACATGATCACCTTTTTAGGGTGGCCTCTGGGTGTCAGCATTACACTGAGGAAAGAAAGGTTTTAGTGTCCCTCCCCTCAAAAAGCTTTTGTTCGTCCCATACAAGCAGAGGAGACATCGGAATCAAGCTCGTCGATCGCTAAAACAGCGATGAGTAGATTTTATGTTATAATCTACCTTACAATGGGAATAATATAGTGTAATATTAAAGTAACAGGTTTTAAGTGTTTACATTTCATGTTGGATAGCAATGGAGTTAGAAAAACAATCTCGAGGAAAGCTGTGCTCCTGGTTTGCGCTCCGCTTGCTTCTTCTGTTGTTCGTCGGAAATCGGGCTTTGGGAGAAATACGCTACTCTGTTCCTGAGGAGGTGAAAGAAGGAACTGTTGTTGGGAATGTTGCGAAGGATCTTGGACTGGATATAAGCTCCTTGTTTGACCGACGGTTCCGCGTTGTTTCTGAAACTAAGGATGCATTATTTGACGTAAACCGGGACAATGGGGCTCTATACGTTCATAAGAAAATCGACAGAGAGGAGCTCTGTCAGGCAGAGAGCGGGGCCTGCATGCTGGAGCTAAAACTCATCGTTGAAAATCCTTTGGAAATACACTATGTAGTTGTAGAAATAACTGACGTAAACGATCATTCACCAGGCTTTCCAGAAAAGGTACAGACATTTGAAATAGCAGAGCATACATTACCAGGGAAGCGGTTTCAACTGCATGCTGCTCGAGATCCTGATGCTGGAGTTAACTCTATTCGCACATACACTTTGACAACAAATGAACATTTTGAGGTAGACATCCGCCAGAGTGACGAGGATAAAATACCATTTTTAGTGCTGAAGAAATCTTTAGACAGAGAACAAAAGGATAAACACACGCTGCTTCTTACAGCAGTAGATGGAGGTAAACCTCAGAGATCCGGAACATTAAATGTAACTATTATTGTTCTTGACAGTAATGATAACCGTCCAATGTTCAGTCAGGAGATATATCAAATTGAAATAATGGAAAATGTTGCAGCCGGTACCTCAATATTTAGACCGAATGCTACAGATCCTGATGAAAGCTCCAATGGGCTGGTCGAGTACAGCCTCATCAAAACCCTAAAGAAAAGGGTGTATGACATTTTTGAATTGAATAAATTAACAGGGGAGATTACGGTTAAAGGAGCCGTTGACTTTGAGGAAAACGACATTTTTAAACTCGATATCGAGGCATCAGATAAAGGAACGCCCCCATTAACAGGTGAGTGTAGAGTCATTATAAAAATAAAAGATATCAACGATAATCCGCCAGAAATTGAAGTCACATCACTGTCAAATACAGTGCCCGAAGACTCTAAAGTTGGGACTATTGTGTCTCTAATCAAAGTAAAAGACAGAGACTCTGGAGCAAATGGAAAAATAATAACAAGCATAAACAACGATGTACCCTTTGAACTCAAGCCTTCATATAAAGAAAATACTTATTCAATTTTGACGAAAGGACCACTGGATCGAGAGCAAATGTCTCATTATGAAATAACAATAAAAGCCACAGACTGTGGTGATCCTCCTTTATCGACTTTTAAAACTCTCAGCATTCAGATATCAGATGTGAATGACAACAGTCCACATTTTGAACAAAACCCATTACAGTTTTATCTGGTAGAAAATAATGTTGCTGGAGAGTCAATATTCTCTGTGAGAGCAACAGACAACGATGTGAGCGAGAATGCAGCTATTACATATCATATTGTGAGAGAGGGGAGTCAGAATGACGTCACATCTTTCCTAAACGTCAACTCTGAAAACGGACACATCACCGCGCTGAAAAGTTTCGACTTTGAAACAGTGAAAACGTTCCAGTTCCACGTTGTGGCCTCAGACTCTGGAACTCCACAGCTGAGCAGCAACGTCACAGTGAACGTGTTCATTCTGGATCAGAACGACAACGCTCCAGTCATCCTGTATCCAGTCAGCTCCAACGGCTCTGCTGAAGGTGTGGAGGAGATTCCCCGCAATGCCAACGCAGGACAAGTGGTGACCAAAGTCAGAGCCTATGACGCTGATATAGGATATAACGGCTGGTTGCTCTTCTCACTGCAGGAAGTCACTGAGCACAGTGTCTTTGCATTGGACCGCTATACAGGACAGATCAGAACACTTCGCTCATTCACAGAGACAGACGAGGCTGAGCACAAACTGCTCATACTGGTCAAAGACAATGGCAACGTGTCCCTCTCAGCTACAGCTACTGTCATTGTCAAAGTTGTGGAGCCCAAAGAGGCTTTTGCTGCCTCTGATGTCAAAAGCGCCACAAAGGATGATGAGGAGAGTAATGTCACTTTTTATCTCATGATCACTTTGGCCTCAGTCTCTGCTCTTTTCATCATCAGCATCATCGTGCTGATTGCAATGCAGTGCTCCAAATCCACAGACTATACTTCCAAATATCTGCAAGAGACCAACTATGACGGCACCCTGTGTCACAGCATCCAGTACAGATCTGGAGACAAACGCTACATGTTAGTGGGACCCAGAATGAGTATAGGATCTACTATAGTCCCGGGCAGCCATGCCAACACTCTCGTGCTCCCTGACAGGAGGAGGCCATCCACTGAGGTAAGAGCTTTTAAAAAAAAGTTTAAAATATTTAGTGGAATTTATTTTCCCCCTTTATGATCATTTACGCGTTTTATCCATCCAGCACTGTATGATCTTGAGAATACAGACCACTGATAAACCTGTATGTTTTACAACTTGATTTAATCTTTTGTCACGGATACATGATCCTAGGTTGGAAGGGAGGATGCTTTATAGATAAATGCCCATGTGATCAAAATGATTCTTGCTTTCTGTGTACCTTTTATTTCTGGATAGGACAAAATTGACCACCTGTTCTTTTGATTATTTCCAATTATCAAAGTCATGAATTGCAGCTGTAGTTGCTGTTCTTTCCCTATTAATTCATTTAGTTGTGCTGGTGGTTTGAGTTAACTTTTCTTAATGAGAAATGTGATGAGGAAACGCTATCCATGGTGCTGAAACGAAGTTGCAGCATGAAAGATTTTGTTCAGGGCATCTTGAACAAAAGTGTATTTACACAATTATGTACCTATTCACTTTTGAACATAATTATCTTAAGCTTAAAAAGCCGATCTTTATCATCCGTGTTAACAGAACACGTGTAACCACGTAAATAAAACACCTTGATCATGTGGTTAAATATTTCAGATGAAAGCCCACACCGGGGATCCCGTTGCTACAAAATATTTCTTCGAAGAAATACAGAATATATTCACAGGTTGATTCTTTCTCTGTGACCTCTGGGTGTCAGTATTACATAAGGAAAACCATGAAGCGTTGTCCCTCCCCTCACAAAGCTTTTGTTTGCCCCCTAAAAAAAGAGAACAGGAGACATTTGATTCTGGTCGCGAATCGGTGGAACCGTGTTGGACTATCTGCAAATGTGCTCCATATAATTTGTTTAATGAAGAGGTCTAGCGAAGAATCGTGTTTTTGTGTTTGAGCACGTCATTTTTCAACGATGAAGGTGGTTACCAAATCTTGGAGAAAACTGTGCTCCTGGTTTGCGCTCCGCTTGCTTCTTCTGTTGTTCGTCGGGAAACGAGCTTTGGGAGAAATACGCTACTCTGTTCCCGAGGAGGTGAAAGAAGAAACTGTTGTTGGGAATGTTGCGAAGGATCTTGGACTGGATATCAGCTCCTTGTTTGACCGACGGTTCCGTGTTGTTTCTGAATCTAAGAATGCATTATTTGAGGTAAACCGGGACAATGGGGCTCTATATGTTCATAAGAAAATCGACAGAGAGGAGCTCTGTCAGGAGGGGAGCAGGGCCTGCATGCTGGAGCTAAAAGTCATCGTTGAAAATCCTTTGGAAATACACTATGTAGTCATTGAAATAACTGACGTTAACGATCATGCTCCAAGTTTTTCAGAGAAAGAGCAAACGATTGAAATAGCAGAGCATACATTACCAGGGAAGCGGTTTCAACTGCATGCTGCTCGAGATCCTGATGCTGGAGTTAACTCAATTCGCACATACACTTTGACCACAAATGAACATTTTGAAGTAGACATACGTCAACGTGACGAGGATAAAATACCATTTTTAGTGCTGAAGAAATCTTTGGACAGAGAACAAAAGGATAAACACACGCTGCTGCTTACAGCAGTAGATGGAGGTAAACCTCAGAGATCAGGAACATTAAATGTAACTATTGTTGTTCTTGACATTAATGATAATCGTCCAATGTTCAGTCAGGAGGTTTATCACATTGAAATAATGGAAAATGTTAAAGCTGACACTTCGATATTTAGACTGAATGCAACTGATCCTGATGAAGGCTCCAATGGGTTCGTTGAATACAACCTCGTCAAAACCCTAAAGAAAAGGGTGTATGACATTTTTGAATTGAATAAATTAACAGGGGAGATTACGGTTAAAGGAGCCGTTGACTTTGAGGAAAACGACGTTTATTCCCTCGATATCGAGGCATTAGATAAAGGAACACCTCCAATGACTGGTGAGTGTAGAGTTGTAATTAAGATAAAAGACATCAACGATAATGCACCAGAAATTGAAGTCACATCATTGTCAAATACAGTGCCTGAAGACTCAAAGCTTGGGACTATTGTATCTCTAATCAAAGTGAGAGATAGAGACTCTGGAGTAAATGGAAAAATAATAACAAGTATAATATCAAACGTACCCTTTGAGCTCAAACCCTCTTATAAGGAAAACACTTACTCTGTTGTCACTAAGGGACCACTGGATCGGGAGCAGGTTTCTCATTATGAAATAACAATAAAAGCCGCAGACTGTGGAGATCCTCCTTTATCGACTTTTAAAACTCTCAGCATTCAGATATCAGATGTGAATGACAACAGTCCACATTTTGATCAAAACCCATTACAGTTTTATCTGGTAGAAAATAATGTTGCTGGAGAGTCAATATTCTCTGTGAGAGCAACAGACAACGATGTGAGCGAAAATGCAGCTATTATATATCATATTGTGAGAGAGGGGAGTCAGAATGACGTCACATCTTTCCTAAACGTCAACTCTGAAAACGGACACATCACCGCGCTGAAAAGTTTCGACTTTGAAACAGTGAAAACGTTCCAGTTCCACGTTGTGGCCTCAGACTCTGGAACTCCACAGCTGAGCAGCAACGTCACAGTGAACGTGTTCATTCTGGATCAGAACGACAACGCTCCAGTCATCCTGTATCCAGTCAGCTCCAACGGCTCTGCTGAAGGTGTGGAGGAGATTCCCCGCAATGCCAACGCAGGACAAGTGGTGACTAAAGTCAGAGCCTATGACGCTGATATAGGATATAACGGCTGGTTGCTCTTCTCACTGCAGGAAGTCACTGAGCACAGTGTCTTTGCTTTGGACCGCTATACAGGACAGATCAGAACACTTCGCTCATTCACAGAGACAGACGAGGCTGAGCACAAACTGCTCATACTGGTCAAAGACAATGGCAACGTGTCCCTCTCAGCTACAGCTACTGTCATTGTCAAAGTTGTGGAGCCCAAAGAGGCTTTTGCTGCCTCTGATGTCAAAAGTGCCACAAAGGATGATGAGGAGAGTAATGTCACTTTTTTTCTCATGATCACTTTGGCCTCGGTCTCTGCTCTTTTTATCATCAGCATCATCGTGCTGATTGCAATGCAGTGCTCCAAATCCACAGACTATACTTCCAAATATCTGCAAGAGACCAACTATGACGGCACCCTGTGTCACAGCATCCAGTACAGATCTGGAGACAAACGCTACATGTTAGTGGGACCCAGAATGAGTATAGGATCTACTATAGTCCCGGGCAGCCATGCCAACACTCTAGTGCTCCCTGACAGGAGGAGGCCATCCACTGAGGTAAGAGCTTTTAAAAAAAGTTTAAAATATTTAGTGGAATTTATTTTCCCCCTTTCATGGTCATTTACGCGTTTTATCCATCCAGCACTGTATGGACTCGAGAATACAGACCACTGATCAACCTGTCTGTTTTACAACTTGCTTTAATCTTTTTTCACGGATACATGATTCTAGGTTGGATGTGAGGATGCTTTATAGATAAATGCCCATGTGATCAAAATGATTCTTGCTTTCTGTGTACCTTTTATTTCTGGATAGGACAAAATTGAGCACTTGTTCGTTTGATTATTTACAATTATCAAAGTCATAAATTACAGCTGTAGTTGCTGTTCTTTCTTTCATTCATTTAGTTGTGCTGGTGGTTTGAGTTAACTTTTCTTAATGAGAAATGTGATTAGAAACGCTATCCATGGTGCTGAAACGAAGTTGCAGCATGAAAGATTTTTTTTCAGGGCATCTTGAACAAAAGTGTATATACACAATTATATTAATTTTTCAACATAATTATCTTAAGCTGAAAAAGCCGATCTTTATCATTTTTGCCAACAGAACACGTGTAACCACGTAAATAAAACACCTTGATCATGTGGTTAAATATTTCGGATGAAAGCCCACGCCGGGGATCCCGTTGCTACAAAATATTTCTTCGAAGAAATACAGAATATGTTCACAGGTTGATTCTTTCTCTGTGACCTCTGGGTGTCAGTATTACATAAGGAAAACCATGAAGCGTTGTCCCTCCCCTCACAAAGCTTTTGTTTGCCACCTAAAAAAGAGAAGAGGAGACATTTGATTCTGGTCGCGAACCGGTGGAACCGTGTTGGACTATCTGCAAATGTGCTCCATATATTTTGTTTCATGAAGAGGTCTAGTAAAGAATCGTGTTTTTGTGTTTGAGCACGTCATTTTTTTTAACGATGAAGCTGGTTATCAAATCTTGGAGAAAACTGTGCTCCTGGTTTGCGCTCCGCTTGCTTCTTCTGTTGTTCGTCGGAAAACGAGCTTTGGGAGAAATACGCTACTCTGTTCCTGAGGAGGTGAAAGAAGGAACTGTTGTTGGGAATGTTGCGAAGGATCTTGGACTGGATATCAGCTCCTTGTTTGACCGACGGTTCCGTGTTGTTTCTGAATCTAAGGATGCATTATTTGAGGTAAACCGGGACAATGGGGCTCTATATGTTCATAAGAAAATCGACAGAGAGGAGCTCTGTCAGGAGGGGAGCGGGGCCTGCATGCTGGAGCTAAAAGTCATCGTCGAAAACCCTTTGGAAATACACTATGTTGTATTGGAAATCACCGACGTTAACGATCATTCCCCCATTTTTCCGGAAAAACAAGAGATGATTGAGATAGGGGAACATACTTTGCCGGGAAAGCGATTCCAACTGCATGCTGCACGAGATCCTGATGCAGGAGTGAACTCTATTCACACATACACGCTGGCTACAAATGAACATTTTGAGGTTGATATTCGTCAACGTGACGAGGATAAAATACCATTTTTAGTTTTAAAGAAATCTTTAGACAGAGAACAAAAGGATAAACACACACTGCTGCTTACAGCAGTAGATGGAGGAAAACCTCAGAGATCAGGAACATTAAATGTAACTATTGTTGTTCTTGACAGTAATGATAATCGTCCAATGTTCAGTCAGGAGGTTTATCAAATTGAAATTCAGGAAAATGTCCCACTTGGTACTTCAATATTCAGGCTGAATGCAATTGATCCTGATGAAGACTCCAGTGGGTTGGTTGAATACAACCTCGTCAAAACCCTAAAGAGAAAAGTATATGACTTATTTTCATTAAACAAATTAACTGGAGAAATTCAAGTTAAAGGAGCTATTGACTATGAAGAAAACGACGTTTATTCACTGGATATTGAGGCATCCGATAAAGGAACACCGCCATTAACAGCTGAGTGTCGAGTCATTATTAAGATAAAAGACATCAACGATAATCCACCAGAAATAGAAGTCACATCACTGTCAAACTCAGTGCCTGAAAATTCTAAAACTGGGACTATTGTGTCTCTTATCAAAGTAAAAGATAGAGACTCTGGAGTGAATGGAAAAATAATCACGAGCATAAACAACGATGTACCTTTTGAACTAAAGCCTTCGTATAAAGAAAATACTTATTCAATTGTGACAAAAGGACAACTGGATCGAGAGAAGGTGTCTCATTATGAAATAACAATAAAAGCCACAGACTGTGGAGATCCTCCTTTATCGACTTTTAAAACTCTCAGCATTCAGATATCAGATGTGAATGACAACAGTCCACATTTTGATCAAAACCCATTACAGTTTTATCTGGTAGAAAATAATGTTGCTGGAGAGTCAATATTCTCTGTGAGAGCAACAGACAACGATGTGAGCGAAAATGCAGCTATTACATATCATATTGTGAGAGAGGGGAGTCAGAATGACGTCACATCTTTCCTAAACGTCAACTCTGAAAACGGACACATCACCGCGCTGAAAAGTTTCGACTTTGAAACAGTGAAAACGTTCCAGTTCCACGTTGTGGCCTCAGACTCTGGAACTCCACAGCTGAGCAGCAACGTCACAGTGAACGTGTTCATTCTGGATCAGAACGACAACGCTCCAGTCATCCTGTATCCAGTCAACTCCAACGGCTCTGCTGAAGGTGTGGAGGAGATTCCCCGCAATGCCAACCCAGGACAAGTGGTGACCAAAGTCAGAGCCTATGACGCTGATATAGGATATAACGGCTGGTTGCTCTTCTCACTGCAGGAAGTCACTGAGCACAGTGTCTTTGCTTTGGACCGCTATACAGGACAGATCAGAACACTTCGCTCATTCACAGAGACAGACGAGGCTGAGCACAAACTGCTCATACTGGTCAAAGACAATGGCAACGTGTCCCTCTCAGCTACAGCTACTGTCATTGTCAAAGTTGTGGAGCCCAAAGAGGCTTTTGCTGCCTCTGATGTCAAAAGCGCCACAAAGGATGATGAGGAGAGTAATGTCACTTTTTATCTCATGATCACTTTGGCCTCAGTCTCTGCTCTTTTTATCACCAGCATCATCGTGCTGATTGCAATGCAGTGCTCCAAATCCACAGACTATACTTCCAAATATCTGCAAGAGACCAACTATGACGGCACCCTGTGTCACAGCATCCAGTACAGATCTGGAGACAAACGCTACATGTTAGTGGGACCCAGAATGAGTATAGGATCTACTATAGTCCCGGGCAGCCATACCAACACTCTCGTGCTCCCTGACAGGAGGAGGCCATCCACTGAGGTAAGAGCTTTGAGGCAATATGTGAAACTTATCACTTACACTTGTAGGTTCATGTCACGGCCTTGCTTGATGACATGAATCCCTCTCTTTCTATCACATTTTGTTTACTTTCCGTGTTCGATGCTGTAAATCCGATCACCAAAAGGCGTTGTTCTTTTAGCTTTGCTATCAACATTTTATGGTTGAGTATTTGAAGCTGTGATTGTGCAGACTGTCCCTGATACTCCCTGAGAATGTGTTGAAAAAAGATAACACTTGGGAAGTTTAAAGTTGCTGATAACTTAAATGTTCGTACTTCGCGCCAACTCACATCCCTGTCCATGGTGCTGAAAAGAAATCCAACTATGGGGTTCACAAAGAGAAAAACAAACCTATTTTTTTAAAAAAAATAATAAGAATGGGGATAATCTTAAAAAAAAAAACTTTTTTATATTCTGGTAAGGTATTATAATGTTCAACCAACACTTAACTCTCCGTTCAACTATAAACTCTTAGACATTCTTGTTAATATTGGTCGCTGAAGAGGTCAAAGAGATTAGATGCTGAAAACTTCATGTTACCCTGTGAAAATGTTCCTCAGCTTTATTCCTTAACATTGGCAGCACATGATCACCTTTTTAGTTTAGATAGATAGATAGATAGATAGATAGATAGATAGATAGATAGATAGATAGATAGATAGATATAGATATAGATATAGATATAGATATAGATACAGATATAGATATAGATATATCAACGAGTCATTTTTGATCATATGTACTCTATTTCCATTATCATTTTGAACATTTTCCATGTGTCTCTGAAATTGCTGTCTACCCTGTCATTACGGGATAACTGCCCCTTTAAGAAACGCTCTAATGCTTTCCTGACATAATTAGCAGCAATTTGTCTTTTTTTATTGAAGGGTGAAACAGTGACTAATTGCATGGTGCATATTTACAGTTATGTTTCGTTTGATATTGTCAAGCTAAATTTGTCCACTCTGTCATCGTGAAATATCAGTTGATGTAAATTAATTCAAAATATATTTGTCAAACAGTGGACAGTCAGAATCATGTAGCGAAGTAAAGGTCCACCATGTACTCATTAAATGCTCACATTCGCCAAAAAAAATCAATGTGGAGCTGAACAATATTCATTTCTCACATCATAACATCTACTTAATACAGTCATGATTAAGATTAGTGGAAAATCTCAACTTCTTGGGGGAGGGGGGGGGGGGGGGCGCTCGGAGGTCTTAAAGGCACCAGGATTTTGACCCTGCTGTCCATGGTGCTGAAACGCTAATACGATTCAAAGGGATTGCTTTGATTCAGTAAAGACATGGGTTTTCGAGCCTTTTCAAAACTAAGAAAAAAATAACAGAAGAAGGGAAAGTGTGTGTGTGTGTGTGTGTGTGTGTGTGTGTGTGTGTGTGTGTGTGTGTGTGTGTGTGTGTGTGTGTGTGTGTGTGTGAGAGAGAGAGAGAGAGAGAGAGAGAGAGAGAGAGAGAGAGAGAGAGAGAGAGAGAGAGAGAGAGAAACAGAGACACACAGAGAGAGAATGAGAAAGAGAGGTTAAAATGTAAACTTTCCGATGTTTTTGAGACATTTTCACTGATGTCCCTCCGTCCCTCCTCACTTTCTCAGTCGAAAAAAACATTTCTAAAATGGACATAATGCACATAAGGCAGTTTAGTTTACTCTCAGCAGTTAACACTGGGTGTCACTATAACATTAGGAAACCACATACCAAGGTGTCCCTCCCCCTTTCAGAGCTTTGTTCCCATATGAAGAGAGCAAAGACCGTGTAGGACTCGAGACCATCACTCGATGTGAACGCTCTCTCTCCGTTTTGAAAATATGTTGTACTGAGCGGGCTGGATATTAATAACTGGGAAGGAACAGTTGGTTTCTGTGGATTTTTGGGGTGTTGGATAACGATGGGGACTGAAACAAACACGCGAACAATGGGCAATGACTGCCTTGCTTTTTATTTGTCTTTGCTGATGCTGTTTGGGACTCAGGCTTCGGCTCAGATTCGGTACTCAGTCCCAGAGGAGGTGAAGGAGGGAACTGTTGTTGGCAATGTCGCAAAGGATCTTGGACTTGATATCACCTCTTTGACTGATCGACGGTTCCGTGTTGTGTCTGGAAGTAGGGAGGCTATATTTGAAGTCAACCAGAATAATGGGGCTCTGTACGTCCACAGCCATATTGACAGGGAGGAGCTCTGTCAGGGAAGCGGTACGTGTCTAATGGAGTTAAAGATCCTTGTTGAAAATCCTTTGGAAATACATTATGTTGTCGTGGAAATCACCGATGTAAACGACCACTCTCCGAGTTTTCCTGAAGCAGAACAGATATTTGAAATTGCCGAGCACACGTTACCAGGAAGGAGATTTCAGCTGCACACTGCTCGTGATCCTGATGCTGGAGTGAACTCTATTCGCACATACACGTTAACGACAAATGAACAATTTGAAGTAAATATCCGTCAAGGTGAGGCGGGTAAGATACCATTTTTAGTGTTGAAGAAATCTTTAGACAGAGAACAAAAGGACAAACACACACTGCTTCTTACAGCAGTAGATGGAGGTAAACCTCAGAGATCAGGAACACTAAACGTAACTGTTATTGTTCTGGATATAAATGATAACCGTCCAATGTTCAGTCAGGAGGTTTATCAAATTGAAATACAGGAAAATGTTTTACTTGACACTTTAGTGATTAAAATGACAGCAACAGATACAGATGAAGGGTCTAACGGGGAAGTTCAGTACAGTCTTGGAAAAACCTTGAGCCCGAAAGTCTATGGCATATTCAAATTAGACAAAATAAGTGGTGAGATAAGAGTCCATGGGCTGATGGATTACGAAGAAAAGGACTTATATGAGCTTGACATTGAGGCATCAGATAAAGCTTCACCACCATTGACAGGTGAGTGTAGAGTCATCATTAAAATAAAAGACGTCAACGATAATTCACCAGAAATAGAAGTCACATCACTGTCAAATACAGTGCCTGAAGATTCAAAGCCTGGGACTATTGTTTCACTACTTAGTGTGTCGGATAAAGACTCTGGTGTTAATGGCAAGGTTATTTTACAAATCTCCAACGAAGCGCCTTTTGAACTCAAACCCTCCTATAAGGAAAACACTTACTCTGTTGTCACTAAGGGACCACTGGATCGGGAGCAGGTGTCTCATTATGAAATAACAATAAAAGCCACAGACTGTGGTGATCCTCCTTTATCTACTTTTAAAACGCTCAGCATTCAGATATCAGATGTGAATGACAACAGTCCACATTTTGAACAAAACCCATTACAGTTTTATCTGGTAGAAAATAATGTTGCTGGAGAGTCAATATTCTCTGTGAGAGCAACAGACAACGATGAGAGCAAAAATGCAGCTATCACATATCATATTGTGAGAGAGGGGAGTCAGAATGACGTCACATCTTTCCTAAACGTCAACTCTGAAAACGGACACATCACCGCGCTGAAAAGTTTCGATTTTGAAACAGTGAAAACGTTCCAGTTCCACGTTGTGGCCTCAGACTCTGGAACTCCACAACTGAGCAGCAACGTCACAGTGAACGTGTTCATTCTGGATCAGAACGACAACGCTCCAGTCATCCTGTATCCAGTCAGCTCCAACGGCTCTGCTGAAGGTGTGGAGGAGATTCCCCGCAATGCCAACCCAGGACAAGTGGTGACCAAAGTCAGAGCCTATGACGCTGATATAGGATATAACGGCTGGTTGCTCTTCTCACTGCAGGAAGTCACTGAGCACAGTGTCTTTGCGTTGGACCGCTATACAGGACAGATCAGAACACTTCGCTCATTCACAGAGACAGACGAGGCTGAGCACAAACTGCTCATACTGGTCAAAGACAATGGCAACGTGTCCCTCTCAGCTACAGCTACTGTCATTGTCAAAGTTGTGGAGCCCAAAGAGGCTTTTGCTGCCTCTGATGTCAAAAGTGCCACAAAGGATGATGAGGAGAGTAATGTCACTTTTTATCTCATGATCACTTTGGCCTCAGTCTCTGCTCTTTTTATCATCAGCATCATCGTGCTGATTGCAATGCAGTGCTCCAAATCCACAGACTTTACTTCCAAATATCTGCAAGACACCAACTATGACGGCACACTGTGTCACAGCATCCAGTACAGATCTGGAGACAAACGCTACATGTTAGTGGGACCCAGAATGAGTATAGGATCTACTATAGTCCCGGGCAGCCATGCCAACACTCTCGTGCTCCCTGACAGGAGGAGGCCATCCACTGAGGTAAGCTCTCAATACAGAGATTTCAAAGACATACATTTATGTGAAATAGAATCGTTTTTATTATTTAATGTTATTTCCTGTTTGGATTTTTTGTCGATAACCTTGAATATGGTCCAGATTGGGTTGTCAAATTCTCAGGTATTTAGGTTTTCTTTTCTGCCATTCAGCGTTATTTTTCCCTATCCTGGTCTTTGAAGTAAAATGCTGAATCAAATTAGAGAGCTTTGTAACTTCCAGTCTGACATAATTTTTCATGTTCTCCATGTTTTTTTGTTTTTTTTCTCGGACACATACGTTAGTGACAAACACGGAAATAGAGCTTATCTACAAAGAAAAGAAAATGGCCATTGCATTTGAACGTGCCCGCCATGTTTTAAAATAAAAAAAGAAGAATATACAATTTTCAGCCAAACAGAATTACTATTGAAGATTTGCGGTTTAACAGAAAAAAAAAAACTTTCTTAGTTGATTAAATCGCGTTTAACTAGACGAATGCAAATGGCATAATAGTTAAAACATTTAAACCAGAGAAAAGCTGCAGGAAAGTTGATACTGCTATTTCACTGAAAGCCCAAGACAGTCTGACTACAGACGAAACAACTTCACAGCCAGAGATAATAAAAGACATACTCTAAAGTGAGAGGAAATATCAAACTAATAACATTGGGACTTATTGGGACTTTTGCATGTTAATATGTGGTCTTGGAAAACTAGAACATCAAGCAAATAGCTGCAAAGCAGGACTTTGTGCACTAAGTGGGTTGTTTTTAACACTGAACTGCTTCTTTATAGAAGTGGTGTGCTTCTTACCACTGTCCATGGTGCTGAAACTGTATAACAGAGGCAACAATTTCGATCAGCTAAGTCTCTTTCAAGAGGCAAATCGAGGGCAAGAAACGGACATAAGTAAGGAGATAGATAGATAGATAGATAGATAGATAGATAGATAGATAGATAGATAGATAGATAGATAGATAGATAGATAGATAGATAGATAGATATAGAGAGAGAGGCCATGTTACCGTGAATGTAAGTTTGTCATGCCAAAAAAAACTTTTTTTTTAAATTGAATTTAAATTGAAATTGAATGGGAGTGGGGGTTTTGTAAACATTCCAACGTTTTCCCTCCTCACTTTCTCAGTCAAAATAAACATTTCTAATATGGACATATTGCACATACGGCAGTTTAGTTTACTCTCAGCAGTTAACTCTGGGTGTCACTATAACATCGAAAATCCACATACCAAGGTGTACCTCCCCCTTTCAGAGCTTTGTTCCCATATGACGAGAGCAAAGACCGTGTAGGACTCGAGACCGTCACTCGATGTGAACGCTCTCTCTCCGTTTTGAAAATATGTTGTACTGAGCGGGCTGGATATTAATAACTGGGAAGGAATAGTTGGTTTCTGTGGGTTTTTGTGTTGTTGGATAACGATGGGGACTGAAACAAACACGCGAACAATGGGCAATGACTGCCTTGCTTTTTATTTGTCTTTGCTGATGCTGTTTGGGACTCAGGCTTCGGCTCAGATTCGGTACTCAGTCCCAGAGGAGGTGAAGGAGGGAACTGTTGTTGGCAATGTCGCGAAGGATCTTGGACTTGATATCACCTCTTTGACTGATCGACGGTTCCGTGTTGTGTCTGGAAGTAAGGAGGCTATATTTGAAGTCAACCAGAATAATGGGGCTCTGTACGTCCACAGCCATATTGACAGGGAGGAGCTCTGTCAGGGAAGCGGTACGTGTCTAATGGAGTTAAAGATCCTTGTTGAAAATCCTTTGGAAATACATTATGTTGTCGTGGAAATAACTGATGTAAACGACCACTCTCCGAGTTTTCCTGAGAAGGAACAGTCATTTGAAATTGCTGAGCACACGTTGCCAGGAAGGAGATTTCAATTAGAAACTGCTCGTGATCCTGATGCTGGAGTGAACTCTATTCGCACATACACTTTGACCACAAATGAACATTTTGAGGTAGACATCCGCCAGATTGACGAGGATAAAATACCTTTTTTAGTGTTGAAGAAATCTTTAGACAGAGAACAAAAGGACAAACACACACTGCTGCTTACAGCAGTAGATGGTGGTAAACCTCAAAGATCAGGAACACTAAACGTAACTGTTATTGTTCTGGATATAAATGATAACCGTCCTATGTTCAGTCAGGAAGTTTATCAAATTGAAATAATGGAAAATGTTCCACCTGATACTTTAGTATTAAGAATTAATGCTACTGATCCGGATGAAGGGGGCAACGGGGAAGTTATTTACAGCTTTGGGAAAAGCTTGAGGCGTAAAAACAACAATATATTTGATTTGGACAAAATCACAGGTGAGATTAGAGTTAAAGGAATGGTGGATTTTGAAGAGAATGACGTTCATAAACTCGATGTTGAGGCATCAGATAAAGCTTCACCACCATTAACAGGTGAGTGTAGAGTCATCATTAAAATAAAAGACGTCAACGATAATTCACCAGTAATAGAAGTCACATCACTTTCAAACACAGTGCCTGAAGATTCAAAGTCTGGGACGATTATCTCACTACTTAGTGTGTCAGATAAAGACTCTGGTGTTAATGGCAAGGTTATTTTACAAATCTCCAACGATGTACCTTTTGAACTCAAACCCTCCTATAAGGAAAACACTTACTCTGTTGTCACTAAGGGACCACTGGATCGAGAGCAGGTGTCTCATTATGAAATAACAATAAAAGCCACAGACTGTGGTGATCCTCCTTTATCGACTTTTAAAACGCTCAGCATTCAGATATCAGATGTGAATGACAACAGTCCACATTTTGATCAAAACCCATTACAGTTTTATCTGGTAGAAAATAATGTTGCTGGAGAGTCAATATTCTCTGTGAGAGCAACAGACAACGATGAGAGCGAAAATGCAGCTATTATATATCATATTGTGAGAGAGAGGAGTCAGAATGACGTCACATCTTTCCTAAACGTCAACTCTGAAAACGGACAAATCACCGCGCTGAAAAGTTTCGACTTTGAAACAGTGAAAACGTTCCAGTTCCACGTTGTGGCCTCAGACTCTGGAACTCCACAGCTGAGCAGCAACGTCACAGTGAACGTGTTCATTCTGGATCAGAACGACAACGCTCCAGTCATCCT
This sequence comes from Labroides dimidiatus, assembly GCA_030710495.1. Classification (NCBI taxonomy): domain Eukaryota; kingdom Metazoa; phylum Chordata; class Actinopteri; order Labriformes; family Labridae; genus Labroides; species Labroides dimidiatus. Next base: position 17,226,585 of record CM061150.1, on the reverse strand, counting down.
GTATCCAGTCAGCTCCAACGGCTCTGCTGAAGGTGTGGAGGAGATTCCCCGCAATGCCAACGCAGGACAAGTGGTGACTAAAGTCAGAGCCTATGACGCTGATATAGGATATAACGGCTGGTTGCTCTTCTCACTGCAGGAAGTCACTGAGCACAGTCTCTTTGCTTTGGACCGCTATACAGGACAGATCAGAACACTTCGCTCATTCACAGAGACAGACGAGGCTGAGCACAAACTGCTCATACTGGTCAAAGACAATGGCAACGTGTCCCTCTCAGCTACAGCTACTGTCATTGTCAAAGTTGTGGAGCCCAAAGAGGCTTTTGCTGCCTCTGATGTCAAAAGTGCCACAAAGGATGATGAGGAGAGTAATGTCACTTTTTATCTCATGATCACTTTGGCCTCAGTCTCTGCTCTTTTTATCATCAGCATCATCGTGCTGATTGCAATGCAGTGCTCCAAATCCACAGACTATACTTCCAAATATCTGCAAGAGACCAACTATGACGGCACCCTGTGTCACAGCATCCAGTACAGATCTGGAGACAAACGCTACATGTTAGTGGGACCCAGAATGAGTATAGGATCTACTATAGTCCCGGGCAGCCATGCCAACACTCTTGTGCTCCCTGACAGGAGGAGGCCATCCACTGAGGTAAGACCTTCTGAATTATGTGACACATAGACATCTGTATTTCATTATTCCCTGACTATGGTCGTGTTCGCGTTTTATCAGCTTTGAAAAGGCTCGAGTATGCAGACCACTGACGAGATCGTCATTTATACAACTCGCTTTGATCTTGTTTTACCGATCAGTGATTTAAGTTGTATGTAAAGACATTTTTTCATTGTATATGTGATCAAAACGGCTCTTGCTTTTCTGTGTACCATGTATTTCTGGATAGGACAAAATATCCCACTTGTCTCTTTGGTTTCTTACACTTATCAAAGTCAGAATCTACAGCATACGTTGCTGTTCTTTCTCTTTCATCCCTTTAGTTGCACTGATTGTTTGGATTAACCGCTCTTTGAAAGAAAAGTCTAGTAAGAAACACTGTCCATGGTGCTAAAACGGAATTGCAACCGAAGAGTTTTGCTCACAGCATAATCTATAACGTGAGCGTATTTGCAGAAACAAAACGCCCCTTCACTTTTTGACTCCAATCATCTTCAGCTAATAGGCAAATCTTTATCATCTAGTGCAACACAACGTGTTTTTGCCGCGTGAATAAAATACCTCGATCATGTGGTCAAAAAATTAAAAAGATGAAAGCCACGCCAGTGCTCCTGTAGTTACAGGATACCTGTTATGAGAATAACAGAACATGTTTAAAGCTTGGTACTTTCTCTGTGACCTCTGGGTGTCAGTATTACATAAGGAAAACCATGAAGCGTTGTCCCTCCCCTCACAAAGCTTTGTTTGCCCCCTGAAAAAGAGAAGAGGAGACATTTGAATCTGGTCGCGAACCGGTGGAACCGTGTTGGACTATCAGCAAATGAGCTTCATATGATTTGTTTCATGAAGAGATTTAGTGAAGGATTGTGTTTTTGTGTTTGAACACGTCATTTCTTCACGATGAGACAGGTTAGCAAATCTTGGGGAAAACTGTGCTCCTGGTTTGCTCTACGCTTGCTTCTTCTGTTGTTCGTCGGAAATCGGGTTTTGGGAGAAATACGCTACTCTGTTCCTGAGGAGGTGAAAGAAGGAACTGTTGTTGGGAATGTTGCGAAAGATCTTGGACTGGATATCAGATCTCTGTTTGACCGACGGTTCCGTGTTGTTTCTGAATCTAAGGATGCATTATTTGAGGTAAACCGGGACAATGGGGCTCTATATGTTCATAAGAAAATCGACAGAGAGGGGCTCTGTCAGGCGGAAAGCGGGGCCTGCATGCTGGAGCTAAAAGTCATCGTTGAAAATCCTTTGGAAATACACTATGTAGTCATAGAAATAACTGACGTTAACGATCATTCTCCTAATTTTCCGGAAAAGATACAGACATTTCAAATCGCAGAACAGACACTACCAGGTAGGCGCTTTCAGCTGCACACTGCTCGTGATCCTGATGCTGGAGTTAACGCTATTCGCACATACACGTTGACCACAAATGAACATTTTGAATTAGACATCCGCCAGAGTGACGAGGATAAAATACCATTTTTAGTTTTAAGAAAAATGTTAGACAGAGAACAAAAGGACAAATACGCGCTGCTGCTTATAGCAGTAGATGGAGGAAAACCTCAAAGATCAGGAACATTAAACGTAACTATTGTTGTTCTTGACAGTAATGATAACCGTCCAATGTTCAGTCAGGAGGTTTATCAAATTGAAATACAGGAAAATGTTGCACCTGGATCTTCAGTTTTTAGGGTAAATGCCAAAGATCCAGATGAAGGCTCCAGTGGATCAGTTGAGTACAGCCTTGGAAAAACTCTGAAGAAAAAAGTGTATGACATTTTTGAATTAGACAAAATAACAGGGGAGATCAGAATCAAAGGAGCAGTGGACTTTGAAGAGAACGACGTTTATAAACTTGATTTAGAAGCATCAGATAAAGGAACACCACCATTAACAGGTGAGTGTCGAGTTATCATAAAAATAAAAGATGTCAACGATAATCCGCCGGAAATAGAAGTCACATCACTGTCAAATACAGTGCCCGAAGACTCTAAAGTTGGGACGATTGTGTCCTTGATCAAAGTAAAAGATAGAGACTCTGGAGTGAATGGAAAAATTATCACGAGCATGAACAACGATGTACCCTTTGAACTCAAGCCTTCATATAAGGAAAACACTTACTCTGTTGTCACAAAAGAACCACTGGATCGAGAGCAGGTGTCTCACTATGAAATAACAATAAAAGCCGCAGACTGCGGTGATCCTCCTTTATCGACTTTTAAAACTCTCAGCATTCAGATATCAGATGTGAATGACAACAGTCCACATTTTGAACAAAACCCATTACAGTTTTATCTGGTAGAAAATAATGTAGCTGGAGAGTCAATATTCTCTGTGAGAGCAACAGACAACGATGTGAGCGAAAATGCAGCTATTACATATCATATTGTGAGAGAGGGGAGTCAGAATGACGTCACATCTTTCCTAAACGTCAACTCTGAAAACGGACACATCACCGCGCTGAAAAGTTTCGACTTTGAAACAGTGAAAACGTTCCAGTTCCACGTTGTGGCCTCAGATTCTGGAACTCCACAACTGAGCAGCAACGTCACAGTGAACGTGTTCATTCTGGATCAGAACGACAACGCTCCAGTCATCCTGTATCCAGTCAGCTCCAACGGCTCTGCTGAAGGTGTGGAGGAGATTCCCCGCAATGCCAACGCAGGACAAGTGGTGACTAAAGTCAGAGCCTATGACGCTGATATAGGATATAACGGCTGGTTGCTCTTCTCACTGCAGGAAGTCACTGAGCACAGTCTCTTTGCTTTGGACCGTTATACAGGACAGATCAGAACACTTCGCTCATTCACAGAGACAGACGAGGCTGAGCACAAACTGCTCATACTGGTCAAAGACAATGGCAACGTGTCCCTCTCAGCTACAGCTACTGTCATTGTCAAAGTTGTGGAGCCCAAAGAGGCTTTTGCTGCCTCTGATGTCAAGAGTGCCACAAAGGATGATGAGGAGAGTAATGTCACTTTTTATCTCATGATCACTTTGGCCTCAGTCTCTGCTCTTTTTGTCATCAGCATCATCGTGCTGATTGCAATGCAGTGCTCCAAATCCACAGACTATACTTCCAAATATCTGCAAGAGACCAACTATGACGGCACCCTGTGTCACAGCATCCAGTACAGATCTGGAGACAAACGCTACATGTTAGTGGGACCCAGAATGAGTATAGGATCTACTATAGTCCCGGGCAGCCATGCCAACACTCTAGTGCTCCCTGACAGGAGGAGGCCATCCACTGAGGTAAGACATAATACTTCATCAAGTGTGGTAGTTTTTTCCGCTTTCCATTTATTTTTTCCGAGTTTTAGATTACCTGTTTCAGGATCGTTATTATTATCTGCAATGATTTTGTTCAATTTATGTTATGCCCACTTATTTTAATGTCAACAGGTTTATTCTTGGTAGTCTAACTCGCTGTTGGTCTCGTTACTCATCTGCCTGAAGAAGCTTTTTGGGTGACGCGCAGTCGTGTAGTTCAGAATCACTATCCATGGTGCTGAAGTGCATTGTTGAGCGACCTTCCTTGGATTTTGCCGTTCAGAGAAACATTATTCTCCACTGTTTAAATACATATTTAGATCCCTCAAGACCGATCTATTGTCTAGTGATATTGTTTAAACCATATATCAACGTGGATAATGTATTGCTGCTGTTTTTGTAAGGACGTACTTCAAATTTCATGATGGTTTTGAAGTAGACATCTGCTTTTGTTTGCATAAATTACACTACCATAATATTGCAAATAAATGGATTGTGGACCCGACATTGCAAAAATCACGAAGTTAAGCTTTTGGTTGAAGCCTAATAAGAGACATTATGTTGGACGTGGATGAGTCATCAATTACACATTAATATATGATTCATTTGTGTTTTTGTTCACCCTAAAGTGAAGTTATTTACTATAGAGTTTCTGATTTGAAAGGACCTTAGATGAATCTCTTACTGTGATATAAGCGCACGGTGGCAGTAAACATCCAGAAATACGAACCACATCGGTTCATCATTTAAAGATCTGTGAGACTGCCCCTGAAACATTCAGAGGGGCAGACCACTAACCTCCGAACCGAATTTGATTTAAACAGTCTTCTCGTCTTCGTGAACGGAGCACATCGTGAGAGGTGAATGTTTTTTGTTGTGTAGTAGGGCATCTAAAGAGTGAGTGGACTTATATTTTTTTTTAATTTATCCATCGACACTAGACAATGGAGCGAAGCGGACAAGACCCATTGCAACAATGGAGGAAATGTGCCTCCCTCTTTCTGGCTTTGAGTTTGATTTTCGTCGAGGCATCCGGACAGATAAGATATTCTATATCGGAGGAAATTAAAGAAGGGACTTCTGTCGGAAATATAGCAAAAGATTTGGGATTAGATCCGAACATTTTGAAAGCGAGGGGCTTCCGCATTGTTTCTGGCTCAGCGGACTCTCTTTTCGGGGTAAACCAGAACGATGGGATTTTATATGTAAGCCGCAATATTGACCGAGAGGAAATATGCCAGCGGACCAGCGTGTGTTTGATAAACCTTAAAACTGTGCTCGAGAACCCTCTGGAGATCCATTATGTTGCAGTGGAAGTGCTGGACGTAAATGACCATGCACCATCTTTCCCGGAGAACAACAAAAGGCTGGAGATTTCAGAGTCCACTCTTACGGGAACTAAATTTCAGTTGCATGCTGCCCTTGATCCAGATGGTGGCGTGAATTCAGTCCAGCAGTATAAACTCACTGTGAATGATAATTTTCGTCTGGAAGTGAAAGAACGCGGAAAAGATGGGAAAGTACCAATTTTACAGTTACAAAGCCCGTTAGACAGAGAGGCCTCCAGCAGCCATAAACTAATCCTCACGGCCCTGGATGGAGGTAAACCTCCTAAAACAGGGTCCATGGAAATTCTGATCGATGTTTTAGACGTGAATGATAACGCGCCTGTTTTTACAAAAGACGTTTACTCTGCAGAGATAAATGAGAATTCACCAGTAGGAACCTTAGTCCTCAGAGTGAACGCAACAGATCAGGACGATGGTCTAAATGGTGATGTGAGTTACTCCTTTGGTGATGTTACAAGCAAGGTGCGTGAGCTATTTGATGTCGACCCAAGCACAGGTGAGATAACAGTGAGAGGACAATTAGACTATGAAGTGGACGACAGTTATGAGATTGATATTCGGGCATCTGACAGCGGTGCTGTTCCTCTTAGAACAGAGAAAGGCGTTACTGTAAATATTAAAGATGTGAATGACAACGCACCTGTGATTGAGATAACGTCTCTGTCCAATACAGTTTCGGAGGACTCCAGACCAGGTACTACTGTGGCACTTATCAGCATCATTGATTTGGACTCGGGAGTGAACGGAAAAGTTATCAGCTTTGTAAAAGATGGTGCTCCTTTTACACTGACGCCCTCAATACAGGACAACATGTATGCTATAGTGACAAAGTCACAGCTTGACAGGGAAAATAAATCAATGTATGAGGTAACAATGGTCGCCAAAGACGCAGGTGAACCAGCTTTAACTTCTGAAAAGACGTTCAGAGTCGTTGTAGCTGACGTAAACGATAACAGCCCCCAGTTTTCATTGCCTGAATACAATTTTTACATAACAGAAAATAATCCTGCAGGAGGGTTGGTGTTTTCCTTGTCTGCGTCAGATAGTGACGAGGGTGATAATGCTCTCATTGTTTATCATATTGTCAGAGATGCAGGTAATAAAAATAAAGTGACCTCGTTTTTGAACATAAATTCTGAAACTGGAGACATTTTGGCGCTGAAAAGTTTTGACTTTGAAACAGTGAAAACGTTCCAGTTCCACGTTGTGGCCTCAGACTCTGGAACTCAACAGCTGAGCAGCAACGTCACAGTGAACGTGTTCATTCTGGATCAGAACGACAACGCTCCAGTCATCCTGTATCCAGTCAGCTCCAACGGCTCTGCTGAAGGTGTGGAGGAGATTCCCCGCAATGCCAACGCAGGACAAGTGGTGACTAAAGTCAGAGCCTATGACGCTGATATAGGATATAACGGCTGGTTGCTCTTCTCACTGCAGGAAGTCACTGAGCACAGTCTCTTTGCTTTGGACCGCTATACAGGACAGATCAGAACACTTCGCTCATTCACAGAGACAGATGAGGCTGAGCACAAACTGCTCATACTGGTCAAAGACAATGGCAACGTGTCCCTCTCAGCTACAGCTACTGTCATTGTCAAAGTTGTGGAGCCCAGAGAGGCTTTTGCTGCCTCTGATGTCAAAAGTGCCACAAAGGATGAGGAGGAGAGTAATGTCACTTTTTATCTCATGATCACTTTGGCCTCAGTCTCTGCTCTTTTTATTATCAGCATCATCGTGCTGATTGCAATGCAGTGCTCCAAATCCACAGACTATACTTCCAAATATCTGCAAGAGACCAACTATGACGGCACACTGTGTCACAGCATCCAGTACAGATCTGGAGACAAACGCTACATGCTAGTGGGACCCAGAATGAGTATAGGATCTACTATAGTCCCGGGCAGCCATGCCAACACTCTAGTGCTCCCTGACAGGAGGAGGCCATCCACTGAGGTAAGACATTTGAAAAAAATGTGATTCAGATTTATCTGTATTTCTTTATTTCACTACTTAATGGTCAAGTATGTGTTTTAAACACTTTATCAGCTCTTTGTAGACCGCAGACCAATGGCAACGTCGTTTGTTTTATAACTTGCTTCTTTCTTGTTTCACGAATCGATGATCTGAGGTTGTTTGCGAAGATGCTTTATTGGTCAATGCACGTGATCAAAATGCTTCTTGTTGTACTATGTACATTTTGTTACTGGAAAAGAAAAATGTGTTTATCATATGTTCCTTTTTTAAAAAAGTTATTTAAGTCATAAACGACAACATTATTTGCTTCTTCTTCCCCCTTCATTCCTTTAGTTGTACTGGTTGTTTAGGTTAGCAGTTCTTATAAAGAAAGGTTTGGCGAGAAACGCTATCCTTGGTGCTGAAACGAAGTTGCAACCGAAGAGTTTTGTTCAGAGCATAATCTACAACATGAGTGTATTTGGAGAAACAACTTTTTTCACTTTCTGACTACAATCATCTAGAGCAAACAGGCTGATTTTTATCTTATAGTGTGTCAGCACAACGTGTGTTTGCCGCGTAAATAAAATACCTCCATCATGTTCATGAGCATGGTTACGCTCATTTAAATGGATAAAAGCACACACCTGGGCCCTCGCAAGTGTAGTATATTTGTTCGAAGAAATACTAAATATCTTTATGTCTTGGTACTTTCACTGTGACCTCTGGGTGTCAGTATTACATAAGGAAAAACATGAAGCGTTGTCCCTCCCCTTACAAAGCTTTTGTTTGCCCCCTGAAAAAGAGAAGAGGAGACATTTGAATCCAGCATTGAACCGATGGAACCCCGTTGGACTATCTGCAAATGTGCTTCATATAATTTGTTTCATGAAGAGATTTAGTGAAGGATTGTGTTTTTTTCTGTTTGAACACGTCGTTTCTTAACGATGAAGCTGGTTACCAGATCTTGGGGAACGTTGTTCTCTTGGTTTGCGCTCCGCTTGCTTCTTCTGTTGTTCGTCGGAAAACGAGCTTTGGGAGAAATACGCTACTCTGTTCCCGAGGAGGTGAAAGAAGGAACTGTTGTTGGAAATGTTGCGAAGGATCTCGGACTTGACATTAGGTCTTTGTTTGACCGACGGTTCCGCGTTGTTTCTGAATCTAAGGATGCATTATTTGAGGTAAACCGGGACAATGGGGCGCTATATGTTCATAAGAAAATCGACAGAGAGGAGCTCTGTCAGGCGGAGAGCGGGGCCTGCATGCTGGAGCTAAAAGTCATCGTTGAAAATCCTTTGGAAATACACTATGTAGTCGTAGAAATAACTGACGTTAACGATCATTCTCCGAGTTTTCCAGAAAATGAACAGCTTACTGAAATATTTGAACATACAATGCCAGGTAGGCGATTTCAGCTTCACGCTGCTCGTGATCCTGATGCTGGAGTTAACTCAATTCGCACATACACGCTGACCACAAATGAACATTTTGAGGTAGACATCCGCCAGAGTGACGAGGATAAAATACCTTTTTTAGTCCTGAAGAAATCTTTAGACAGAGAACAAAAGGACAAACACACACTGCTGCTTACAGCAGTAGATGGAGGTAAACCTCAAAGATCAGGAACACTAAATGTAACTATTATTGTTCTTGACACCAATGATAACCGTCCAATGTTCAGTCAGGAGGTTTATCAAATTGAAATACAGGAAAATGTTCCCCTTGGCACTTCAGCATTGAGACTGAATGCCACAGATCCTGATGAAGGGGCCAATGGGTTAGTTGAATACAATCTCGTTAAAACGTTGAAGAAGAGGGTCTATGACATTTTTGAATTGAACAAATTAACAGGGGAGATTAAAGTAAAAGGAGCAGTCGACTATGAAGAAAACGACGTTTATAAACTTGATATAGAAGCATCAGATAAAGGAACACCCCCATTAACAGGTGAGTGTAGAGTAATTATAAAAATCAAAGACGTCAATGATAATCCGCCGGAAATAGAAGTCACATCACTGTCAAACACAGTGCCTGAAGATTCAAAACCTGGAACGATAATATCTCTTATCAAAGTAAAAGACAGAGACTCTGGAGTTAATGGAAAAATAATCACGAGCATGAACAACAATGTACCCTTTGAACTCAAACCCTCCTATAAGGAAAACACTTACTCTGTTGTCACAAAGGGACCACTGGATCGAGAGCAGGTGTCTCATTATGAAATAACAATAAAAGCCACAGACTGTGGTGATCCTCCTTTATCGACTTTTAAAACTCTCAGCATTCAGATATCAGATGTGAATGACAACAGTCCACATTTTGAACAAAACCCATTACAGTTTTATCTGGTAGAAAATAATGTAGCTGGAGAGTCAATATTCTCTGTGAGAGCAACAGACAACGATGTGAGCGAAAATGCAGCTATAACATATCATATTGTGAGAGAGGGGAGTCAGAATGACGTCACATCTTTCCTAAACGTCAACTCTGAAAACGGACACATCACCGCGCTGAAAAGTTTCGACTTTGAAACAGTGAAAACGTTCCAGTTCCACGTTGTGGCCTCAGACTCTGGAACTCCACAACTTAGCAGCAACGTCACAGTGAACGTGTTCATTCTGGATCAGAACGACAACGCTCCAGTCATCCTGTATCCACTCAGCTCCAACGGCTCTGCTGAAGGTGTGGAGGAGATTCCCCGCAATGCCAACCCAGGACAAGTGGTGACTAAAGTCAGAGCCTATGACGCTGATATAGGATATAACGGCTGGTTGCTCTTCTCACTGCAGGAAGTCACTGAGCACAGTCTCTTTGCTTTGGACCGCTATACAGGACAGATAAGAACACTTCGCTCATTCACAGAGACAGACGAGGCTGAGCACAAACTGCTCATACTGGTCAAAGACAATGGCAACGTGTCCCTCTCAGCTACAGCAACTATCATTGTCAAAGTTGTGGAGCCCAAAGAGGCTTTTGCTGCCTCTGATGTCAAAAGTGCCACAAAGGATGATGAGGAGAGTAATGTCACTTTTTATCTCATGATCACTTTGGCCTCAGTCTCTGCTCTTTTTATTATCAGCATCATCGTGCTGATTGCAATGCAGTGCTCCAAATCCACAGACTATACTTCCAAATATCTGCAAGAGACCAACTATGACGGCACCCTGTGTCACAGCATCCAGTACAGATCTGGAGACAAACGCTACATGTTAGTGGGACCCAGAATGAGTATAGGATCTACTATAGTCCCGGGCAGCCATGCCAACACTCTAGTGCTCCCTGACAGGAGGAGGCCATCCACTGAGGTAAGACATAATACTTCATCAAGTGTGGTAGTTTTTCCTCAGCTGTTTAATGTCACTTTTTGTATCAGGGTTTAATTGACTTTTTAGTAATTTTTTCTTATCTCGTGATAATTTATTTACATGTTTTCCAGTGCTTTGGTGATTTGACTTAGGCAGTCTAATTTAGTTTTTGCCTCTTTATTAATATGCATGAAAAAGCTTTCTTGGGTGATTCGCAGTGGACTCAACTCGTCGAATCGGTTGACTTTGTAACACACACCTAAAATCTTCCTTTGACGTTTGAGATCCCAAAAATATTCCACTATACTGCCGAGAAAGAAATTATACACGTGTCATCAAATGAATAAAATAACAAAAATGTTTGGACAAAATGTTTTTTTTTTCAGAGGGGCATCCACAATTTAATAAAATCATAAAACATATAAATAATGCCGTAAGGGCTATGTTACGATTTGGGATCGCTAGCCAAGGTACTGAGATGTTCTCTCTTTTTTCCCCCTTTTTTTTTTTTTTTTTTTTTTTTTTTGGGGGGGGGGGGGGGGGTTATAAACGAAGATGAAAATACACTAAATGAGATACTGTAAAGAAGGTGAACCTGAGTTCCTTAGAATTTAAGGAAAGCTTAGATTTTACCTTACTGTGGCGACATTTTGCAAAGATGATTTTTTCTTTCGACCCACATGAGTAATTATTTAATTAAATTAAAATAATAGTCTGAAATACAGATTAATAATTTTGCTGACGGCATTTGTCATTTCCTTGTCAAACGCCCCATAAATAAAAACAGTTGTAACGTGATTGAGCCAGAGGGGGTCCGGGGACTTTCAAGAATGGCTATTCGTGGTGCTGAAGAGGAAGATGTAAGCAAAACTCATTGTGAACTTGTAGAAATTGTCGTTTTTACATTTGCTTTGAATTTTTAACTTTATACATCCAAAAAGATAGCCATTTCCACAAAATCTATACAGGATTTTTATGTGTAAAAACAGGGTAAGGGGGTTAGACTGCTTGAGAAATGCCAGAGTCCTATTCACAGCATTACGCCTTTGTTATGATTTTTCACAACCTGCCGAATCTCAGCTGCTGTTGGAAGAACATCGTCAGGTGTGGATTCCGAGTTAGAAATAAACTTTTGCAATCATTCCATGGCTTTTAAATTCATGTCTGTTGTCCACGTGGTGTCACTGTCACATCAGTCAGGCCAATGAAGTCTTTGTCCCTCCCCCTTAAAAACCTTTTGTTCGCTTTCTCACAGTAGAGGATACATATGATCCAGGCTACCGAGTCGAATATGATGATTTGTTTCAGGTCTCTATTTATGCGATGTTAAACGGGTCGGAAAAACATATTTAAGTTGCCGCAGGAAAGGGCTTCTGCGAGTCATTACTGTTGGATAATGATGGAGGGAGGAGGGCAATCTCGGACGAAAGACTACATTTGTTTTGCTTTATATTTTTCATTCCTGCTAATCTTGGGAAAGCAGGCTCTCGCTGAACTGAGGTACTCTATTCCAGAGGAGATGAAAGAAGGAACCCTTGTTGGAAATATAGCTAAAGATCTTGGTTTGGACAAATCCTCGTTGACTGATCGACGATTCCGTGTTGTGTCTGGATCTGATGACGCTTTTTTCGAGGCAAACACTGACAATGGAGCCTTACAGATCAGTAAGAAAATCGACAGAGAGGAGCTGTGTGAGGGAAGTGGTGCATGCATAATAGAGCTGAAAATCGTTGTCGAAAACCCTCTAGAAATTCACTACATAATTGTTGAAATTACTGATGTAAATGATCACGCCCCAAGCTTTACTGAGAATGAACAACAATTTAACATAGCAGAGCATACATCTCCAGGAACGAGGTTCCAGTTGCACGCGGCCCGTGATCCTGATGCCGGAGTAAACTCCATCCGTACATACACACTGACGACAAATGAACATTTCGAAATAGAATTTAGTCCAAACGATGAGGATAAAATCCCATTTTTAGTGCTGAAGAAACCATTAGACAGAGAACAGAAGAAAGAACACACACTAATTGTTACAGCGGTCGATGGAGGAAAACCTTCGAGATCAGGAACTCTGAACGTTTCGATTGTTGTTCTTGATATTAATGATAACCGCCCAGTGTTCAGCGAGGATACATATTCAATAGAAATATATGAAAATACACCAGTTGGTACTAATGTTTTTAGAGTGAATGCAAAAGATGCAGATGAAGGAACAAACGGAGAGGTCGAGTACAGCCTCAGCAGGGCACTAGCACGAAAAATTTATGACATCTTTGAGCTGGACACTTTAAGTGGACAAATAACGTTGAAAGGACAGGTAGATTTTGAGGAATCACAGATTTATAAATTAGATGTTCAGGCGTCTGACAAAGCAACGCCTCCATTGACGGGCCGGTGTAGAGTTATAATGAAAATAAAAGACATCAACGACAATCCTCCAGAAATAGAAGTCACATCCCTCTCAAACACAGTACGTGAAGATTCAAAACCTGGAACAATTATATCTCTTATTAGAGTAAAGGACAAAGACTCTGGTATAAATGGCAAAGTTGTAACAAGTATAAACAACAACGTTCCCTTTGAACTAAAGCCTTCATATAAAGAGAACACTTACTCCGTTGTCACTAAGGGACCACTGGATCGAGAGCAGGTGTCTCACTATGAAATAACAATAAAAGCCACAGACTGTGGTGATCCTCCTTTATCGACTTTTAAAACTCTCAGCATTCAGATATCAGATGTGAATGACAACAGTCCACATTTTGATCAAAACCCATTACAGTTTTATCTGGTAGAAAATAATGTAGCTGGAGAGTCAATATTCTCTGTGAGAGCAACAGACAACGATGAGAGCGAAAATGCAGCTATTACATATCATATTGTGAGAGAGGGGAGTCAGAATGACGTCACATCTTTCCTAAACGTCAACTCTGAAACTGGAGACATTTTGGCGCTGAAAAGTTTCGACTTTGAAACAGTGAAAACGTTCCAGTTCCACGTTGTGGCCTCAGATTCTGGAACTCCACAGCTGAGCAGCAACGTCACAGTGAACGTGTTCATTCTGGATCAGAACGACAACGCTCCAGTCATCCTGTATCCAGTCAGCTCCAACGGCTCTGCTGAAGGTGTGGAGGAGATTCCCCGCAATGCCAACGCAGGACAAGTGGTGACTAAAGTCAGAGCCTATGACGCTGATATAGGATATAACGGCTGGTTGCTCTTCTCACTGCAGGAAGTCACTGAGCACAGTCTCTTTGCTTTGGACCGCTATACAGGACAGATCAGAACACTTCGCTCATTCACAGAGACAGACGAGGCTGAGCACAAACTGCTCATACTGGTCAAAGACAATGGCAACGTGTCCCTCTCAGCTACAGCTACTGTCATTGTCAAAGTTGTGGAGCCCAGAGAGGCTTTTGCTGCCTCTGATGTCAAAAGTGCCACAAAGGATGATGAGGAGAGTAATGTCACTTTTTATCTCATGATCACTTTGGCCTCAGTCTCTGCTCTTTTTATTATCAGCATCATCGTGCTGATTGCAATGCAGTGCTCCAAATCCACAGACTATACTTCCAAATATCTGCAAGAGACCAACTATGACGGCACACTGTGTCACAGCATCCAGTACAGATCTGGAGACAAACGCTACATGTTAGTGGGACCCAGAATGAGTATAGGATCTACTATAGTCCCGGGCAGCCATGCCAACACTCTTGTGCTCCCTGACAGGAGGAGGCCATCCACTGAGGTAAGACATACTTTAATGCAAATGTGAGCCTCGTGTATTGTTATTGAAATAAGCATATTGTATTTTGCCTTTACGAGTCATGGCTTGCGTTGTTTGGCAGTTTACTTACTGCATTCACTTTAATTGCTCCCACGGTGTTACACCTATTTACTGTAATCTGTGCCATGGCATCCTGTTCATTTGTCCCCATGAAGTGGTGAACTCGTTTACAGCTTAATGGTTCGTAAGTCGCAATGTTTGGCAGAGGCGCTTTTTCTTTATATTGCCGACAAATAAATGAAAAAGTTTTTCATTTGATAAAGAGGCAACGTTTCTGTCATTTATAAAGGGTATAACAAAGGAAGAACAGGTGAATTGTGGATAAGGTTTTCGGTGCGCTGTGTATCGCTATCCGTGGTGCTGAAATGTACTGACTGGCTTTTAAAGTCCAGTATACAAATATTAAACAGAACCCCGGTTACTCTTTCCTTTTATACTTTTTGTAACTATATTAGCACCATTAATCCCTGGAGCAGGAAGTAAAGGAGCATTATCAAATGGTTGAAAATCGTTTCTGTCTCTGAGCGTCTATCTAATTTGACGCTCCACGCACCACCTGCCTTGCTAATTCCAGTTCAGTACTAAAGCGGATCTCTTTATACGTAGCCCAACGATGTTTGTGTGGGGCTTTTTTTGCCTCACTTGCGCCTGACAAATAGATTCCTTGATTCTGTTTTTTATCATCAATTAAAAAATGTCTGTTTCGTTTAAGGTCAAAATTTTAAACACATTTTAATAGAACATAAAACAGAGCATTGCAATGTGAATTTCGGCCAAATGGTGTCAGTAGAATAACATATAATGATTCGACGTGCTTTCGTCATAGCTACTAGATCCATCCCCTTCCCCTTAAATCATTTCTGACAGAACCGTTTGCTTGGAGCCAGCTTGAATCCTGAATCAAGCCTAAAAAACTCGAACGATCTGTGGCGAAATGTTTGGATTATAACAACAAATGTGACGGAAGGGAAATACACAAGAGTCTGACCCGAACCTTCTTCAAATGTTCTGATTTTAGAGGTTTAATATTCGCATCATGGAACAAAGACGCCAGGCACGGAGTGAGAGGAGGAGGTTGGTTGCCTGCATCATGATTTTGGTTACGTTTTGGAGCAAAGCCTCGGGACAGTTTCGCTATTCTGTCTCTGAGGAAGTGAGCGACGGAACCGTGGTTGGAAATATTGCAAAGGATTTAGGTATTGACAGAACCACGCTGAGAGACAGGGGGTACCGCATTGTCTACGGCACGACAGAGCCTCCTTTTCGAGTCAACCAGGACAACGGTATCTTGTATGTGAGTGGAAAGATTGACAGAGAGGAAGTGTGCGACCGAAGCAAGGTTTGTGTCATCGACCTAAAAACTGTCCTAGAAAACCCACTGGAAGTTCACTATGTAGCAGTGGAGATTCTGGATGTAAATGACCATGCACCGAGCTTCTCTGAAAATAGAACACTGATAGAAATTTCTGAATCTGCTCTATCCGGAGCAAAATTCCAGTTAAAAGGTGCGCGTGATGCTGATAGTGGTTTGTTATCCGTTCAGCAGTATAAGCTAAACCAAAACGAACATTTTCGTTTGGAGGTGAAAGATCGTGGCGAGGACCGTAAAACCCCGAGTTTAGTTCTTCAAAAGCCACTCGACAGAGAATTTGCAAAGACCCATGAGTTACTCCTGACGGCCTTTGATGGAGGTAAACCTCCGAAGTCCGGTAACATGACTATAATTGTTGATGTTTTGGATGTAAACGATAATCCCCCACTCTTCACCCAGGAGTCATACACCGTGCATCTGAGAGAAAATTCTCCTCTTGGCACAACTGTTATTCAAGTTAATGCCACTGATTTGGATGAAGGCTCAAATGGTGAGGTTGTGTATTCATTTGGCAATGACGTAGATGCACGAGCACGTTCACGTTTTGATTTAAATCCTACATCTGGGGTTATTACTGTAGCAGGAGAAATAGATTTTGAAGAATGTAGCAGGTACGAATTAGACATCCAGGCATCTGACAAAGCTGAACATTCACTTGCAACGGACAAAAGCATTACAGTATATATTACTGATGTGAACGACAATCCTCCTGAGATTGAAGTGACATCTTTTTCACATGCTCTCCCTGAAGATTCAAAACCAGGAACCACTGTGGCTTTGATTAGTGTCAAAGATGCAGACTCTGGTCTGAACGGAAAAGTTATGTGTTATCTGAGCCAAGATCTGCCTTTCACGCTCACACCTTCTTTGCAGAGCAACATGTATTCAGTCGTTACGAAGGTGCTGGTAGATCGTGAACAGCAAGCGCAATATTATGTTACAATTACAGGAAAGGACGCAGGTGAGCCATCTCTATCATCAAATAAAACCATAATAATTGATATTACAGATGTAAATGATAACAGCCCAGTGTTTGCGCAGAACCCATATACTTTCTACATAACAGAGAATAACAAACCAGGAGCGTCTATATTATCAGTATCAGCCCTCGATATTGATGAGGGAAGCAATGCTCTTATCTCGTATCATATATCAAGGTTAAGGGATGAAGAGAAGTCTCTTGTCTCATTTTTAAACATCAACTCTGAAAATGGAGACATTTTGGCGCTGAAAAGTTTCGACTTTGAAACAGTGAAAACGTTCCAGTTCCACGTTGTGGCCTCAGACTCTGGAACTCCACAACTGAGCAGCAACGTCACAGTGAACGTGTTCATTCTGGATCAGAACGACAACGCTCCAGTCATCCTGTATCCAGTCAGCTCCAACGGCTCTGCCGAAGGTGTGGAGGAGATTCCCCGCAATGCCAACGCAGGACAAGTGGTGACCAAAGTCAGAGCCTATGACGCTGATATAGGATATAACGGCTGGTTGCTCTTCTCACTGCAGGAAGTCACTGAGCACAGTCTCTTTACTTTGGACCGCTATACAGGACAGATCAGAACACTTCGCTCATTCACAGAGACAGACGAGGCTGAGCACAAACTGCTCATACTGGTCAAAGACAATGGCAACGTGTCCCTCTCAGCTACAGCTACTGTCATTGTCAAAGTTGTGGAGCCCAAAGAGGCTTTTGCTGCCTCTGATGTCAAAAGTGCCACAAAGGATGATGAGGAGAGTAATGTCACTTTTTATCTCATGATCACTTTGGCCTCAGTCTCTGCTCTTTTTATCATCAGCATCATCGTGCTGATTGCAATGCAGTGCTCCAAATCCACAGACTATACTTCCAAATATCTGCAAGAGACCAACTATGACGGCACACTGTGTCACAGCATCCAGTACAGATCTGGAGACAAACGCTACATGTTAGTGGGGCCCAGAATGAGTATAGGATCTACTATTGTCCCGGGCAGCCATGCCAACACTCTTGTGCTCCCTGACAGGAGGAGGCCATCCACTGAGGTAAGGCATATATTTTAAAGCAGTTTGGTTAATATTTTCATTTCAATCACGTTAACATCGTTTTGCCTAAAAGGTAATGAGAAACAAAAACAATAAAAAAACAGAACTTTGTTTTATTGGAGAGGCGTCCCAACATATGAATAATTGAATGCAGTTATAAGGTCGTTCATCTCGTACCTCCACATTCTTTTCCAGATGTATTTTCATGTGGGTCTTGGTCTAGAAACTGCATGACCTGTTGTCATTGAAAGAAACTCGATAATTCAGAAGTTACTTGTAGATTTTTGTTTTCTTTTTTCCACAACCATGCTTCGTTGGAAAGTTGATTTCTTCCCGTATTACTCGGGTTTTTAAGGTGCTGTGGTATTTTTTTTTTTTTTTTTTTTTTTTTTTTTTTTTTGCGATTTATTCAGAACTAAATTGCTGTTTCTTGTAAAACTGCAGTACAGACCCACCATCATAAACATCTTTGTCATGCCCAGACTTAAAAAAAACCTCACTTAACTAATAACTCAGCAGTCAATTTTACTGCACTCAGCTTCACTTCATGATAATAACTTACTTGTTGTGTATTGATGATAATTGGTTTTAAAGATACTCTACAATGAAGACCCATTTGGAAAGTTATAAGGCCATAGCTTAATATCAGTCTGTAGCATGATAATTTATGACTAAAATGTGCAAATTCACAACAAGCAGACAACAACAAACAATTGACAAGGTACAGGTATTTAAGGTGAGCTTCAGGATGGCACAAGTATCATTAAATGTGTATACATTAATGATAACTGGCTCAGAACTAAATAATTTAATAGTGTTTTTTTAAAGATCAAACAAATCTATCCTATAGACATATACAATGCGAAATCCTTGAACAAATAAACCGTTTTTGTTGTTGTTCATTCGATTAGAAAAAAAGTGTCGAATTACTTTTTTTCTAATTTCACAAAGCTGTTGTCAGTCGTTGCTGTCCGTGGTGCTGAAATGTCTAGCCTGACGTTCTCCTCTTTTTCAACTGAGTAAAACAAATGTTGTCCCCTATACAAAGACCACATAAAGATTAAACTGATGCAGTTTAAGTTAAATCAATCATGAAGTAGGAAGTGCTCCGACCAGTCATCTAAGAACAAATATTTTAATGTTAACATATTAAGAGAAGTTTTTGCTCGCTTGTTTATCAATGACTTTTTTTTCTCCCTTTCAAAGTGATTTGACAACTCCTGTTCTGTGAATTGTCTACGAAGACGTACAAGAAAAAAAAATCTGTCTTTTATCTGCAGGGCTATGAACACACAACTTGTATGCAGTGAAGTGTTGGCTCGCGAGGTGTCAGTGTAATGCAAAAAGTCTGCAGTGCACGAGCTTGTTGTATCGTCACTGAACAAAGGTTCCTCCTCCTGATATCATTCTCGGTTAAAGGCAAGTGGGGCATCTCCTGTGCTCACAGCTGCCTTTGTTGGCGTCCTTGTTGCAACTATTTATGTTTTGTCTAAAGACAGTGCATACTTTTATTGGAGAAAGTGCTGAATTCTTTTTTTTTTTAAAAACGAAGTTGACGATCCTGTAATGGATTACTAATGTCTTTGGGTTTTACCATGGAACAAAGAAGCTGCGCTCCACGAAGGGCGCGATATTTGCCGGGCTGTGTGGTGATTGTGCTTCTGTGGAGCGTGGCATCAGCAGAAATACGATACTCAATCTCTGAGGAAGTAAACGAAGGAACTGTGGTTGGAAATATTGCGAAGGACCTTGGATTGGATAAGAGCACGCTGAAAATCAGGAAGTATCGGATTGTCTCAAGTAATACCGATCCCCTTTTTCATGTGAACCAAAACGACGGCATCCTGTATGTGAGAAGAAAGATTGACAGAGAGGAGGTGTGCGCGCAGAGCAGTACGTGTTTAATTAATCTGAAAACTGTGTTGGAAAACCCGCTGGAGGTGCATTATGTTGAGGTTGAGGTGCTGGATATAAATGATCACGCTCCTATATTCACAGAGAAAGAGAAATGGCTGGAGATTTCTGAGTCGGTGTTACCAGGAGCCAGATTTCAGCTAAAACCTGCACGGGATCTAGACAGTGGTCAATATTCTGTTCAGCAGTACAAGCTGAGCAACAATGATCACTTTCGTTTGGAAGTGAAAGATAAAGGGGAAGATGGTAAAGTGCCTATTTTGGTTGTAATAAAGTCTTTAGACAGAGAGAAGGCCATAAGTCAATCCTTGTTATTGACAGCGCTGGATGGAGGAAAACCTCCGAAATCTGGCGAGATGAATATTCTAGTAAATGTATTGGACGTAAACGATAACGCACCTGTTTTCAATCAAGATGTATATTCCGTAATGCTCAATGAAAATGCTCCAATAGGAACACCTGTGATACAGGTGAACGCAACAGATCTAGATGATGGCCTAAACGGAGAAGTGGTTTATTCATTTAGTAAGAGCATTAATCAAAAAGTACTGAATCTGTTTAATATTAACTCTCTAACCGGTGAAGTGACTGTAAAAAGTTTATTAGATTTTGAGGAAAAGGAGAAGTATGAAATTGAAGTCGAAGCTTCAGATAAAGGTTCCGTTCCACTGACTACTGAGAAAAGTGTCATTATTAAGATAGTTGATGTTAATGATAACGCACCTGAGATTGAAGTTACCTCATTTTCAAGCTCCATTCCTGAAGACTCCAGACCTGGAACTACTGTTGCTCTTATCAGTGTCAATGACCTGGACTCTGGTCTCAATGGAAAAGTTATTTGTTCCATAAATGAGGATGTTCCTTTCACTTTGTCACCATCCTCACGAGACAAAATGTATTCATTAGTCACCAAATCTCCTCTGGACAGAGAGAAACAGTCACATTATGGCCTGACAATAACTGCAAAAGACGCTGGTCGGCCTCCATTATCATCTGAAAAGACAATAAGCGTCGTGGTGTCAGATGTGAATGACAACAGTCCAGAGTTTTCGCTCAGTCCTTACACTTTCTATGTGACTGAAGCTAATGAGCCAGGCACCTCTGTGTTTTCTGTCAAAGCTTTTGATCGGGATGAAAATGACAACGCGCTCATTTCATATCATATTCTCAGGGATGGAGGAGAAGAAAACAAGTTGGCTTCATTTTTAAACATCAACTCTGAAACTGGAGACATTTTGGCGCTGAAAAGTTTCGACTTTGAAACAGTGAAAACGTTCCAGTTCCACGTTGTGGCCTCAGATTCTGGAACTCCACAACTGAGCAGCAACGTCACAGTGAACGTGTTCATTCTGGATCAGAACGACAACGCTCCAGTCATCCTGTATCCAGTCAGCTCCAACGGCTCTGCTGAAGGTGTGGAGGAGATTCCCCGCAATGCCAACGCAGGACAAGTGGTGACTAAAGTCAGAGCCTATGACGCTGATATAGGATATAACGGCTGGTTGCTCTTCTCACTGCAGGAAGTCACTGAGCACAGTGTCTTTACTTTGGACCGCTATACAGGACAGATCAGAACACTTCGCTCATTCACAGAGACAGACGAGGCTGAGCACAAACTGCTCATACTGGTCAAAGACAATGGCAACGTGTCCCTCTCAGCTACAGCTACTGTCATTGTCAAAGTTGTGGAGCCCAAAGAGGCTTTTGCTGCCTCTGATGTCAAAAGTGCCACAAAGGATGATGAGGAGAGTAATGTCACTTTTTATCTCATGATCACTTTGGCCTCAGTCTCTGCTCTTTTTATCATCAGCATCATCGTGCTGATTGCAATGCAGTGCTCCAAATCCACAGACTATACTTCCAAATATCTGCAAGAGACCAACTATGACGGCACACTGTGTCACAGCATCCAGTACAGATCTGGAGACAAACGCTACATGTTAGTGGGACCCAGAATGAGTATAGGATCTACTATAGTCCCGGGCAGCCATGCCAACACTCTAGTGCTCCCTGACAGGAGGAGGCCATCCACTGAGGTAAGATTAAACTGCTGGAATAATAACCCTTACATTATGTCACTTTGTGTGAAGTGCTTGAAAGCAATATAAACCACGAATTGCTGTAAGAAAAATGCTTGATCAAACTACCACCTTGGTTTTATGGAAAGTTGAAGTCGAAGTGTAAATTTAATTTTGCGACAACTTTTTGACCTGACCCATAATTTAATAATTTAGAGCTTGTTTTCCCTTTGATATGTGTGGGAATGCAGTTATTTTTTTTCTGATGCTCTCAGTGAAAATACTGCTTAGCCCAGCAGGCATTCCTTCCTGATGCTCTGGACCCCATCTGCCCTGTAGAATCACAAGTTGTGTTGAAGATAGTGGACCGTGAGCATAACCAGGCGTTTCAGCTATGACTGACAGTTTTGGCATTAGAGATTTTTCTTCTGTTGCTCTGTGCATAATGAATAAAATGTGAGTCGGTTAAAATCAAGGTTGTGACACTTTGTAAAGCATGTTCGTTGTGGTGATGTTGCCTTAAACGATTTTAAGGTTCCCTTTAATGCTTTGGGTCAATAATGTTCAATGTCAATGTCTCTACGGTTAGGAACAACATTTTGAACGCCTGGTGTCAGTGTTGTTCAGCGATTTTGTGCTTCTCTTTACGTCATGAGCTTTGTTTCGACGGAGCCCTTACATTTTCTCTCACAGCATCCCTGAGCATTACATCGCAAATAGCAGCAAAGCTTGGATCTACTGTACCATTCAAAGAAAAAAAAAGTTCAGAAATAAGACGCATTTATAATGCGCATGAACATCACGAGGTAGTTACTGGATAGTTTTTATCGTCTTGAAGTCATGAAACAAAGGAGGTGCACAGCATGGGGGGAGCGACAGCGCTGGATTGCCTTCTTGGTGGTTTTGGATTTCCTGTGGAGCGGGGCTTCAGCACAGATCAGATATTCGATATCTGAGGAGGTTCCGAATGGTTCCGCTGTGGGGAATATAGCGAAGGATTTGGGACTCGATAAGACTGCACTCAAAGACAGAGGGTATCGCATTGTAGCGGGCTCAACGGAGTCCCTGTTTGAGGTGAATCAAAATGATGGGATTTTATATGTGAACAGAAGAATAGACAGAGAGGAGGTGTGCGACCGGAGCAGCCCATGTTTAATCAATCTGAAAACAGTGCTAGAAAACCCACTAGAGATCCATTACGTGGCAGTGGAAATACAAGACATAAATGACCACACGCCTGTGTTTCCAGAGAGAGAGAAAATACTAGAGATTTCTGAGTCCGCCTTACCAGGAGCAAGATTTCAGTTACAGGCTGCGCGCGACCCTGATGGAGGCCAGTTCTCCATTCAGCAATACAAACTCAGCCATAGCGAAAATTTCAGGTTAGAAGTGAAGGACAGAGGGGCGGACCGTAAAGTACCATTTTTAGTTGTGCAAAAGCAGCTGGACAGAGAAACAGTCGGGAGACATAAACTTCGCCTCACTGCTGTTGATGGGGGTAAACCAGCGAAATCTGGTGCTATAGAAATTATTGTGGATGTACTCGATGTGAATGACAACTCTCCGGTGTTTGCCAAAGAATTATATTCTGCTACACTTAAAGAAAACGTCCCAGTAGGCACTGTAGTGATTCAAGTTAATGCAACTGATTTGGACCAAGGTGCAAATGGTGAAATTGTATATTCATTTGGAAAAGAAGTTGATTTGAAACTAAAGGATTTGTTTAGTGTTGACGCAAACACAGGAGAAATCAAAATTACCGGTCTTATAGATTTCGAAAAGAGTAAAAGTTATGAGATTGATATTGAGGCATCTGATAAAGGGCAAGTTCCTCTAACAAGTGACAAAAGTGTTATAATCACTGTCGTGGATGTTAATGATAACGCACCTGAGATAGAGGTGACGTCATTCTCAAGCACAATCAGGGAGGACTCAAAAATAGGAACTACAGTGGCTCTGATAAGTGTCAGTGATTTAGACTCAGGTATCAACGGCAAAGTCATCTGCACACTCAATGACAATGTTCCTTTTACTTTATCTCCGTCTTTACAAGAAAACATGTATGCCGTTGTAACTAAGTCACACTTAGACAGGGAAATCGTTTCCAGATATGACGTCACAATTATGGCAAAAGATACAGGTGACCCATCGTTTTCATCTGAAAAGGCAGTAAGTGTTTTAGTGTCAGATGTAAATGACAACAGTCCAGAGTTTTCATCAATCCCATATGTATTTTATATTACTGAGAACAACAGCCCAGGAGCCTCAGTGTTCTCAGTGAAGGCATCTGATCGTGATGAAGGCGAAAATGCTCTTATTTCATATTATATTGCCAGAGAAGACACAAAGGACAACAAACTGACCTCATTTTTAAACATAAACTCTGAAACTGGAGACATTTTGGCGCTGAAAAGTTTCGACTTTGAAACAGTGAAAACGTTCCAGTTCCACGTTGTGGCCTCAGATTCTGGAACTCCACCACTGAGCAGCAACGTCACAGTGAACGTGTTCATTCTGGATCAGAACGACAACGCTCCAATCATCCTGTATCCAGTCAGCTCCAACGGCTCTGCCGAAGGTGTGGAGGAGATTCCCCGCAATGCCAACGCAGGACAAGTGGTGACTAAAGTCAGAGCCTATGACGCTGATATAGGATATAACGGCTGGTTGCTCTTCTCACTGCAGGAAGTCACCGAGCACAGTCTCTTTGCTTTGGACCGCTATACAGGACAGATCAGAACACTTCGCTCATTCACAGAGACAGACGAGGCTGAGCACAAACTGCTCATACTGGTCAAAGACAATGGCAACGTGTCCCTCTCAGCTACAGCTACTGTCATTGTCAAAGTTGTGGAGCCCAAAGAGGCTTTTGCTGCCTCTGATGTCAAAAGTGCCACAAAGGATGATGAGGAGAGTAATGTCACTTTTTATCTCATGATCACTTTGGCCTCGGTCTCTACTCTTTTTATCATCAGCATCATCGTGCTGATTGCAATGCAGTGCTCCAAATCCACAGACTATACTTCCAAATATCTGCAAGAGACCAACTATGACGGCACCCTGTGTCACAGCATCCAGTACAGATCTGGAGACAAACGCTACATGTTAGTGGGACCCAGAATGAGTATAGGATCTACTATAGTCCCCGGCAGCCATGCCAACACTCTAGTGCTCCCTGACAGGAGGAGGCCATCCACTGAGGTAAGCATACATTATAAAGCAGATTGATTCATATTTTCATGCAATTTGTCATGTTTGCGTCGTTTTGGTGGAAGAAAATAACTTGTTTGTAAAACAAACAAACAAAAGAACTAAAAAAAACAAAAAAACAAAAAAACAACTTCAGTTCACCCACTGCATTTCCAAATGTCCTTCCCGTTTTAATATAATTCATTTAAGTGGCTGGAAAGTTATGTCTCAATGTTTGCCTAAGTCTCGGAACTGCATAACCTGTCGTCAGTGAAAGAAACTCGATTATTTAGATAATCCACAGTAAATTTGATTGTAGATTTTTTTTTTTTACATCCATGCTTTGTTGGCAAGTATTTCCCCCCTCATATTTGGGTTTTTATGGTGCCGTGGTATTTTGTTTGTATTTACAGATTGGCTGTTTCTTGTAATACTGATGTACAGAACTTTAAAACCTCTTTGTCCCGGGATTACCCGGACTTAAAAAGTCTTATCAGCAGCACTCAAGTACACTGCATTATAATAACTTGGTGTTTATGGATAATAACTGGTTTTCAAAATTAAGACACATTAGCATAGTTAACACGAGGCAATATCATGCTGTAGCATGGTAGTTTAAGACTGAAATGAGCAAATTCACAAAAAGCATTCAGCAGAAAACAAATGGCATGGTACAAATATTAAAAGCGAGTTTCAGGTTGAAATAACCATCATTAAATGTTGGTGCATTTATAGTGAGTGGTTAAGAACTATTTTTTTTTTACATTTCATTTAAGAGAAGAACGCGGATTCCTTAAGTAAACACGCCGTTGTTGGTCGTTGTTTATTAGATTAGAAAAACTGCCTGATGATTATTTCTTTCCTAGTTTCACAAAGCTGTTGGCAGTCTTTGCTGTCCGTGGTGCTGAAATGTCTCGCTTGATGTTCTTGTCTTTTTTGATTAAATCTAACGGATGTTGTCCCTGATGCAAATGTCACATAAAGATGGAACTGATGCAGTTCAGTTGAAAAAAAAAAAAAGTAGAAGCAAGTTCCCCGACCAAGCATCTCAGAACATATTTTTTGATGTTACTATGTAAAGAAAGTTTTCGCTCGCTTGTTTATCGATGACTTTTTTCCCTTTCCTGTGATTTGACAACCCCCGGTGTGTAAATCGCCTACAAGCATCTACAAAAGAAAAAAGAAAACTATATTTTATCTGCTGAGCTACACGCAACACAAGCAACACAGCGTATATGCAGTGAATTGTTAGCTCGCGAGGTGTCAGTGTAATGCAAAAAGTCAGAAGTGCACGGGCTTGTTGTGTCGTCACTGAACAAAGGTTCCTCCTCCTGATATCATTTTCGGGTAAACGCTCGTAGAGGTTGTCTTTTGCCCAGAGCTGCCTTTCTAAATATCCTTGTTGCAACTATTTCTGCTTCGTATGAAGACAGTGAATACTGTTATTGGGGAAAGTATTGGTTTCTTCTATTTTTAAAAAAAATATTTTTACGCAGATGTTGAGCCTGTAATGGATTACTGACGTCTTTGGGTTTCACTATGGAACAAAGAAGCTGCGCTGCACGAAGGGAGCAATATTTGCAGGGCTGCGTGGTGATTGTGCTTATGTGGAGCGTGGCATCAGCGGAAATACGATATTCAGTCTCTGAGGAAGTAAACGAGGGAACTGTGGTTGGAAATATAGCGAAGGACCTTGGATTGGAAAAGAACACGCTGAAAGACAGAAAGTATCGGATTGTTTCTGGTGATGAAGATCCTCTTTTCCATGTGAACCAAAACGATGGCATCCTGTATGTGAGCAGAAAGATTGACAGAGAAGCGGTGTGCGCTCAGAGCAGTACGTGTTTGATTAATCTGAAAACTGTGTTAGAAAACCCGCTGGAGGTTCATTATGTTGAAATTGAGGTTTTGGATATAAATGACCACGCACCTTTATTCCAAGAAGAAGAGAAAAGGTTGGAGATTTCAGAGTCTGTGCTGCCCGGAGCACGATTTCAACTGAAACCCGCAAAGGATCTAGACAGTGGTCATTTCTCTGTTCAGCAGTACAAGCTGAGCAACAACGATCACTTCAGACTGGAAGTTAGGGATAAAGGAGAAGACGGTAAAATACCAGTTTTGGCTGTAACAAAATCTTTAGACAGAGAAACGAAAATAAGACACTCCTTAGTTCTGACGGCGGTGGATGGAGGGAAACCCCCCAAAACTGGCAACATTAAAATTTTGGTAAATGTTTTGGACATTAATGATAATGCACCTGCTTTCCATCAAGACATTTATTCTGTGATGCTGGATGAAAATTCTCCATTGGGAACAACAGTAGTACAAGTAAATGCAACTGATTTAGATGACGGCCCGAACGGAGATGTAGTTTATTCATTCAGCAACAGTATGAATCAAAAAATATTAAATCTATTTAAAATAGACCCATCAACTGGTGAAATCACCGTTAAAGGTTTAATAGATTTTGAGGAAAAAGACAGATATAATATTGAAATAGAGGCATCAGATAAGGGTCTCGCTCCTCTGACAACAGAGAAAAGTGTCAGTATCAAGATAGTTGATGTTAACGATAACGCACCTGAGATTGAAGTTACCTCATTTTCAAGCTCAATTCCTGAAGACTCCAGACCTGGAACTACTGTTGCTCTAATCAGTGTCAATGACCTGGACTCTGGTCTCAATGGAAAAGTTATTTGTTCAATAAATGAGGATGTTCCTTTCACTTTGTCACCATCCTCACGAGACAAAATGTATTCATTAGTCACCAAATCTCCTCTGGACAGAGAGAAACAGTCACATTATGACCTGACAATAACTGCAAAAGACGCTGGTCAGCCTCCATTATCATCTGAAAAGACAATAAGCGTCGTGGTGTCAGATGTGAATGACAACAGTCCAGAGTTTTCGCTCAGTCCTTACACTTTCTATGTGACTGAAGCTAATGAGCCAGGCACCTCTGTGTTTTCTGTCAAAGCTTTTGATCGGGATGAAAATGACAACGCGCTCATTTCATATCATATTCTCAGAGATGGAGGAGAAGAAAACAATATGGCTTCATTTTTAAACATCAACTCTGAAACTGGAGACATTTTGGCGCTGAAAAGTTTCGACTTTGAAACAGTGAAAACGTTCCAGTTCCACGTTGTGGCCTCAGACTCTGGAACTCCACCACTGAGCAGCAACGTCACAGTGAACGTGTTCATTCTGGATCAGAACGACAACGCTCCAGTCATCCTGTATCCAGTCAGCTCCAACGGCTCTGCTGAAGGTGTGGAGGAGATTCCCCGCAATGCCAACGCAGGACAAGTGGTGACCAAAGTCAGAGCCTATGACGCTGATATAGGATATAACGGCTGGTTGCTCTTCTCACTGCAGGAAGTCACTGAGCACAGTCTCTTTGCTTTGGACCGCTATACAGGACAGATCAGAACACTTCGCTCATTCACAGAGACAGACGAGGCTGAGCACAAACTGCTCATACTGGTCAAAGACAATGGCAACGTGTCCCTCTCAGCTACAGCTACTGTCATTGTCAAAGTTGTGGAGCCCAAAGAGGCTTTTGCTGCCTCTGATGTCAAAAGTGCCACAAAGGATGATGAGGAGAGTAATGTCACTTTTTATCTCATGATCACTTTGGCCTCAGTCTCTGCTCTTTTTATCATCAGCATCATCGTGCTGATTGCAATGCAGTGCTCCAAATCCACAGACTATACTTCCAAATATCTGCAAGAGACCAACTATGACGGCACACTGTGTCACAGCATCCAGTACAGATCTGGAGACAAACGCTACATGTTAGTGGGACCCAGAATGAGTATAGGATCTACTATAGTCCCGGGAAGCCATGCCAACACTCTAGTGCTCCCTGACAGGAGGAGGCCATCCACTGAGGTAAGACATGATAAAATTAACCATTGGTCATAAAACCAACAGGTAGTGACAGTTTGGGAAAAGTCAAATAGTTCAATCAATTATCTGCATTTTATTTAACCATTTAAAGGACTGCTTTGAATTAGAAACAATTATGAGACATCTAACTAAGGAGTTTCTCATTTTCACTTTTCAAAAACCCTCATTGCTTGATATGGAAAGCACATATTCATAAGGTTGTGAAGTTGTGTCTTCTCTTGGAATCTGGTTGAAAAGAGGAAATCTTGACCCCGAGGAAAATTAATGACCTGTTGTCAGGAAATGGAACCCACCTTCATATTTGACTTCAAGCAAAAGCGTGTTTTGTGAAAATTCGCCGACCCTTTGTTGTTTCTTTCAATCTGGATAACTCCTGTTTTCTCGTTTTCGATGTCTGGCATTTAAAAGTTGTTGAACTATACATTTTGTTTTGGCTGAGTAGACGTTGAGTGTGGGATTATCTGAGAGAATTTCAAACTATGTGTGCAGGCTAACTGAGGATCAACAGAAAAACGAGGTTTTAATAATGTTGTACACCTCGTACAACTCTTTACTGCAATGATGCATTTTATTTTACATTTTAGTCCATTATCGTTTAATTAATTACAAATAGTATCAAAGTATTTTCACGATTTGTAGCTGCTTACAACTGCAGTCGGTTATCGCTATCCTTGGTGCTGGATTTGTTCAAAAACTATTTTCTCTGTGTATTTGTTGAATACATATAATAAACACCCCGCTGTTTGCAGAGGACATCTGGGCGATTAAATAAATGTAACTTAGTCAAGGGAAATATAAAAGCTCGGGAGTGATTTGAAGAATTCTGAAACCATGCTGACGTGTTGCTCTCTTTATTCAAAGAAAGTTTGAGCTCCCTCTAACGACGAGGACTCCACCATGGCGTCTCATACATGATGTCTGATTTGAGAACCACAGAAGCAATGAATTACTTGAACTTTCACTGGCTGTGCAACAAACGGTTACACCATTTTGCAGTGAGGTGTCAGCTCGCGTGGTGTCAGTATAATGTAACAAGTCAGCAGTGCACCAGCTTGTTCTGTCGTCACTGAACAACGGTCCCACCTCCTGATATCATTCTCTGTTCAACGTTAGCGGAGCATGTCTCGTGCCTCGTGTCATATTTCGAATGATCCTGGTGCCCAATATCTCTGACTGTATTTGAAACGAAACGATATTTGTTTGATGAGTTTGGGTTTTTCTTTCTTTTTTTTGAAACATAGATCCTTACCTTTTATGGATTACTGAGTCTTTCTGTTTTACCATGGAACAAAGAGGCCCCGAGAAACGTAGGGCGCTACATTTGCCGGACTGCTTCATTATTGTGCTTCTGTGGAGCGTGGCATCAGCGGAAATACGATATTCAGTTTCTGAGGAACTAAACGAAGGAACTGTGGTTGGGAATATAGCGAAGGACCTTGGACTGGATAAGAGCACGCTAAGAGACAGAAAATATCGGATTGTTTCCAGTGATGACGATCCTCTTTTCCATGTAAACCAAAACGATGGCATCCTGTATGCAAGCAGAAAGATTGACAGAGAAGAGGTGTGCGCTCAGAGCAGTACATGTTTGATAAATCTGAAAACAGTATTAGAAAACCCGCTGGAGGTTCATTATGTTGAAATTGAGGTGTTGGATATTAATGACCACTCTCCTGTATTTCAAGAAGAAGAGAAGAGATTGGAGATTTTTGAGTCAGTTTTACCTGGAGCAAGATTTCAGCTTAAACCCGCTAATGATCCAGACAGTGGTCATTTCTCTGTTCAGCAGTACAAGCTGAGCAACAACGATCACTTCAGACTGGATGTGAAAAAAAAAGGGAACGATGGTAAAATACCGATTCTGGTTGTTCAGAAATCTTTAGACAGAGAGGCTGCAGAAAGCATTTCATTAGTTCTGACTGCAATTGATGGAGGGAAACCTGCAAAATCTGGTGAAATGCACATTATAGTCAATGTTTTGGATGTGAATGACAATGCACCTGCTTTCCATCGAGATGTGTATTCCGTGATGCTTGATGAAAATGCTCCAGTGGGTACAACAGTTGTACAAGTAAATGCAACTGATTCAGACGAAGGTCCCAATGGAGAAGTTGTTTATTCATTCAGCAACAGTATAAATCAAAATATCCTCAATTTGTTTCAGATTAATTCAGTAACAGGTGAGATTATAATTAAAGGGCTGATTGATTATGAGAGCAATGATGTTTATGAAATTGAAGTAGAAGCTTCAGATAAAGGTCCCGTCCCTCTGACAACAGAGAAAAGTGTCATTATTAAGATAGTTGATGTTAATGATAACGCACCTGAGATTGAAGTTACCTCATTTTCAAGCTCAATTCCTGAAGACTCCAGACCTGGAACTACTGTTGCTCTAATCAGTGTCAATGACCTGGACTCTGGTCTCAATGGAAAAGTTATTTGTTCAATAAATGAGGATGTTCCTTTCACTTTGTCACCATCCTCACGAAACAAAATGTATTCATTAGTCACCAAATCTCCTCTGGACAGAGAGAAACAGTCACATTATGACCTGACAATAACTGCAAAAGACGCTGGTCAGCCTCCATTATCATCTGAAAAGACAATAAGCGTCGTGGTGTCAGATGTAAATGACAACAGTCCAGAGTTTTCGCTCAGTCCTTACACTTTCTATGTGACTGAAGCTAATGAGCCAGGCACCTCTGTGTTTTCTGTCAAAGCTTTTGATCGGGATGAAAATGACAACGCACTCATTACATACCATATTCTCAGAGATGGAGGAGAAGAAAACAAGTTGGCTTCATTTTTAAACATAAACTCTGAAACTGGAGACATTTTGGCGCTGAAAAGTTTCGACTTTGAAACAGTGAAAACGTTCCAGTTACACGTTGTGGCCTCAGACTCTGGAACTCCACAGCTGAGCAGCAACGTCACAGTGAACGTGTTCATTCTGGATCAGAACGACAACGCTCCAGTCATCCTGTATCCAGTCAGCTCCAACGGCTCTGCTGAAGGTGTGGAGGAGATTCCCCGCAATGCCAACGCAGGACAAGTGGTGACTAAAGTCAGAGCCTATGACGCTGATATAGGATATAACGGCTGGTTGCTCTTCTCACTGCAGGAAGTCACTGAGCACAGTCTCTTTGCTTTGGACCGCTATACAGGACAGATCAGAACACTTCGCTCATTCACAGAGACAGACGAGGCTGAGCACAAACTGCTCATACTGGTCAAAGACAATGGCAACGTGTCCCTCTCAGCTACAGCTACTATCATTGTCAAAGTTGTGGAGCCCAAAGAGGCTTTTGCTGCCTCTGATGTCAAAAGCGCCACAAAGGATGATGAGGAGAGTAATGTCACTTTTTATCTCATGATCACTTTGGCCTCAGTCTCTGCTCTTTTTATCATCAGCATCATCGTGCTGATTGCAATGCAGTGCTCCAAATCCACAGACTATACTTCCAAATATCTGCAAGAGACCAACTATGACGGCACCCTGTGTCACAGCATCCAGTACAGATCTGGAGACAAACGCTACATGTTAGTGGGACCCAGAATGAGTATAGGATCTACTATAGTCCCGGGCAGCCATGCCAACACTCTAGTGCTCCCTGACAGGAGGAGGGCATCCACTGAGGTA
This sequence comes from Labroides dimidiatus, assembly GCA_030710495.1. Taxonomy (NCBI): domain Eukaryota; kingdom Metazoa; phylum Chordata; class Actinopteri; order Labriformes; family Labridae; genus Labroides; species Labroides dimidiatus. The sequence goes on along the minus strand of CM061150.1, from coordinate 17,194,166 downwards.
AGACAAGAAAAATTATTAAAAAACTTTTCTGTTTTTTTTTTTTTACATCAATATGGTATGGTTTCAGTTGTTGTCATTTGAGAAATTCACTAATTTTCTGAACTAAATCTTATGTACTCTTATATATAGACTGCACATACTGAGGTTATTATGTAGTTGGGCCAAGAATGCTGAAAACAAGAAAAAGTTAGTCCTGAAACTGCTTTACCATTGTAAACAACAGAAACTTTCCTGTCCTGTGACAACACAAGCTCAAGTCAGATACCGTTTTCCATAGTTCTGAAACGTTTGGTTTTAAGCCAAACATCATTACATCCCATTTTGATACTATCTCAGTGATAAAATACTTTTAATTTAAACACAGGAAATGCATATGCCCACGTTCTTTAAATCAAACTGTTAAAAAATACAATTTAAAAAATAAAATCCGTTTTCTATTATCCTTCTAAAATAATTTTGGGGTTCCTTGACTCCAGCAGCATTCATTTTCTTGTCATATTTCAGCAAGTCCCCTCCCTACCCCCACCAATAAAATACCTTTATGTACTAATATGAATACTGAATGTACACTGCAGGTGTGTTTCACGTATCTTTAAACGTTTTACACCACTTGTCTACTTAAAAAAAAAACAAAAACAACAAAAAAAACAAAAAACAAAACAAACATTCTCAGTAAATAATTATAGACCTTTTATTAGTTTCCAAGTCATTAATTATGCATTCAAAAGGAGCTATCTCGTACTTCTTTACTGTACAATAAATGGTATAAACTTGTCATCTATGAAAATACTGTGACCATGGCTGAAGTAAGAAAAACATGACCTGCCGAAAAGACTGGCATTCAGTATCGATAATTCATGAAAGCTTCGTTATCTCTGATGACCCTCTTTACTGCACTTTGACCAAAGTAAACGTTGCTGTTTCTTTGAAATGTATTTGAGAGAATAGAAACCGATAGAATTCTTCAGCAGATGGCGCTGGATAAAGTGAAGCGTGTAATTCGCTGTCCAAGGTGCTGACCGTGTATGATCCAGTTCCCCGGTTTGTTTTCTAGACGCATGATTTTTTTTTCTTGGTGTATAATTCGCATAAGTAGCGGGGACATATACGCACGTTTTCTGTGTTTTCTTTTGATCAGCATTTTGAGAAGGTTTTTTTTTTATCATATATTTCAAAGAAGCTGTGTGCCATGGGGAACAGGCTCGTTACCAATTTCCATTCACAGTACCGTTTTGGTGATTGTATTAATAGAATAATAAGGAAGTTGCACACAAAGATAAAATCTACCACATGACTCCATTGTTTATTGCTTGATTTTTTTCTGCAATAAGGGTTTTGATCGCATGGTGTCATTGCAGTGGAAAAAGTCAGCATTTCATGAGTGTGTCGTCAGTGCATTTTGGTTCCACCTTCTAGCTTCTACAGTTCGATGTTAGTACAGTCGGGTCGGGGCTCTCTGCTGTTTTGGATAAAACTCTTTTCGGACTCTCAAATGTCGTCGGAAGAAGGTAGTGAGCAATTGCACGGCGGCTAGTGACATAATCGATCAAACATTTCCGTTTGGTTCCTGCAAACTGAAAGCGGATGATACGAGGAAAAAACATGAAACAAAGAAGACACGGGGATCGAGGGGCGCGAGGCTGTTTTCTCGGCTGTGTGGTTATGTTTATGTGGAGCGTGGCCTCTGCACAAATACAATATTCAATCTCTGAGGAAATAAACGAAGGCACTGTGGTTGGAAATGTCGCAAAGGATCTGGGATTGGACAAAAGCACATTGAAAGAGAGAAAATATCGGATTGTCTCGAGTAATGAAGATCCTCTGTTTCACATCAGCCAAAACGATGGCATACTGTATGTGAGCAGAAAGATTGACAGAGAAGATGTGTGCGCGCAGGCAAGTACGTGTTCAGTTAATCTAAAAACCGTTCTCGAAAACCCACTAGAGGTGCACAATGTCAAAGTGGAGGTTCTAGATATAAATGACCATTCTCCTACCTTTCCAGAGGAAGAAAAACGATTGGAAATTTCTGAGTCGGTTTTGCCTGGTGCAAGATTTCAGCTTAAACCATCACGGGATCTAGACAGTGGTCATTTTTCAGTGCAACATTATAAACTCAGTCCAAACGAGCACTTCCGACTGGAAGTAAGAGACAAAGGACAAGACGGTAAAATACCGATACTGGTTTTGCAAAAGTCACTGGACAGGGAAACAGCAGAAAAACACTCGCTGATATTAACTGCACTAGACGGAGGAAAGCCTCCAAAATCTGGTGAAATGAAAATTCTTGTTAAAGTTTTGGATGTAAATGATAACACACCCATCTTCTCCAAAGATGCTTACTCAGTTACGCTCTCTGAAAATGCTCCATTCGGAACCACGATTGTACAAGTTAATGCAAGTGATTTGGATGAAGGGCAGAATGGAGAAGTATTCTATTCTTTTGGTAACAGTGTGAGTAATAAATTGTTGAAGATTTTTGAAATTAACCCATCAACTGGCGAGGTAATTGTTAAAGGTTTAATCGATTATGAGCAAAGGGACAAGTACGAAATTGAAATAGAGGCGTCAGATAAAGGTTTCGCTCCTCTAACAACAGAGAAAAGTGTCATTATTACGATAGTTGATGTTAACGATAACGCACCTGAGATTGAAGTTACCTCATTTTCGAGCTCAATTCCTGAAGACTCCAGACCTGGAACTACTGTTGCTCTAATCAGTGTCAATGACCTGGACTCTGGTCTCAATGGAAAAGTTATTTGTTCTATAAATGAGGATGTACCATTTATATTAACCCCTTCATTACTAAACAAAATGTATTCATTAGTCACCAAATCTCCTCTGGACAGAGAGAAACAGTCACATTATGACCTGACAATAACTGCAAAAGACGCTGGTCAGCCTCCATTATCATCTGAAAAGACAATAAGCGTCGTGGTGTCAGATGTGAATGACAACAGTCCAGAGTTTTCGCTCAGTCCTTACACTTTCTATGTGACTGAAGCTAATGAGCCAGGCACCTCTGTGTTTTCTGTCAAAGCTTTTGATCGGGATGAAAATGACAACGCGCTCATTTCATATCATATTCTCAGAGATGGAGGAGAAGAAAACAAGTTGGCTTCATTTTTAAACATCAACTCTGAAACTGGAGACATTTTGGCGCTGAAAAGTTTCGACTTTGAAACAGTGAAAACGTTCCAGTTCCACGTTGTGGCCTCAGATTCTGGAACTCCACCACTGAGCAGCAACGTCACAGTGAACGTGTTCATTCTGGATCAGAACGACAACGCTCCAGTCATCCTGTATCCAGTCAGCTCCAACGGCTCTGCTGAAGGTGTGGAGGAGATTCCCCGCAATGCCAACGCAGGACAAGTGGTGACTAAAGTCAGAGCCTATGACGCTGATATAGGATATAACGGCTGGTTGCTCTTCTCACTGCAGGAAGTCACTGAGCACAGTCTCTTTGCTTTGGACCGCTATACAGGACAGATCAGAACACTTCGCTCATTCACAGAGACAGACGAGGCTGAGCACAAACTGCTCATACTGGTCAAAGACAATGGCAACGTGTCCCTCTCAGCTACAGCTACTGTCATTGTCAAAGTTGTGGAGCCCAAAGAGGCTTTTGCTGCCTCTGATGTCAAAAGTGCCACAAAGGATGATGAGGAGAGTAATGTCACTTTTTATCTCATGATCACTTTGGCCTCAGTCTCTGCTCTTTTTATCATCAGCATCATCGTGCTGATTGCAATGCAGTGCTCCAAATCCACAGACTATACTTCCAAATATCTGCAAGAGACCAACTATGACGGCACCCTGTGTCACAGCATCCAGTACAGATCTGGAGACAAACGCTACATGTTAGTGGGACCCAGAATGAGTATAGGATCTACTATAGTCCCCGGCAGCCATGCCAACACTCTAGTGCTCCCTGACAGGAGGAGGGCATCCACTGAGGTAAGGCATGTAATTTAAGCCTCTCTTGTATTGAAAACTTATTTCGGGGACAGTGTTATCAAATTATCACATATTACAACCAAAATCTGCACACTATTTTTCAGTTTTAAGATAATTGTCTATGAGAAAACATTCCATTTACTTTGTCTCATTTAATCTTTTGTGTGGAGAGGATTTGTTGTATGAATTATAAAGTTTTGTCTCGTGTGGTAATTAAGAATAGCTTGTGGTCTGGGACTGCTTTTATTGTCAACAATCACAAGAACTTCTACCAAATATGTTGTTGATGTGATCTTGTTTGGAACCTGATAGAAAACAGGATACCAGTTTGGGGGTCTCGGCGGATCAATTTATTTATAATTCAGTATTACAGATTATCCACAAAAAGATGACTTTGGAAGGTTTAATCTTGCCTTGATCAGTGGCTATTTGACCTGTTTGCCTACTCCCTACGTAGGGTAGCACACTATATGGCGATGGTACTTTGATGTAACACAGTTGTGAATGTGTTAGCTGTTGTTTTCTTCAATATCAGCGTTAAGTTTATTTATTTATTTATTTATTTATTTATTTATTTATTTATTTATTTTATTTTATTTTTTTTTTTTTTTTGGGGGGGGGGGGGGGGGGTAAAGCTTTGTGTCATTGTTATGGTATAACTTGGACTCATGTTGCACTAAAAGTTAATTTATTTATTATTATTCAGTTTGGTAACTTTTAACATCACCACACGGAAATCAATTCGTGCCTTGAGGGAAAATTAAACAAAAATGTAAAATTAAAATTAAAACGAGGCAATAATCAACATGGCTTTGTCTTGTTGATAAAAGACTAAAACAAATGAAAAAAAAAAGTGTATTCAAGGGCAGATAACTAAAATAGTGGGGAAAAGCATTTTAAATCAACACCAGTGAGGTTTACTGGTTCTAGTTGGATAACAAATGGTGAATTTATAGGAACAAAGTAAAACTGAAGTTTCTTTATGAGGGCACTATTTGGATTAAATATATAAAACTATTTAGATTTACGATTTAAGAACATCGTCAAAAAGGACATAGAGTGTCAAGATTTATTTCCATTCAATTTCTGTCCCTAAAATGCTAACCCTATGATTATTACTGTTGCTACTGTTCGCTTTTTTGATTCGTAAACCATCAATAATCTGACAGAAGGTGAATCGGAGGTCAGTTGTTCCTACTTTTGCTTTGAAGTGAGAGAACACTTTATTTTAGTATAAAGGGAAACTGAATGACTGCAGCCATAAAGACGAAACAACAGGTACTTTGTAAAACTCGGACAACTTTCACCAACCGAAGCTCCAAAAAAGCTCTCATTGGGTAATTGTCCGTGGTACTGAAATGTTCCTTTTTTCCATTCATGATAAAAGAAAAACACTTCACCTGCAGCCTGGGTTATTTTAGATATTAGATCAGTACAGCTGCATCAAAAAGCATCCAGTTGCTCGCAAATGCTCTTAAGAATCATTTTGACAATCATTTTCAGTTCTTACTTTATTTTAGGAACTCTTAAATTTTCTTCTTTCTCTTGCGAACACTCGCACCTCGTATTTCTTTCCCGGCGAATTGATCATGTTTTTTACTTTGATTTAGAGAACCTACGAACAGTTTTACTTTTTATCTATCAAGTATGGAGTTGTCTGCAGTGAGGTGTCAGCTCGCGCGGTGTCAGTGTAATGTAACAAGTCAGAAGTGCAAGAGCTTGTTGTGTCGTCACGAAGTACAGGTTCCGCCTCCTGACGACATTCTAGCTTTGACAGAAGAAGAGCATCTTCTGTGCTTATTATTGCCGTTGTTAACATCTCGTTTGTCTTAATCAACGATGGTGTAAGAAGATACAGTCTTCACAAAAGTGAAGAGTTTGATTGTCTTTGGAACGACATTGTAGTTTAATGAACTGCTGAGGATCGGGCTTAAACCATGAAACAAAGAAGCTGCGCTGCACGAAGGGCCCGTGGATGTGTGCTCGGCTGCGTGGTTACTGTGCTTCTGTGGAGCGTGGCTTCTGCGGAAATACGATATTCGGTCTCCGAGGAAGTAAACGAAGGAACTGTGGTTGGAAATATAGCGAAGGACCTTGGATTGGATAAGAGCACGCTAAGAGACAGAAAGTATCGGATTGTTTCAAGTAATGAAGATCCTCTTTTTCATGTGAACCAAAACGATGGCATCCTGTATGTGAGCAGAAAGATTGACAGAGAAGAGGTGTGCGCTCAGAGCAGTACGTGTTTAATGAATCTGAAAACTGTGTTAGAAAACCCGCTGGAGGTTCATTATGTTGAAGTGGAGGTGTTGGATATAAATGACCGTGCTCCTTTATTCGAAGAAAAGGAAAAACGGTTGGAGGTCTCAGAGTCGGTTTTACCTGGAGCAAGATTTCAGCTGAAACCTGCCCTAGATCTAGACAGTGGGCAGTTTTCTGTTCAACAGTATAAACTCAGCAACAACGATCACTTCAGACTGGATGTAAAAAATAAGGGAAACGATGGTAAAATACCGATTCTGGTTGTCCAGAAATCTTTAGACAGAGAAACTATACAACGACACTCATTAGTTTTGACTGCAATTGATGGAGGGAAACCTCCCAAATCTGGCGAAATGAGTATTATAGTCAATGTTTTGGACGTGAATGATAACGCACCTGTTTTCATTCAAGATGTTTACTCTGTGATGCTAAATGAAAATGCACCAATAGGTACAACAGTAGTGCAGGTAAATGCAACTGATTCAGACGAGGGTCAAAACAAAGATGTGGTGTATTCATTCAGCAGTAGTATCAATAAAAATATCCTCAGTTTGTTTCAGATTAATTCAGTAACAGGTGAGATTATAATTAAAGGGCTGATTGATTATGAGAGCAATGATGTTTATGAAATTGAAGTAGAAGCTTCAGATAAAGGTCCCGTCCCTCTGACAACAGAGAAAAGTGTCATTATTAAGATAGTTGATGTTAATGATAACGCACCTGAGATTGAAGTTACCTCATTTTCAAGCTCAATTCCCGAAGACTCCAGACCTGGAACTACTGTTGCTCTAATCAGTGTCAATGACCTGGACTCTGGTCTCAATGGAAAAGTTATTTGTTCTATAAATGAGGATGTTCCTTTCACTTTGTCACCATCCTCACGAGACAAAATGTATTCATTAGTCACCAAATCTCCTCTGGACAGAGAGAAACAGTCACATTATGACCTGACAATAACTGCAAAAGACGCTGGTCAGCCTCCATTATCATCTGAAAAGACAATAAGCGTCGTGGTGTCAGATGTGAATGACAACAGTCCAGAGTTTTCGCTCAGTCCTTACACTTTCTATGTGACTGAAGCTAATGAGCCAGGCACCTCTGTGTTTTCTGTCAAAGCTTTTGATCGGGATGAAAATGACAATGCGCTCATTTCATATCATATTCTCAGAGATGGAGGAGAAGAAAACAAGTTGGCTTCATTTTTAAACATCAACTCTGAAACTGGAGACATTTTGGCGCTGAAAAGTTTCGACTTTGAAACAGTGAAAACGTTCCAGTTCCACGTTGTGGCCTCAGACTCTGGAACTCCACAGCTGAGCAGCAACGTCACAGTGAACGTGTTCATTCTGGATCAGAACGACAACGCTCCAGTCATCCTGTATCCAGTCAGCTCCAACGGCTCTGCTGAAGGTGTGGAGGAGATTCCCCGCAATGCCAACGCAGGACAAGTGGTGACTAAAGTCAGAGCCTATGACGCTGATGTAGGATATAACGGCTGGTTGCTCTTCTCACTGCAGGAAGTCACTGAGCACAGTGTCTTTGCTTTGGACCGCTATACAGGACAGATCAGAACACTTCGCTCATTCACAGAGACAGACGAGGCTGAGCACAAACTGCTCATACTGGTCAAAGACAATGGCAACGTGTCCCTCTCAGCTACAGCTACTGTCATTGTCAAAGTTGTGGAGCCCAAAGAGGCTTTTGCTGCCTCTGATGTCAAAAGTGCCACTAAGGATGATGAGGAGAGTAATGTCACTTTTTATCTCATGATCACTTTGGCCTCAGTCTCTGCTCTTTTTATCATCAGCATCATCGTGCTGATTGCAATGCAGTGCTCCAAATCCACAGACTATACTTCCAAATATCTGCAAGAGACCAACTATGACGGCACACTGTGTCACAGCATCCAGTACAGATCTGGAGACAAACGCTACATGTTAGTGGGACCCAGAATGAGTATAGGATCTACTATAGTCCCGGGCAGCCATGCCAACACTCTAGTGCTCCCTGACAGGAGGAGGCCATCCACTGAGGTAAGACTGTTCAGAAGAAATTTACCCCTTCCACAATAATTGTATTTATATCTTAAATCCATGAGACAAGTTTTCAATATCTTGTTGCTCAAATCGGTCATTATGGCAAGACCGAAGAACAGTTCACCAAATTTATATTCCTTAACTTTGTTTTCAGCTACTGATCATTTTGTGTATTGTTTCAAGGCCAACAAAATGGTACAAGAATCCAGTGTTTCACCATGAGCATGGGTTAAGTGGAAGACACTTTGTTTTGTTAGATATTCATTACAAGTTGTAAAAGGATGTGTGATGTTTTCTGAGCTGCATGCTATTTCTGGGCATTGGTATGTTATTAAAAATCACACTGCTAGTTCTGCTCGGTTTGTTTAGACCTCTTGTGGACCTTTAAAGCAAAACATCCTCAAACCTGAGAGTCAGTGAACCTGGTCGATGCAAATACTCATACAGTATGAAACTGGTATATTTTCATATCTTTAAACTGTTCCGTATCTACGATAATATAGTAGATAATTTCCAATTGCAGTAATATTTCATACCACATTTTCTCAGGTAGAAACATATGAAGACTTTTTCAAACAAATAAAACCTGAGTTATTTTAGAGGACAGTGAACAGTAAGCAAGTCATAACTGTTCCTGAACCACAGAAAGCCAAAGGAAACATGTAATATTAATATGGTTTGATATTCTGTTAAATTAGCTGGTGTCCATGGTAATTGTGTACAACTTGACAGAGAACACTATTTGCACTTGAAGCAGAACTAGTCGGGGAAATGGCAATCTCTGTCCATGGTGCTGATCATGTTTGCCATCTTTTGGCGGTATCATTTAATGGATAATTTAACGTTTCCATAATGTTTTAATCATATAGCATAAATGTGGCTTCATATGCAAGCATGTCTTCAAAGGCTTTCTTTCGATTCGTGCAAAGAGTGAGTAACCTCATTCTTTTTTTCTCACTACTATTTGAGATCAGTGTTTTAAGGAAAATACCCACATGTAAAATACAAGAGTAACTTCAGCCTGCATTTTTTTTTAGCTTTAAATCTTTTTGCAGGACGGAGTTTTGATCGCATGGTGTCAGCGTAGTAAAAAGAAAACATCATTACGTGAGCGTGTCGTCAGAGCATTTTGGTTCCACCCCCTATTAGCTCTCTCGGTTAAACGATAACGCAGTCGTGTCAGAGCTTCGTGCTGCGTCTGGGATACAACATTTGACGAAGAACTGCTGTTGTTGGAACAGGATAAATATGTCCAATAAAAGTCAACGATATAGTTAATGACAGCATTGAGGTTTTGTTTGTTTAAATACTTGCGTATTATTCCGGGATCAACCATGGAACAAAGGGGACACGGGAAACCAGGGACGAGGGATTGTGTGCTCGGCTGCGTGGTTATTGTGCTTTTCTGGAGCGTGGCTTCTGCGGAAATACGATATTCGGTCTCTGAGGAAGTAAACGAAGGAACTGTGGTTGGAAATATAGCGAAGGACCTTGGATTGGATAAGAGCACGCTCAAAGACAGAAAATATCGGATTGTTTCAAGTAATGAAGATCCTCTTTTCCATGTGAACCAAAACGATGGCATCCTGTATGTGAGCAGAAAGATTGACAGAGAAGAGGTGTGCGCGCAGAGCAGTACGTGTTTAATGAATCTGAAAACGGTGTTAGAAAACCCGCTGGAGGTTCATTATGTTGAAGTGGAGGTGCTAGATATAAATGACCACTCCCCAAATTTTCTGGAGGAAGAGACAACACTCGAAATATCCGAGTCAATGTTGCCCGGAGCAAGATTTCAGTTCAAACCTTCACGGGATCTAGACAGTGGTAGTTTTTCAGTGCAACATTATAAACTCAGTCCAAACGAGCACTTCCGACTGGAAGTAAGAGACAAAGGAGAGGATGGTAAAATACCGATACTGGTTTTGCAAAAATCATTGGACAGGGAAGCAAGTGGAAGTCATTCATTGTCTCTAACTGCGCACGATGGAGGCAAACCTCCGAAAACTGGCGAAATGAAAATCCTTGTCAAAGTTTTGGATGTAAATGATAACACACCTGTTTTTTCGAAGGACGTTTATTCTGTTTCACTACCAGAAAATGCCCCGTTGGGAACCATGATTGTACAAGTTAATGCAACTGATTTGGATGATGGTCGGAATGGAGAAGTGCTTTATTCTTTTGGAAAGAGTGTGAGTCATAAATTATTTCAGCTTTTTGAAATTAATTCATCAACAGGTGAAATCACGGTTAAAGGTTTAATAGATTATGAGCAAAAGGACAAATATGAAATAGAAATTCAGGCTTCAGATAAAGGTCTCGCTCCACTCACTTCAGAGAAAAGTGTCATTATCAAGATAGTTGATGTTAACGATAACGCACCTGAGATTGAAGTTACCTCATTTTCAAGCTTAGTTCCTGAAGACTCCAGACCTGGAACTACTGTTGCTCTAATCAGTGTCAATGACCTGGACTCTGGTCTCAATGGAAAGGTTATTTGTTCTATAAATGAGGAAGTTCCTTTCACTTTGTCACCATCCTCACGAGACAAAATGTATTCATTAGTCACCAAATCTCCTCTGGACAGAGAAAAACAGTCACATTATGACCTGACAATAACTGCAAAAGACGCTGGTCGGCCTCCATTATCATCTGAAAAGACAATAAGCGTCGTGGTGTCAGATGTGAATGACAACAGTCCAGAGTTTTCGCTCAGTCCTTACACTTTCTATGTGACTGAAGCTAATGAGCCAGGCACCTCTGTGTTTTCTGTCAAAGCTTTTGATCGGGATGAAAATGACAACGCACTCATTTCATATCATATTCTCAGAGATGGAGGAGAAGAAAACAAGTTGGCTTCATTTTTAAACATAAACTCTGAAACTGGAGACATTTTGGCGCTGAAAAGTTTCGACTTTGAAACAGTGAAAACGTTCCAGTTCCACGTTGTGGCCTCAGACTCTGGAACTCCACCACTGAGCAGCAACGTCACAGTGAACGTGTTCATTCTGGATCAGAACGACAACGCTCCAGTCATCCTGTATCCAGTCAGCTCCAACGGCTCTGCTGAAGGTGTGGAGGAGATTCCCCGCAATGCCAACGCAGGACAAGTGGTGACTAAAGTCAGAGCCTATGACGCTGATATAGGATATAACGGCTGGTTGCTCTTCTCACTGCAGGAAGTCACTGAGCACAGTGTCTTTGCTTTGGACCGCTATACAGGACAGATCAGGACACTTCGCTCATTCACAGAGACAGACGAGGCTGAGCACAAACTGCTCATACTGGTCAAAGACAATGGCAACGTGTCCCTCTCAGCTACAGCTACTGTCATTGTCAAAGTTGTGGAGCCCAAAGAGGCTTTTGCTGCCTCTGATGTCAAGAGTGCCACAAAGGATGATGAGGAGAGTAATGTCACTTTTTATCTCATGATCACTTTGGCCTCAGTCTCTGCTCTTTTTATCATCAGCATCATCGTGCTGATTGCAATGCAGTGCTCCAAATCCACAGACTATACTTCCAAATATCTGCAAGAGACCAACTATGACGGCACACTGTGTCACAGCATCCAGTACAGATCTGGAGACAAACGCTACATGTTAGTGGGACCCAGAATGAGTATAGGATCTACTATAGTCCCGGGCAGCCATGCCAACACTCTAGTGCTCCCTGACAGGAGGAGGCCATCCACTGAGGTAAGACTCAAACATGGAGTAAAGGTTGGCATATTGTTAAATGCTTAAGACAATATTGATTCAAGGATTTTTGGAATCTTAATTTATATGTTTATTTATGTCTATCTTTTTTTTTTTTTCTTGAGATTCAATTTTGTCCTCTGTTTTTGACAAAGGTGATTTAGTTTCCAGTCCACACAAAGATTGATTACATATTTATTTCCTCAATTCAATAGCTGCTAAGAGATGCACAATGTCCCGCTGGCTTCTCTTTCTTTACACTTGTTTGTGCATTTAACCTTTCGCTCTGTCTTAATAAACACTCTAAGTGTTTTTAATTGCTATTTTGAGAGATATATTTTATCGATTTCAGTTAGAAAAAAATCATCAGTCAAAAAGCCTCAGTGACACGTTACAAAGGAACATATCGTCTAATACTTTATGTAAAGAGCCCCCAATATGAGTATTGAAATTAAAAGGAATAAAGGTCATGAACATGTTCCATTTTTGGCGGTATTTATCATCCGTGATATTTTTTATGAGATATCAAGTAAGGAGAAAAAAGCTGCAGCATATATTAAAATCTCTGTGCCTGGGGCTGAAATGCAACATTGTTTTCAGGTGAATGTAGAGAGGCAAGACATCCTCACTGAGTTACTGAACAAAAAAATAATCATTGATTTCTCTTGTCAGTAGAGTAGTAAATGCATTTTGTGTTTGTTGAAACTTTTTTTGTGAAACATGATCGGAGAGAGTATCGCCTGAGACAGTTTATATTTGTGATGAAATTTAATTAATTCATGCTGAATTTAATACACTGATTGGTTATAATACTGTTAGACGTGTTCATCATTGCTCAGCAGACATAATACCTTCGGAGACACTCTGAAAGAGAAAAAAGGGGCAGCAGGTCTGCTTGGTATCACTATCCATGGTGCTGAAATGCATTGACCATGTTCAAGCAGACGGGTAATGCTGAACATTACCCTGTTGCACATGGTAAAGTGTTTCTTGTGGGGTCAGCTTATTAGATATTTGTTGACAACCTATTGCTCCAATGTACACCTGTGTGTGTGTGTGTGTGTGTGTGTGTGTGTGTGTGTGTGTGTGTGTGTGTGTGTGTGTGTGTGTGTGTGTGTGTGTGGGCGGGGGGGGGGGGGGGGGGGGGTGAACATTGGAGATGAAAAAAGGTCACACTCCATTCATAGCATTTCTGTCGTGAACTGTTGTCATTAATAAGATCCAGATCTGAATGATTTGGGGGACAAAAATGACAGAAACTCAGGATCTTTTTTATAGTAGCTGGAAACAAAGAAACTGTAGCATACTAACTGAAAACATCTTTGTTTGCGTTTATCAAATGAAGAGAGTTAGACTGCAAAATGTAAAACTTTACAAACATATAGTTGTGTGGTTGGCTCTCATATAGCCCATTCTGTTAAATAATCAGTGTAACATTTGGACATTGACATTTGGTGCTCTGACAGAAGGAGTATATATGGAGGTAATGAATGGCTTCAACCAGTTGCTAGAATAATATCAAATATCTCATTTTATTTTCATACAAAAGGGTGTCTTTATTAACTGAATTCACTTGTAGCTCTGGTAGATTATATTTACTTTCATTCATAATGACGGAATATAGGTCACTTTCGTTCATATATATGTATTTTTTTATTTTAAACTTGCATTAGTTTCAAGAAAAGACTGGACTTGAGAAGGACTTTCCCCATAGAAAGTGTGTCTGCACTGTAGTATCAGCTCGCACGGTGTCACTGCTTGTTCAAATGAACGACTCTTGCTTGAACATCCTCTACGTCACGTGTGTTGTTCGGTGGTTTTTCGCGATAGGGGGGCACTCCTGCTTCAGAGGGCGATGGCGTCCTATGTTTAAATCGTTTCCCTTCATTTTAACACTATTTGGCTCATGTTGGTAAAAATGCTTAGGCTTCCCAAGTCAGTTATTTAAACTATTCATATTCGTGATTGATTTGTTCCTTTTCAAACGCGAAATGTCTGGACGAGGATATAGCTCGTGGTTGGAGCGCCTGTTCTTTCTCATTGTTACCTTGGATCTTACTTCAAATGTTGCTTCGGCGCAGCTTCGATACTCTATTGCTGAAGAGCTGACGGTGGGTGCTGTTGTTGGAAATATCGCTAAAGATTTGGGGCTGGATAACACGGCTCTGAATGCCAGAGGCTTTCGCATCGTATCTGGATCTACGGAACCTTTGTTTGAACTCAAAAATCATGGCATCTTACACGTTCACCGAAAAATAGACAGAGAGGATGTGTGCGAAGGGACCAGCAGCTGCATTATCAACATAAAGACTGTGCTGGAGAATCCGTTAGAGGTGCACTACGTCGCTATTGAGGTTCTGGATGTAAACGATCACTCCCCCACGTTCCCCGAAAATGAGACACGTTTACAGATATCAGAATCTGCCTTACCCGGGGCGCGTTTTCAGCTACAAGGTGCCAGTGATCCAGACAGTGATGCATTTTCTATTCAGCAGTATAGACTTAGCCAAAATGAACACTTTCGTCTTGAGGTTAAGGACAGAGGAAAAGATGGAAAAATTCCCCTTTTGTATTTACATAAACCGCTGGACAAAGAAACAGCTAGAAGTCACAGATTGATGTTAACAGCAGTTGATGGAGGGAAACCTGCAAAATCAGGGACCATGACTATTATTATTAATGTTTTAGATGTCAATGACAATATGCCAGTTTTTACAAAAGAATCTTATTCGGGTGTAGTTAAAGAAAACGTGCCAATCGGCACCACAATCATGCAAGTAAATGCCACAGATTTAGATGATGGTTTGAATGGGGAGGTGGTTTATTCGTTCGGTAATAATGTGAATAATAAGATACGCAAACTTTTTGAAGTTGATCCAAATTCAGGTGAAATTATTGTCAAGGGACTGATAGATTTTGAGGCACAAGATAGATATGAAATTGATATTAAAGCTTCAGATAAAGGGACAGCCCCCCTGGAAACAGAAAAGAGCGTGGTCATAACAATAGTGGACCTCAATGATAATGCACCTGAGATTGAAGTGACATCCTTTTCCAAAGCTATTCCTGAAGACTCTAAACCTGGAACAACTGTAGCTTTAATAAGTGTGCAGGATAAGGATTCAGGTGTAAATGGAAAGGTGATCTGTTATATAAGTGAGGAAGTACCATTTACATTAACCCCTTCATTACAAGACAATATGTATTCTATAGTCACCAAATCTTTGTTAGACAGAGAGCAGCAGTCTCAGTATGATGTGACTATAATAGCTAAAGATGGAGGTGAACAACCTTTGTCATCTCAGAGGACAATTAGTGTGACTGTATCAGATGTGAATGACAACAGTCCAGAGTTTTCACTCAGTCCTTACACTTTTTATGTTGTTGAGAACAATGTAGCTGGAGCCTCTCTGTTTTCAGTCAGTGCTCATGACTGTGATGAGGGTGACAATGCTCTCATTTCATATCAGATTGTGAGAAATGGAGATGAACACAAATCACTGACCTCATTCCTGAACATAAACTCTGAGAATGGACACATTACAGGGTTGAAAAGTTTCGACTTTGAAACAGTGAAAACGTTCCAGTTCCACGTTGTGGCCTCAGATTCTGGAACTCCACAACTGAGCAGCAACGTCACAGTGAACGTGTTCATTCTGGATCAGAACGACAACGCTCCAGTCATCCTGTATCCAGTCAGCTCCAATGGCTCTGCTGAAGGTGTGGAGGAGATTCCCCGAAATGCCAACGCAGGACAAGTGGTGACCAAAGTCAGAGCCTATGACGCTGATATAGGATATAACGGCTGGTTGCTCTTCTCACTGCAGGAAGTCACTGAGCACAGTGTCTTTACTTTGGACCGCTATACAGGACAGATCAGAACACTTCGCTCATTCACAGAGACAGACGAGGCTGAGCACAAACTGCTCATACTGGTCAAAGACAATGGCAACGTGTCCCTCTCAGCTACAGCTACTGTCATTGTCAAAGTTGTGGAGCCCAAAGAGGCTTTTGCTGCCTCTGATGTCAAAAGCGCCACAAAGGATGATGAAGAGAGTAATGTCACTTTTTATCTCATGATCACTTTGGCCTCAGTCTCTGCTCTTTTTATCATCAGCATCATCGTGCTGATTGCAATGCAGTGCTCCAAATCCACAGACTATACTTCCAAATATCTGCAAGAGACCAACTATGACGGCACACTGTGTCACAGCATCCAGTACAGATCTGGAGACAAACGCTACATGTTAGTGGGACCCAGAATGAGTATAGGATCTACTATAGTCCCGGGCAGCCATGCCAACACTCTAGTGCTCCCTGACAGGAGGAGGCCATCCACTGAGGTAAGACTTAAACATGGAATAAAGAGTGGCATCATTTTTTAGATGTTTTTGATAATATTTATGGTTTGAGGATTTTTGGAATCTTAATTTATTTGTTTAATTCTGTCTCTTTTTTTGGTATTATTTGGTCGAGATTCCATTTTGTACTCTTTTGTCTTCAAAACTGCTTTAATTTTCAGTCCACACAAAGATCAATTTTATTTTGCTTCTTTTCAATGCAATAGCTGCTGAATTATACGCAATGGTCCTTTTGCTCCTCTTTTTGTTGGACTTGTCTGTGTGCATTCAACCTCTTGCTGCGTGAGAATGAACACTGTTTTAATCTTATTTCTTGAGAGAAACATTTTATCAAATTCAGGAAGATAAAATCATAAGTCAAAGCCTCAATTACACTTTACAAAGGAAAATATTGCATTTTAGTTTGTATAAACAGCCACTAATATGAGTACTAAAATTATAAGGAATAAAAGTCATGAATATGGTTAGTTTTTGTGCTGTGCTATTTATCATCACTGTCAAGACATTTACTGAGGTATCAAGTATTGACATGCAGTGGCTCCCTCAGTATTCTATGTCTGTACTTTTTATATTTTTTATGTAAGTGAAATGTTTATATTTTTACTTTAAGATCTCTCCTCTATCTTATTTTATATATTGCTCTTTTGATATTAGTGGGGCTTAAAACAGGACAAGAGATTAAAATTCTGTGCTATCTTCTAAAGCTTTTGAATCTTGAATGCTTGAAGTAAAGTAAAAAGCTGCAGCATATATTGAAATCTCTGTCCTAGGTGCTGAAATGCACAAATGTTTTCAGGTGAATGTAGCGAGGGTAGACACGTCGTAAATTGGTTACTGCACAGAAAATAAGAACAGTTTCTCTCATCAGTTGAATAGTAAATGTGTATTGTGTTTGTTCAAGAAACTTTTTTGGGTAACATGATTGCAGAGTTTTGCAAGAGAAGACTGATATTTATGATCAAATTGAAATTGTTCATGATGACTTTATGATTTCATCATTGCTCAAGAAGCATAATATCTAAGGAGAATCCACTATCCATGGTGCTGTAATGCACTGACAGTTTTCAAACAAACGAAAGTAATGCTGAACATTTTTCTGTTGTGAGTGGCATAGTATTTCTTACATTACGTTTTGCAATTTTTTTTTTTTTTACTGTCAGATTATTAGATGTTTGTTTACAACCATATTTTCCAGTATGCAGCTGTCTGTGTCTGTCTCTCTGTGGTAGAGTGAACATCATGAGATGTAAAAACGTAATTCTTTATGTAGAGCATCTCTGTTGTGAATGCTTCTAATTGATAAGATCCAGATCTGAATGATTTGGGGGACAAAAAGGACATCAACTCAGTATCTTTTTATAGTAGCTGGAAACAAAGAAACTGTAGCATACTAACTGAAAACATCTTTGTTTGCGTTTATCAAATGAAGAGAGTTAGACTGCGAAATGTTAAAGTTTGCAAACTGATAGTTGTGTGGTTGGTTTTCATATAGCCCATTCTGTTAAATAATCAGTATAACATTTGGGCACTGACATTGGGTACTCTGACAGAAGGAGTATATGTGGAGGTAATGAGTGGCTTCAACCAGTTGCTCGAATAATATTAAATCTCTCATTTTATTTTCATACAATAGGATGCATAATTTAACTGAATTCACTTGTAGCTCTGGTAGATTATTTGTACTTCCATTCATACCGACGGAATATCGTTCACTTTCGTACATTTTTTTAAAGTTATTTTAAACTTGCATTAGTTTCAAGAAAAGACTGGACTTGAGAAGGACTTTCTCTATAGAAAGTGTCTGCACTGTAGTATCAGCTCGCACGGTGTCACTGCTTGTTCAAATGAACGACTCTTGCTTGAAAATCCTCTACGTCACGTGTGTTGTTCGGTGGTTTTTCGCGATAGGGGGGCACTCCTGCTTCAGAGGGCGATGGCGTCCTATGTTTAAATCGTGTCCCTTCATTTTGATACTATTTGGCTCATGTTGGTAAAAATGCTTAGGCTTCCCAAGTCAGTTATTTAACCTGTTCATATTCGTGATTGATTTGTTCCTTTTCAAACGCGAAATGTCTGGACGAGGATACAGCTCGTGGTTGGAGCGCCTGTTCTTTCTCATTGTTACCTTGGATCTTACTTCAAATGTTGCTTCGGCGCAGCTTCGATACTCTATTGCTGAAGAGCTGACGGTGGGTGCTGTTGTTGGAAATATCGCTAAAGATTTGGGGCTGGATAACACTGCTCTGAATGCCAGAGGCTTTCGCATCGTATCTGGATCTACGGAACCTTTGTTTGAACTAAACAATCATGGCATCTTACACGTTCACCGAAAAATAGACAGAGAGGAGGTGTGCGAAAGGACCAGCAGCTGCATTATCAACATAAAGACTGTGCTGGAGAACCCGTTAGAGGTGCACTACGTCGCTATTGAGGTTCTGGATGTAAACGATCACTCCCCCACGTTCCCCGAAAATGAGACACGTTTGGATATATCAGAATCCTCTCTACCTGGAACGCGTTTTCAGCTACAAGGTGCCAGTGATCCAGATAGTGATGCATTTTCCATTCAGCAGTATAGACTCAGTCAGAATGAACACTTTCGTCTTGAGGTGGAAGGTGGAGGAGAGGATGGAAAAATTCCCCTTTTGTATTTACATAAACCGCTGGACAAAGAAACAGCTAGAAGTCACAGATTGATGTTAACAGCAGTTGATGGAGGGAAACCTGCAAAATCAGGGACCATGACTATTATTATTAATGTTTTAGATGTCAATGACAATATGCCAGTATTTACAAAAGAATCTTATTCAGGTGTGGTTAAAGAAAACGTGCCAATCGGCACCACAATCATGCAAGTAAATGCCACAGATTTAGATGATGGTTTGAATGGGGAGGTGGTTTATTCGTTCGGTAATAATGTGAATAATAGGTTACGCAAACTTTTTGAAGTTGATCCGAATAGGGGTGACATTATTGTCAAAGGACAGATAGACTTTGAAGCAAAAGACAGATATGAAATCAATATTAAAGCTTCAGATAAAGGGACTGTCCCCCTAGCAACAGAAAAAAGTGTGAGAATAACAATAGTGGACCTCAATGATAATGCACCTGAGATTGAAGTAACATCCTTTTCCAAAGCTATTCCTGAAGACTCTAAACCTGGAACAACTGTAGCTTTAATAAGTGTGCAGGATAAGGATTCAGGTGTAAATGGAAAGGTGATCTGTTATATAAGTGAGGAAGTACCATTTACATTAACCCCTTCATTACAAGACAATATGTATTCTATAGTCACCAAATCTTTGTTAGACAGAGAGCAGCAGTCTCAGTATGATGTGACTATAACAGCTAAAGATGGAGGTGAACAACCGTTGTCATCTCAGAGGACAATTAGTGTGACTGTATCAGATGTGAATGACAACAGTCCAGAGTTTTCACTCAGTCCTTACACTTTTTATGTTGTTGAGAACAATGTAGCTGGAGCCTCTCTGTTTTCAGTCAGTGCTCATGACTGTGATGAGGGTGACAATGCTCTCATTTCATATCAGATTGTGAGAAATGGAGATGAACACAAATCACTGACCTCATTCCTGAACATAAACTCTGAGAATGGACACATTACAGGATTAAAAAGTTTTGACTTTGAAACAGTGAAAACGTTCCAGTTCCACGTTGTGGCCTCAGACTCTGGAACTCCACAACTGAGCAGCAACGTCACAGTGAACGTGTTCATTCTGGATCAGAACGACAACGCTCCAGTCATCCTGTATCCAGTCAGCTCCAACGGCTCTGCTGAAGGTGTGGAGGAGATTCCCCGAAATGCCAACGCAGGACAAGTGGTGACCAAAGTCAGAGCCTATGACGCTGATATAGGATATAACGGCTGGTTGCTCTTCTCACTGCAGGAAGTCACTGAGCACAGTCTCTTTGCTTTGGACCGCTATACAGGACAGATCAGAACACTTCGCTCATTCACAGAGACAGACGAGGCTGAGCACAAACTGCTCATACTGGTCAAAGACAATGGCAACGTGTCCCTCTCAGCTACAGCTACTGTCATTGTCAAAGTTGTGGAGCCCAAAGAGGCTTTTGCTGCCTCTGATGTCAAAAGTGCCACTAAGGATGATGAGGAGAGTAATGTCACTTTTTATCTCATGATCACTTTGGCCTCAGTCTCTGCTCTTTTTATCATCAGCATCATCGTGCTGATTGCAATGCAGTGCTCCAAATCCACAGACTATACTTCCAAATATCTGCAAGAGACCAACTATGACGGCACACTGTGTCACAGCATCCAGTACAGATCTGGAGACAAACGCTACATGTTAGTGGGACCCAGAATGAGTATAGGATCTACTATAGTCCCGGGCAGCCATGCCAACACTCTAGTGCTCCCTGACAGAAGGAGGCCATCCACTGAGGTAAGACATAACATTTTGTTTTAGGGCAGGCGTGTTATAGCTTGTTACAGGAGAGATTTAGATTTAAAAGAGTTCCAAAGTTTTCAAAAAGACATGAATCACAGCATCTGTGTGAAGTTGCTTAATGAATATATATATATATATATATATATATATATATATATATATATATATATATATATATATATATATATATATATATATATATATATATATATATATTACATTGTTACACGCACAGATGATGATACAACACAATGGAACAAAAAATTCTTCTGACAAATATGTGAAACATTTCTAACATGACCATGTGAGCACCAGGTCCTCCTTCTGGTATATTGACGAGATGTGGCTGTGTAATATTCAGATTAAATTCAGGGAGTATAATGTGTAAGTGTTTATTACATGGTCTTATTTACACAGATTTTTTGCTTTGTTTGGTTTTTGTTCTCAGTGCCTATCTACTGTGGTTGTTGTGTGTAGACAGAGAGTATGTGACCGACTAACGGAGTTACTTGAGGTCTGTACTCGCTGATGTTGTTGAGGTGATTCAGTGGTCCATGAATGGTTGCAGCCACAGCAGAGAGGGGGAGAGCATGCCGGCGGCTAGTGTGCAGTGAATCACAATGTGAGGCAAGTCAGGTGGGGCTGTGGCACTCTGCTCCAGCAGGAATCTCTATGTGCTTCAGGCCAGCAGAACATGAAGAAAAACTCTTCATTGTTTATCTTTTAATTTGCTTTTTGTGCTTTAGAACACTTACATGCAGCAGAGTTTTCGACATGTAATTTTCTACACACACTAGCCTCTGTGCAGATGATCCCTTTTGACTGAAAAATAGGTCAGTTTTTATCACATGTGAGAAGGTCTGCATGCTGGGCTGCTGATTCTCTGCTCAACACTGCGTTGCCCATAGCAACACACAAGGAGATCCACCTCTCTGAGTCTACTGGTTTCAACAGACTAGCATGCACCCAATGCTCTTAGCAACAGCAGCGGAAGTGGATGCAGGCAGGGAGGGAGCGATAGAGAGCTGTAGAGGAGGGGGGAGGGGACATGGTTTTTGTATGGTTGAACCATAAACATCGCACAATATTAAATGAAAATGGGTTTATTAAGATAGAAACACATGGATTATGTGAGTGAAATCTCTATTGTAATTCAGGCAACAGATGGTGTAGATAAAGAAGCAATAGTGAAGGCAGGAATAGTTGAGCTTCTAATTAGATATTTTATGACATGGAGATTATCTTTCCTCTCAAACAACTGGGTCAACCTTAGATTTCCTAGCTTGAAAATGGCTGTCGGGAAAGAAATAACATGTTTTTAAACTGTCATTAAATTTGTCTTTGTAGAAAGCCAGCAGCATGTTTGGCCCGACGAGGCAGCTTGTGAAATAATGCAGTTAGCCTCAGTGGAGCATGGGACACAGAAAGGGGATGGATCAGCCCAGAGTCAGAGTCAGGCAGCTGCTCACTTTCCAGAGAGTTATTGCTGTATATGAAGTGGAGAGTAAAACTAGACAGTGTGTTCAGCCTGTCTTCAAATGTCTGTATGCATACTTTATGTGCCAGTGTTTGTGTGTGAGGCATCATGTGTTTTGTCATAACAGCAGTGCTAAGCTGTGCCTGGACAGCAGATGCCCAGAGAAGATTTATTGATGTGATTAAAAATGAGAGCATCGCATTGAACCTTAAAAGTGCTAGGTTGTCCCCTGCAACAATGTGAGCTGGATGAATATGCACCCTCATACGTTCTGTGTACACTGCCAGGGCATTTTGAGAAAAGAGAAATAGAGGAGAAAAGACTGTGAGCACAAGCTGTGTTCGCTTGCAACTGCATTTTATCACACACGTTTATCTAAATAATGTATTTGAATGTGGCTCTGATTTAAATTATTATTGTGCAACAGGAGCAGCATGTGTATCACTACATTTCTTCCTGTGTGCTCACTTTGGTGGGGGTGTGGCTGCTTGCTTCAGCGGCTTTGTCTGTCTGCTTGGCTGGCTCAGCAGATCAGTGCAATTGTGTTTGCATGCTGAGTGTCTGCACAGGAAATCATTCACAGTGCAATGGTCATGGTGCTGTATACGTCTAAATATGTTGTCTTTGTTAAGTGAGTGAGAGCATTTTTCCATGTTCCACCGTATTCAGACTCTCAGGGAGAGAGGGTAAGAGGACAAGCTTAATGTCTGAGAGGGGAGAGAGGAGGAGACACAGCTGCCACAGAAACACTGCATGTACTGTCAATTCAGCAGTTTAGGTTCATTAGCCCAAATTTATTCAGCTACTCATTTAGTGTTCATTTAAATTCAGATAAACAAAACAAAATGTTTTCAGCCTCTTTGCTTTATAACTCTCTGCTGCCCCAACCCATCCTTTTTTCCAAGCTGCTGCATTATAAATGTGATTTTATAAGATACTGTTCTTTGCAGTACTCTGTTCTCCTCTGCCTCTGCTGCGGTTTTTGTTTCAAACAGAAGACTGCCTCTAATTCTAACGTTTTCCCGCCATGTTTCTTCACTATTCCTCTCCTCCTTCCTTTCCCTTCATATTGATATCACTGTTTGCCCCTCCCCCACCCCCACTCTTGGCCTCCTTTTCCCGCTTTCATGTGGCTGTCCTTCGTTTCCTCTTTCATATGCACCCTTTTCTGTTTCATTTTCATTTTCTGTCTCTCTCTGTCGCCTACCTCCTCTCTTACTCTTCCACATGCTCTTTAGCTCGGTGTTGCTGTGCCGAATGCCTGTAGGGTTGGTTGCTGTGGATGCTGCATGTGCTGTTGTGTGTCAGTAGGGCACATTCTCCCTTATTGCTCCAGCTTTGTTGGAGGATGGCGCCACTCACATTGAGGTCAGCAGCAGTGATGGTAATCTAATTTACAGACACAGTCGGGTACAACGAAAACATCTATCTTCGCACTTCACACACGGTTGTGCTCATGGACGCACATGGAACACCACATCACACATATACACACATGCCTAATCTGACTTATTTAAAGGCTCATTCACAGAAAAGAAAAAAAAAAGGGGCTGAGGGAAAATGGAGCACAAAGAAAGCAGGCTCGCCTAGCAATGTATCTTCCAGAGTTGAAAAAAGACATCCACTGAGACAAATACATCAACCAAAAGCCTTGAGCCCAAAATAGGATGAGTGAAAATATTTCACAGAATCTCATAAGGACATTGTTTTTTTTTAATGACTTCAAAGTTTCTTCGAAATGATCTCTTCAGTGTCAGTGTTCTTGAACAGCTTCCTCATCAACATATCTCTTCCCTGTCTGATTTATTTTCAGCACAGAGACAAACATGTAAAACAAATCCAAGTGACCACTGATGCTGTCTGACCCATGCAACTGAACTGACACACTTGTTGTGTAACTGTTAATTGATTTTTTTTTTTTTTTTTGTGCTGGGATTGAAAGTTCCTGCATTTTAGTGCTAATTTTCTCTTGCTTGTATGGTATTATAATAGCTGTTACAAACAAGATGATTTTCTGTACAAGTATTTGCATTTTTGAGCCTTTCTTTTCATGTTGCATCAGTCTAGTAATTTAAAGCCTTATATTGTTCTGTTGGACTGATTGATCTCTTAGATGAGCTGTCCAGTTACATCACCCTCTGTATTTTTTTTTCTGACTGAACACAGCAGCAAAGATGAAAACCATGAGTTAAAAAAAACAATCTTCCAGCATATATTGTTCTTCACAAGAACCTTCCTTTATTTTTGATGAAGCCACATTGTGGAGGAAGGTAATTATATAAAGCTCATCAGTGACAAACAACAACAGCTCAGCAGATTTTAACATAATGAATGTGAACTCACTTGGAGGCCCTCCCACTGACCAAACTGACTCTTTAAAGAAACAACCAAACTTTTCTCGTGTTGGTTTGAACACCTGAATAAAGATGAGAGAATTATGACTTGCTCTGCAACAAACCCCACAGTAGTTGAAATTGTCTTCCTGTCTTTTTTTTTTACCCCTGTTTTTAGACAACCTCACTGGACATACCCAGAGTGGTCTGGAGCATTTATTTGACTGTGTCAACCTTGCTGATTTTTAAACAGCAAGGTTGACTGTAGAGGTACGTTCACTTATAGCGCTGTTGTAGTTTGAGACAGGAGAAAGAGAACTGGTATGTCTGTTTTGGTGTTGGGAGTGAAAATGTAACTGTTTCGAATAAGTTTGCAATTTTCAGTATGCAAAATGCTCTCCAGCTGTTACTGAACACATCCCTGAGTGTGCTCATGTGCTGGTGTGTGTGTGGGTGTGTGTGTGTGTGTGTGTGTGTGGGGGTAGGAGGGGGTCTGGGAATGTCAACAAGCACGGGCACTGCTGCAGTGCAGCTTACAGGGTGATTGGTCAACAAACTGTTTGAATATCTTTGTGTAGTGCTTTGTCTTTACCACTGAGTGGCTCGGAAGGGCCCAATAATATAATGACAAATCGGCTTTTCATAAGATAGAGAGTGAATTCCACTTTCTCAGGAAATAATTGTATTAAAAGACAGACATTTTGTATGTTTTGTAAAAATGAAAGAAAAAAAAAAGAATATCACTTGTCTGATACAGCACATGAGATGCTTTATTGACAAATAAATGTAATTAACTGTTAAAATCACAACATACAGATGTACTATTTTTTTTATCTCTGGTTTAACAGAGAAAATTTTAATCAAGCTGCCAAACATTCCATCATGGGCTGCACATACAACTGTGGGGGAAAACTTCTTAGCACAGCTCATTTTTGCTCTTGTCATTTATCCTTGAACATGACAAATATGGTGCAGAGCCATGTGGCTATGATGTGAACTGCCCTGGGGTTGAGTCACTACTCTTAAGTATATAGGTCAAACCTGGTTCATGTTGGTTTTACTTCTGAGCATGTTCTGTGAGTCTGTGGTTACATTCGTATCAGGAAATAGAGATGATAGATGTTAAAATCCGAACAGTTCTTTTTATGGATACTCGTCTCACTCTCTCTTTCATGCCTGGTTGTTGTGTGAGTGGGTCTGACCCTTTCTCCTCTTTACCACTTGGTTATATAAGCCCTCAGTTTCATTACGTCTCAGTCCATTGACTCATGACTGTGTGGATGAGTCCTGTGGGTTGGACCTTCCTGCTCTCATTTTAGAATTGCTTCACTGCAGCAGCTCTGAGACACTGAGGCCTTTCTCCAGGGTCTGGGTCGTGTTGAATTTCATGAGCATTACTGGCATTACATTAATGAAAATCATTTGTGCAGACTGTCTTCATGTGTCATATTAAACCCATTCTGGATGATTTAAGCTTAGCTTAGGGTGCTGCATTATGATGATGTGCTTTTCTTGCTTTTCTTTTGAATGAACTGATTTTCTTAATAACTGATACAATAACAGTGTCAAACTACATGCAAGCTTACCTATTTTTCTGTCTGATGTAATAAACCACTGTTTGTTAGCTCCATTAACTGCATTTGGCCCCTGTGTGGTGTTTAAATATATATCTTTTTCTTTCCTGAATCAACAGAGATCAGAACAGATGTAAGTCTGCACTATTTCTGTTTGGCATCAGTGCTTATACAGCCACAACATCTGCTGCTGTGCTTAGGTCGTCACTGCATGCCTGGAGGATTGAACTGACGGAGGGGTCAGTAAGAGGCTGCATGCAAGACAGACAGCTATTAAGATGAGAACTACTCAGCACACATCTGGCTGAAAATCCACTTTAATTTCCCCCTGTTGCTAACCTAAAAGTGTGACCTGAGAGTTGGATTTATGAACCAGGTTGTTGTCTCTTATAGAAAAAAAAATAGATGAATTGGTAGGGAAATCCTGAGTTAGCTGTTCCTACTTTGACTGCAGCCTTGGTAAGAGGATTGCCCTCTTACAGCAGCGCATGCAGAGGTAGATGGCATGAAAGGCCACAAGTCCCATTCACTTGTCTGATTAATTACCTATGTTGTATTTATTTCTGGCCAATGGGATCAGATGTAGGCTTGTAGAGAGATCCAGTCTCTTGCTGTGGGGTTCCTCTCACCCCTGTGGCTATTTGCCCCTTCCCAGGGCCCCACTAAGCATTTTGGGTGATTACCTAGCTGTCTTTGTGCTCTATACCTTCATATTTTTCAATGTTGCTTATGTTTTTCTTATTGCTGTCAGGAAGCACAGACAGATGAATGTAAGAGATGAGACAGAAGTTATTTCTCTAATGATATGAGATTGTATGGGCAATCTGTTTTATGTGGCTGGTTACAGGGATTTAATTTTATGTGAGGAGTTTTCACTTTGGCTCAAGAGTTGTAAAAAACTGATATAATTCTGCATCTAAAAAGCTTCAATGGTATTTTTAGGCATCTGCAATCAGTTCACTTATTTTTTCCCCTATTTAAAAAAATGTATCTTCATGGATTCTTTTTCCTTGGAAGTTAAAGGTGCACCTTATCAAAGTTACAATCAATTTTTAGAAATAAGAATCTCTGTTCCTGTGCTGAAGTCATGTGTGTTTAAGATCTATAAGAATATAAATAAAGGACAGATAATGAAGTCTGCTATTTTCAGGTCTTTGTGATGCTATGATACTGACTTTAAATATAAAGAGAGGGGCTTTTTTCACTGATTTAAGCTGCAGGTTGAGACGTCTTATCTGTCTTCATCTGAACGTCATTTGGCTTTATCTGGTCATCATTTTAAGTGTGAACTATCGAGCTGTTCTGTTCAGTTCAGTGCATGACTCATCTCATCCCACATGTAGCTCTTCATTTTGTGAAGTTGGTCTGCTGTGTTTATTTTTAGGTCAACCATCTGTCATACAAAAAGAAAAATTGATGAACTTTGGCCTTTTGCATTTGAGCTTGTATTATTCTATTATGGTATTAGGATGATTTGGCTGCACGATGTCCTTTAGCCACACACATTTAACTTGTTTATTTGTTGTTAACATGAATTTCGATCTCAGTATCTCCTTTCCTATTTCCCTCCATCTTATCCAGTTGTAGTGGCATATGAATAAAACAATGAGACATGGGTGTGGAAAATGAATTAATGCTGTAAAGCCTGGTTCATATTCCACTCTCTCCTCCCACCAACTCACTCTCCTTTTCCCTCCCTCTTCCTCTGGCCTTTGTTGTCACTATCACTACCCCTCTTTTTTCATGTGTGCTTTCTGTCCAGTCTTTACCTTCAGAACATTGCTTGTTTCTTCACTTCATCTCTGTTTTTCATATCCCCCGTTCTCAGTCTTACACAAAGATTTGCCTTTTCTCATTTTTTCCATCCCTTTCCTCTTCTTCCTCCTACGCATCCTGATTTTCTCTGGCTGGTACTCTCTTTTATGCCCCCTCCTGCCTCCTAGTGTTACTGCAAGCTTAAAAATAAATGGCTGACACACCTTTTGGAGGCTGCTGTTTCCCCTACACTCTTAGTCTGATCTCCTTGGTTTGGTTTCTGATTGCCCTTGAATACACAGCTTTGGTTGTTATTTCTTTTCTTTTTTGTTTTCTTTAATGCAACCTCTTTCTCCTCGATCTCACTGAGCAAAACTGGTAGTCTCCCTCTGCTGTACCACCTCTCTCAGGAACTGGAGCAGTGAGTTCAGCTGAATAAGAGAGAGCAGATTTTGACTCTCTCCCTGTGACTGCAGCAAAAGTAGGGAGATGGGTCGCACCACCAAATGTAAGCATTGCTCCAGTTTTAGGAATCTGACTCCTCTGAATGTCAGCCCTTTAAGCTAAGCATGCTCTCTATAAATTGTCATGGCCACTTGAAGTGCAGTGTAAGAACTGTAAGACAAGGTGACAAGATAGTTTTATTTTTAAAAATTATTATGATCTCAAAATAAGCTTCCAATTAGTACTTTGTATCCTATTTCCCTTCATGTCCTTTTTATGTTTAATCCTAATATTGAACATGTATGTGAGAAAAAAAGGAAAGAGAAAAAACAATTCCAGCTTATGTGTCTTAGGTTAAGCTGTTTTAGATGTGCAATAAAAAGTGATCTTTTGTTTTCCTGCTACATTACAGGAAATCTTTATTTTTTCCTTTTTTCATTTTATTGTTTAAGGGGCATTTCACTGAAATAAGGATTGTATTTTGGCACAATGTGTTGTAATATCTCTCATAACCTGTATGGATTTGATACTATAATCTTTCCAATCGCTATACATGATGATGCAAGTATATTCTGTTGCTTTGTAATGGACTTTCCTTTGCTCTTACTCCGTCCTTGGTCTTTGTTGTTATGAGGTATCTCTTTATTTCAAACAGAAGAAATGAAGGACCACTGGTTCCTGAAGTTAAGTTTTGGAGCTTGTTATGGATTCAGTTTGTGTGAGAAGGCAGAAACGAGCAAATTATTCGGCAACAGAGTGTTTGTTTAATCAATAAAAAAAAAAAAAAAAAAAAAAAAAAAAAAAAGTTCTTTTTTTATTTTGGGATTATTATTTTCCTTCACAACAAATTTGGCAGCAGATTTTGGTACATTAGTGCAGCTTATATGAAAAGACTTTAATCTAATAATCAGAGTATGTGGTTTTTAACACATGGACTGTCAGACTAACATCAGACATATTTAATGCTTGATTTAAGACTAATTTTAAACATTATGTCTTTTACTTTTTTATTTCAGAAACATATTGTAATTGCTGGCTTTATGGTTGGTGCAGTGGTTCATGCTGTTGCCTCACAGCAGATAGGCCACCAGTTTAAATCCCAGTTTGGGCAAGATGGGCCTCAGGTTAATTTGTGATTATCTGTAGATGTGAGTGTGCATGTGACAGGTTGTCTCTCCTGCAATTAGCTGGTGACCAATCCAGGGTGTACCCCACAACTTGCCCTAAGACAGCTGGGAAAGGCTCCAGCCACCTGCAACCATAAACAGGGTGACCGGTTGAAGATGAATGAATAAATGAATGAATGAACGAATGAACATACTGTAGATGCTGATGTGTCTTCTTGAGCCTGTGTCATCTTACACATCTCACAGTGGACTTCTGTTAGTGTCTTGCATCATGTTTAGTCTGTTTAGGTATCATCAGGGTTAGCAGCAGATAACAGGATCAGGTATAAGAAGATGAACTACCAGAAGAGAAACCTAAATCTCTCACACACCAAACCAAATTATCTACAGCAGAAACAGGTCCAGATAATCTAGGCATCACATTACTGATAATGAAGTGGGAGTCTGCTTAATATGAGTAAAGGAGCAAAACTGAGCAACAAAGGCTTTAAAAACATGATGCTGAAATAGCATGGAGTTCAGTGTTTTTGTTTACAGAATACTGTAAATGAGGTCTTCAAAATAAGACAAAAAATAATTGTTCCCAAAGCCCTTGTTTACTCTCTAATGTTAGTCTTAATCCTGACTCCATTTGCTTTGCTTTGTCCTCTAACTGAGAAGCAGAGCAGCACATTTCTCATTTATGGGACAAAAACAGGTTATGTATAAAGAATAAAACAGTAAAACACGTTGTGATCAATGAAATAGAAATACCTATTCGGTGTGATTTAACTCTGTCAAACCTTTCTCTATTCTTCCCCTGTCGTCAGTATTCCCAGTTGTCCTGGATTAAGTCCTCTGTGAAGAGTGTAAAGTAATAATTCTACTATGCTGCTCCTCTAATGCGATTAGGAGGAATCATCTTAATGATGCCGTGAAGTGTAGCTTTGGAAAGGGAGAAGCACAGACAGCAAGCAAGGACACAGCTCAACCTATATACAGGGCTCATACCCAGACTCCTTTTTGGTGGTGTTGTTCACATTGAGCATTATTACTGTCCATATCTGCATCAATTTTGTTAAAGCCACAAGTCATTCCCAACATTCATTCATCCGTATTTCTTCTCCAGTCACTTCTTAGATTAGTTAATGCTGTTGATGAGATGCATTTGCTGTACAAGATATTTGGTGGATGTTGGAGAAAAAATACAGCTGACATGCTCTGTTATGCTCTAAGATTAAAACTAAATTATGTGCACATAGGGTTTATTGCAAGGCTGCTGCATCAGTGTGAAATACTTGAGCATCCAGTTTTTGTACCTAATAAACTGGCTACTATTTATTTTTGTGTTTCTGTTCTTAACCTAGTCACATTATGGGTAAGGTTATTTTTGTTGATTTCCATGTAGCTGTTAAAGTTGTGTTGCTGATGAAAGTAGAAGATGTGGTTTGCTGTTCTGAGAAATCGACAGCAGCTGAGCCCAAGCTTAAATGATGGGTGGGCAAGTCATTACTTTATAAATAGTTATCTTCATTTCCAGTGGAAAGTGGAGCAACGTCACATAACCATTTCAGCCGTCTCAAACATCAGATTCTCTGCAGGCCAGCACTCTCCTCCATTATTCAGAGCTTTTTTTATTTAAAGAAATGGGCCAAGCCCTGGTGCTGCAGCCCTGCACCTGCAATGCAAGTCGCACAACACTGCATGACGGATAAAAAAGTAAAAATAGATCACACAAGTCTATGATGATGTATATGGCTATGAAATGCTGATGTATATGAAGATAAATGAATGGGAATAAACTACTTTTTTAACCTGTCTTTTATAGTGGAATACTGTTAAATCTGTGTAATCTTCAGGTGTTGCTGTTGTGATTATATCTTTGTCTTTCCCTCTTTGTTTTGATATGTATCAGGCTCGATGAGAATGTGCAGGTACCGTTAGAAACATCCTCATCGCTTCTCCAATCTGGTAGAGTTGACATTTTAATTTCCGCAGGTAGAGGCAGTGTGTGGCAGATACCACGGCTGCTCGTATATCTGTTCCTCTGACACAATTTTTGTAGTGTGTGAGCCTGCTAATCTAATATAAGGCTTTACAGCATTGCCTGCCTCTGACATCAGCTTGTGTGTGCCTCTGCAAGCTGCTGAAGACAAAGGAAAGAGTAAGAAAGCTCCCCCTCGTGGTGAAAAGGGGGAATGACATGTCAGTTATTTTGAGCTATACAGTATGTGTGTCTGTGTGTCAAAGCATTCAATAATTTAGCATGTTTCCACCACTCTGTGTGTGGTAGTATATTGGCTGGTGCTATTGATTTTCTGTTGATACTGATACACAGATAGTAAGCTGTGTCCCATTTTATATTCTAATAACATTCGAGCACAGTTCATGCCCTCTTTCCTCCTGCCTGTTTGATTGACAAATCTAGGTTATTCATGTCTAACTATGAAGCTAGATTTACTTTTAATCCAACAAAAATGATTAGTTCAGGCTGTAACTGTGAATGTGTGTTAGTAAGTGAGAGGTGAAGGAAGAAAAAAAAGGATCAAGGGAGTAATTGGGAGGGTGTGTGTCCTCTGTCTTTGTTTCTTTAAAAAAGGTTCATATGTTTAACATAAAGCATTTCAGTAAGCACAACAAAATTTTGAGCTAAGATGCCCAGTGATTAGAGAAAGCAAAAGCCTTGTCCTTGGTATATGAGTGCTCATGAACAGAGGATGCGGATGAGAAGGAGGGGGGTTCAGGGTGGGGCTCTGACAGAGGCTGCATCTGCGTCACCATGGATACAAGAGGGGGGATAGTGAATCAATTGTGGGTGCTCCCTGTGAAAGCAGAAATCTATGGAGCACTGTCTCCAGGCATTGTTGAGCCAATCAGAGTGTCCATTACAGTCACATTGATACTAGCCAACCAATCAGAGATCCCCAGATCCCCAGCTGTTGCTAAACCTTATTCATCTTGGTCTCTGTATTTTCATAGACTATTTCCTTTTTAAATGTCTTGATATAATCAGACAAAAGTGAAATTCTCACTACACTGCCATCCTCATAATATATCACAAAACTACAGATCAGTGCATTCACACACCAACACTTTGCTTCTCCTCTTTCTCTCATTATCGGTTTCTTGCACTTAGACCTCCTTAACACATGAAAACTCAGACCCTGATTATCCCCTCTCACTGTTTAACTTCATCGAAACAGTGATATCCATCCTGTATGCCGGGTCCCCTTTAAAGGTTACACACTGTCTGTGATGACTTTGTGTAATAACGTAGATGTGACGGCAAAGCTGCATGAAGAACAACAAACAACGCCAGTGAACAAAATGGAAAAGAAGCTAATAATGGGTCAATGAAAGGGTCTAAAAATACATTAAAGTTTGGAGTGGTCAAAAAATAGACTTGAAACTATCCAAGAATACTGACTATGTGGGATGGCTGGGTGAACATCTTAATATTACAGCCCTATTTACAAAATTGTCTCAAGTTGTTTTAATTTCAAATAGAACATCTGAATCGGCAACACTAGCACACTGTTTCTCCTTCCAGTTGTTTTACAGTAGAGTAACTAATTATGTTATTTTTGGGCATTGTGCCATTACTTTCCAAATGAGTGAACACTATGTTGGTTGTGACTGTGGATTTAACTCAAGGGGTATGTGCTTGTGTGAGTGTTTGGGCACACTCCATATTTGTTGTGTCCTGGTTTCCATCTTGTTCCGGCTCATGTTTCTCTGGACCCGCCCCTGTCCTACTTACTCCAGAAAGCAGAGGAGGCGTGCACAGATTTGGAAATAAATGATTAAGTGGTTGTTGGATTAAACGCTGTGAGTGAATCATCTTCTACCCACCTCTCTCTTTCTTTCTACGCATAGTACATGAAATTATGGGCATACATTGGAAACGCTTTCTCAAATGACAATGTCAGATGGCAGCAAGAGAAAGAAGCAATTCTCTCAAGTACATCTTGCTCTATTTTTAGACTTTTTTTATCTTCTTAGTGTCAGTTCCCTCTTTCTTTCCCCCATTTCATGACAGAATTCGGGTCCCTATTTTACAAACCCACTTCCATTAGACCTATTCCTGTTACTTTTTTCAGTAGAGAAACCTTTTTATTTCTTTTCAGCCCTTCTGATTCAGGGGAAAATCTAAGTGGTTAGTTAAGAGCAGAATATGGGTGTGGTTCTAGCCACATCACAGCTGCTCATCTGAGAATCCCCTGAGACCCCGGACCATTATTAAAGTGCAGCACACAAAGAAAAATCTAAATGAGGAATAAATCTGGAAAAAAAAATATTTGGTGCAAGGAGCTAGTGAGGAAAGAAACATTCACAAGGAGTAGGTTGCCCCCTTGTGCCGTGAAATGCTCTCTTCCAACAAAAACAGCCCAGTGACATCAGCACCTCGTCACATAAAGCAGGATGTAGTGTGTGGACTGCAGGAGTGGGGGTGGTCTCCAGAGTCTTGGCCCAGGGAGGGTACAGTGGGCTGGGTTTGGTTGGATTCAAAGGTCAGGCGCTCTGTGGGGGTGGAAGAAGAAGCAGGCGCTGCTACTGCTGCTGTTGCTTTAGTGGATCTGTCAAAGTGAATATGTTGCTGCAGCGCTCCATTACCAATGCATGAGTGCAGCCGCAGACAGCGTGGTTTGGCTCGCAAAGAAGAGGGTTTTGAGGTTGCTTGTGTTTCTGTAGGGGTGTGCTTGTGTGTTTTAGTGCTTTGATTGATAATCTGTAAGAGCAATGTTAACAAAGGCTGGTGAAAATGTGGTAGAGACTTTAAGGTTCAGTGTTTTGTCTTTAATATGATACAGATTGTTACAAAGCTATATAGCATAAAGGCCTCCTCTCCATCAGTGTGTGTGTGTGTGTGTGTGTGTGTGTGTGTGTGTGTGTGTGTGTGTGTGTGTGTGTGTGCACATGTACCATGTCTGTGCCTGAGATGGAGTTGCTATGGAGACACAGGAGCTGTGCGGAAGGAGAGAGAGAAAGGAGGGAGGGAGGACTCGCCTTGGAGCATGTTCAGATAGCACCCTTCCCCCATCTAGTCACACATAGTACACACCCCTCTTAACCCATACTTGTTCACAAGCTCACGCTACCCATGACTATGTGAAGGACTATCATGAAACCATAATATGAAGGAGGCATAGAAGCTAATTTGGTAGCTATATGTGCTGTTCGCCCTTTAATAATGCAGGGAAAAAGCTTCAAAAGCTGCTGTCGACTGCTTCCGCCCATGCCGCCTTCCTCCCTCACCTCCCACTCACTTACTGCTGCCTTTGATCCCTTCTGTTGCTCCTTTAACTCAGTCACGTGACAGCTGCACAACAGTCAGAGCAGGAGGGTAACAGGCACAAATTTATTTAAACACAAGATTTAATATGCATAGCTCCCTGTGTTTGGAGAGCAAACACTGTGTGTATTTATAAACTGCCTTTACTCACTATTAATTATACAGTATTGGATAATCATGTCTCCAGGAAATATGACTTTAATAGCTGCTTCATAGAGATTATAAAGAACTGAAATTTCCTGTTCATGAGAATTTTAAGTTTTTCAATTGACTGCAATTAAACAATAAATAAAACTGAATAATAATCAAAGAAACACACGTGTAACTTGTTAGTGTAGTTAAATGTTTGTAATTTTGTATTTATCGATTCTGCTTAAGTGCATACAGAGCTATTTATGGATTTATTGACCTCTCTGCAGATACTTCCTCTTGGAGCTGTATTTGGCATTTAAAGCAGAGGTCAGACTCCTCATTACACAATCAGTTTGCTTTCACATGACCTAGTGAGTGTACCCAGCCTCTGATGGTCATACACTGCACCAGGGCTTTGCAATTTCATTCTTTCCTGGGGAATATAATGCAAATATTGTAGCCTACTGTGACCATGCAATAGTACATGTGTTCATTTACATTTTTTGAGGTATCTAAATTTTGTTGACATGGCTTAGTCTTTTGGCTTGTGAAATAATGTGGCAATACCAGCAGGCCACAGAGTAGAATCCTTGGTAAGATGTGTGCTTTTCAAGAAGTAAAATCTCTTGACAGTGCTGAGTAAACTGTAGCCCCAGCACTCCATGTTGTTTATTGTATGACAAAAATAATCCAGAGTGGTCCTGTGAGGTCAGGGCAGTACAGACAGTGACCTACAAATAAACTATGAATCATTGAATTTCATCATGGGCAGTCTGCTCTGGAGAGCCAGGTGGTCTGTGTGTGTGTGTGTGTGTGTGTGTGTGTGTGTGTGTGTGTGTGTGTGTGTGTGTGTGTGTGTGTGTGTGTGTGTGTGTGTGTAACCTACATGTACATTCTGCTGTCGTATAATTTCTCTTGACACACATTAGGAGAACAGAGTGCACAGGTCATCCTTTGTGTGCTATTATTATTATTGCATTTTGGGGTTAACGGATGACAGTGGCTCAGAGTTTGATGGTTATTAATATTTTCAAATCAAATCATGTTTCCTGCTGAATAGAAATAGGACAGGAGTCCCTGAAGCCAGGGCTTAATCCTGGGATTACAAACGAGGAAATGATCATAAGCTCATGACTACTGTCTCCGTGGAGACGTGGAGAGAAAAAAAATAAACCAAAATTCTCCAAATACGGCACAACACAGCATAACAGTGTCTCTCCTGAGTTTATTCACTGTACAGTGGAACGGAAGGGTCAACTTAGATTTATTCAACGGCCCAAGGGTGCCAAATTAGAAAAAAAAATGTATTTTGAAAGTTTTGCCTGAACATTGAGTCTTCCATTACACTTCTGTAAATACCTGGGTTGTCAAGATAATCTCAAGAACAGGTTCTTAATTTTAAATGTTTAAATGCTTTAGAAACTTAATTTAAAAACTAGATTGATTTAATCTACACAGTTATTGCCTGGACTGAAGAAAGTGTGTGTGTGTGTGTGTGTGTGTGTGTGTGTGTGTGTGTGTGTGTGTGTGTGTGTGTGTGTGTGTGTGTGTGTGTGTGTGTGTTAATGACAAATGGACTGATTTATATAATGCATTTCAAGTTTTCCAGCCACATTAAGTGCTTTACACTATTGCCACATTCGACCCATTTCTCTCTCTCTCTCTCTCTCTCTCTCACACACACACACACACACACACACACACACACACACACACACACACACACACACACACACACACACACACACACACACACACACACTTACACTAATGGCTGTGCCTACAAGAGCAATAAATGAGTGTTTTGCCCATGGACACTTAGACATGATAACTTCTGATGAGTAATTAGTACTTTTGAACCACAGCCACCCACAGCTGTGTGTATATACGAGTGAGGTTTTGAGGTCTTCAGAGTGCTCTCATGTGGAGCATAGTTCTGACAGACTAATTTAGACTCAGGACAGGTCATGTTTGCTGTCCATGGTGCTGAAATGAGAATCACAAAACTTGAATTTTAGTTGGACTTATAAGTGGCACACTTCGAGTGATTATAAATATTTTTGGTGGACTATGAGCTGCTTAAGAGTAAGCTGCTTCACATTTTTATTTATGTTGCAAGTGGTCTATTTTACCACTTGGCGCCGCTGTTGATCCATCTAAGACAGCTTTATTCCTTGGTACAATGAGGCCCCTCCCGTTTTCAAGTGACCGGGACGCATCAGCCCAGTCTTTGTTATAAAAAGAGGACGGTGGAACAAACAGAGAATTTTCTGATCATACTCGAAGCTCTCCTCTTATGATATCTTCACGACTGACTAAACTCTGTATGTTTTTGAAAGTCATATATAATCAGAAAGAATCATGACTTCTGCTTGGAGATGGCACTATTTTGGAATATATCTTTGGCTTTTCTTTCTGGATTGTAACTGGGAAATGGTGTGTGGACAGCTCTCATATTCTGTCTCGGAGGAGGTAAACCCCGGGACTCCTGTTGGAAATATAGCTAAGGATCTTAATCTTAATTCACACGACTTGGAATCACGCATGTTTCAGATCGTAACTGGATCCAAAAGAACATTTTTCGATGTTAATCTGAAGACTGGTGTTCTGTATGTTAGTGAAAGAATTGACAGAGAAGAGCTTTGCGCAGAGGAAATAAAATGCTCTGTAAGTGTAGAGGCTGTGATAAATAACCCCTTAAAGCTTTATCGTATTGACGTAGAAATTTTAGATGTAAATGACAACGCCCCTTTGTTTATGACTAAATTGCAGAATTTGTTCATTGCTGAGAGCACTTTACCAGGAGTGAAATTCGCTTTGTCTGAAGCAACTGACGCAGATGTAGGAAGAAACGGAGTCAGTACCTACAAATTAAGTCAAAATGAACATTTCTCTTTAGCAGTGCACAAAGCAGGAGGCAGCGTGTCTGCTGAGTTAGTGCTGCAGAAAGCACTGGACAGAGAGAAGCAGCCAGTCCTCTCAATGACGCTGACCGCTGTAGATGGAGGGAGTCCAGCAAAATCAGGCACCTCACAGCTCATTATAAATGTTTTAGACAATAATGATAACATTCCAATATTCAGCGATACGTTGTATAAGACAAAAATCATCGAAAACACGCCACATGGAACAAAAGTAATTACCGTGAATGCAACCGATGCAGACGAAGGCCTGAACGGTGAGATTGTGTATTCATTAAGAAGCAAAGATCAAGATCGCGTGCTCGATATCTTTGAAATTGAAAGTAAGACGGGTGTAATTAAGGTAAAAGGCAAAATAGATTTTGAAGAAAAAAGGGCGTTTGAGATACGAGTAGAGGCGAGTGACAAAGGCCAGCCTCCGATGTCTGCCCACTGTAAGGTTCTGGTAGAAGTGCTCGACGTGAATGACAACGCTCCCGAAATATCTGTGACGTCACTCCACAGTACAGTGAGAGAGGACGCTGATATAGGCACGGCAGTTGCTCTGGTGTCAGTCCTCGATAAGGACGGTGGTAAAAACGGTGATGTGTCCATTACAATTAAAAACAAAATCCCACTTAAACTCGAAACAAACTACAAAAACTATTATTCTTTATTGGTTGATGGACCTCTGGACAGAGAGAGAGTCTCAAACTTCAACGTCACCATAGTCGCTGCTGATAAAGGAACCCCGTCACTCTCCAGCACAAGTTTATTTACTATTCATGTTTCTGATGTCAATGATAACCCGCCTCTGTTCTCAGAGCCCCAAATTAATATTTATGTAACTGAGAACAGTCCAGTAGGAGCCACAATTAAAACTGTAACTGCATATGATTCCGATGTCGACAAGAACAGTCAGGTGAGTTATTCATTACTACGGGATAACAGTAAGTCCGTACCATTATCCACCATGATAAACATCAACTCAGAGACTGGAGATATAGTCAGCCTGCAGTCTTTTAACTATGAGGAGTTAAAAACCTTTCAGTTCAAAGTTCAGGCCACAGACTCTGGTGTTCCTCCGCTCAGCAGCAACGTGACTGTCAACGTTTTGATCCTGGATGAGAATGACAATAATCCAACTATTCTCGCGCCTTATTCTGAGCACGGCTCCGTTAACAGTGAGAGCATCCCCTACTCTGCTGAAGCGGGATACTTTGTGGCAAAGATCAGGGCTGTAGACGCTGACTCTGGATACAACGCGCTGCTTTCTTATCACCTCTCTGAGCCCAAAGGAAACAACCTCTTCCGGATCGGAACCAGCACCGGAGAAATCAGGACTAAGAGGAGAATGAGTGACAATGACCTGAAAACTCACCCCTTGCTGGTCTTGGTCTCTGATAACGGAGAACCCTCCCTGTCAGCTACTGTGTCTATTGATGTGGTGGTGGTTGAGAGCACAGCTGACATCCAGACTCAGTTCAGACATGTGACCATAAAGGAGGACAGCTTCTCTGCTCTGAACCTCTATCTGCTCATCGCCATAGTGGCGGTGTCAGCCATCTTCCTGCTCAGCCTCATCACTTTAATAGCTGTCAAATGTCACAGGACAGACGGCTCTTTCAGCAGGTACGGCGCCCCAATGATCACCACCCATCCTGACGGGAGCTGGTCTTACTCCAAATCTACTCAGCAGTATGACGTGTGTTTCAGCTCAGACACACTCAAGAGTGACGTGGTGGTTTTCCCCGCCCCGTATCCACCTGTAGATGCTGAACTCATCAGTATAAATGGAGGAGACACTTTTACCAGAACTCAGACCTTACCAAACAAAGAAAAGGTAAGAAGACGTTAAAACAATTTGTTTAATTATGGTTTCCCTTTATAGTATATTTTAATTCGAATACTATAGTCTGTCTTACTGTGTTTAATGTATTTGGTCCATAAGTCTCTGCACTGGAAGTAAAAGAAATTTAGGTCTCAGTTTTATTCATGTGGGAGCGTCTTGTGTTTTGTCCATCGCTGTCCAAGGTACTGAAACATCAGCTATGCTGTGTGTGGTCTATAGGGGGTGTAAAACATTTTTCTGTTCATTTGAGTTGAAATACATATTGTGTTCCGTTGGCTGCACAAGTGTTAAAAAAATAAAATAAATAAATAAGATAAAATAAAAAAATGACAGTACTATCCCCATAGCCTCACGATATGTTCTTTTCGTCTTTGGTTCATTATTCTTTTTGAGAAAAAGATTTTATTAGCTTCAAAGAAATTCATTGTTTGTTTTTTTTTGTTTGTATGTTTGTTTTTTAATACTTAACAGTCTTTGTACTAAAAAAAAAAAAATCTAATTTCAACTCATTAGTGATTAATAATCCCTATAAGATTAGATGTAGTTCTTTGATATTTCCACACGAGGACATTGTAGACCATCACATTTTGATGTTCCTCTCGGTTGCTTCTGGCTCCTCCCAGATTGAAAAGAAGATGATGATGATGATGATTCCCGGGGCTTTGTTACAAAGAGACGCAGTGCATGAATGGACGGTGTGGCACATTTTGTTTTCGAGGCAAGGAGACTGAATTTTTGATTCAGATCTTTCAAACTAAAGTATTTGTTTTCGGAGAGTGAACACCATATGATACGTTCAAGCTGGATACAAATATGTTGATGCAAAGGACACGGAGCCCTTTCGGGATTTATCTATTCGTTTTTCTTTCCGTTTGCTGCTGGGAAGCGGTATGTGGTCAGCTCTCATACTCTGTATCAGAGGAGGTAAACCCAGGGACTTCTGTGGGAAATCTCGCTAAAGATTTAAATCTGAATGTTCAGGACTTGGAGCCTCGTATGTTTCAGATCATTAGTGGATCAAAGAGAAAATATTTCGATGTTAACCTGAAAACGGGTGTGCTCTATGTTAGTGAAAGAATCGACCGTGAGGAGCTGTGTGCCAAAGCCACAAAATGTACAGTAAATGTAGAGGCAGTGATTAACACTCCACTTAAACTGTATCGCTTTGAGGTAAATGTTCTTGATGTAAATGATAATGCGCCACATTTCCCCGAGAGTTTGCAGACTTTGAACATTGCTGAAAGTACTGTTCCAGGAGGGAGATTCGGGCTTATTGGGGCGTCAGATAACGATGTTGGGAAGAATAGTGTTAGCACATACAAGTTAAGTCAAAATGATTATTTTTCCCTGGACGTCATCAAAGGGGAAGAGAGCGTGTCTGCCGAGCTTGTGCTACAGAAAGCTTTAGACAGAGAAAAAGAAAGCAGGGTAAGACTGACACTTACTGCAGTCGACGGTGGAAGTCCTCCAAAATCCGGAACTTCTCAGATTATTATTAATGTTTTAGACATAAATGACAATGCTCCCGTTTTCAGCAGGTCTTTATACAAGATAAAGGTTCTTGAAAATTCACCAAATGGGTCGACTGTTATCATTCTGAATGCAACTGATGCAGATGATGGTTTAAACAGTGAAATAGAATATTCTTTAAGGAAAAAGGGTCAGGACCGTGTTTTAAATCTTTTTGAAATTGACCCGAAAACAGGAGCTATTTTAGTCAAAGGTAAGATTGATTATGAGGAAAATCCTGCGTTTGAGATTCATGCACAGGCCAGTGACAAAGGCCAGCCTCCGATGTCTGCTCATTGTAAAGTGCTGGTTGAAGTAGTGGACCTCAACGACAACGCTCCTGAGGTCACGGTGACGTCACTTCTCAATTCAGTAAAGGAGGACGCAGAAGTAGGCGCTGCTATTGCACTTGTGTCAGTGCTGGACAGAGATGGAGGGAAAAACGGTGTAGTCAACACTGTCATAGCAAATGATGCTCCATTTACTTTGGACACAAATTATAAAAACTATTATTCCTTAGTAGTTAATGGTCCTCTCGACAGGGAGACTCAGGCTCAGTACAACGTCACGATTGTAGCCACGGATGAGGGGACTCCACCTCTCTCCAGCACCAGCATCGTGACCGTTCAAGTTTCAGATGTCAACGACAACCCACCTCGATTCTCAGATCAGCAGATAAATGTTTTTGTGAAAGAAAATAGTGCAGTAGGAGCAGTTATTACAACAGTGAGGGCAGAAGATGCTGACATCAGTCAAAATGGTCAGCTCAGCTATTCTTTATTAAAAAGTACAAGAGACTCCGTACCATCATCTACCATGATAAACATCAACTCAGAGACTGGAGATATAGTCAGCCTGCAGTCTTTCAACTATGAGGAGTTAAAAACATTTCAGTTCAAAGTTCAGGCCACAGACTCTGGTGTTCCTCCGCTCAGCAGCAACGTGACTGTCAACGTTTTGATCCTGGATGAGAATGACAATAATCCAACTATTCTCGCGCCTTATTCTGAGCACGGCTCCGTTAACAGTGAGAGCATCCCCTACTCTGCTGAAGCGGGATACTTTGTGGCAAAGATCAGGGCTGTAGACGCTGACTCTGGATACAACGCGCTGCTTTCTTATCACCTCTCTGAGCCCAAAGGAAACAACCTCTTCCGGATCGGAACCAGCACCGGAGAAATCAGGACTAAGAGGAGAATGAGTGACAATGACCTGAAAACTCACCCCTTGCTGGTCCTGGTCTCTGATAACGGAGAACCCTCCCTGTCAGCTACTGTGTCTATTGATGTGGTGGTGGTTGAGAGCACAGCTGACATCCAGACTCAGTTCAGACATGTGACCATAAAGGAGGACAGCTTCTCTGCTCTGAACCTCTATCTGCTCATCGCCATAGTGGCGGTGTCAGCCATCTTCCTGCTCAGCCTCATCACTTTAATAGCTGTCAAATGTCACAGGACAGACGGCTCTTTCAGCAGGTACGGCGCCCCAATGATCACCACCCATCCTGACGGGAGCTGGTCTTACTCCAAATCTACTCAGCAGTATGACGTGTGTTTCAGCTCAGACACACTCAAGAGTGACGTGGTGGTTTTCCCCGCCCCGTTTCCACCTGTAGATGCTGAACTCATCAGTATAAATGGAGGAGACACTTTTACCAGAACTCAGACCTTACCAAACAAAGAAAAGGTAAGACGACAAATACAAAACGGCAATTTGTTTATGTGTTTGATGTACGGAAACCTCTACCTGAGAGCACGATCTTTAGTTTCATTAAATTATCTGTATTAGGCAAAATATTGTTTGTCTACTTTACAAACTGCAATTATCGATTTCTCTTCGGTGCTTTTCTGTTGAAATATGTAGGAATCAGACTTACGATACTATTTATAGGCTGCTGAAACCTCAGACCATCGTGCGTGTCTTTGCCTTTGTCCATGGTGCTGAAATTACAACACTGTTGATGGAAAGGCCTTTTTACAGTGTTGATAACTGGGAAAAGGAGAATGAAGTATAGTTACATTTGCCATTGCAGTACAGTTTTTTTTTTATTTATTTTATTTTTTTTGTCATTTAACGCTTACTTTTTGATGAGAGAAAATATCTGGTTTCATTGAAATTACCTATGAAACATCAAACAGGTCTGTGAATAAATTCGCAGTTTGCTTTTTTCCTTTTAAGAAGCTGGTGACGGGGCAAATATGTGTTGTAGACAACTGTGGTTTCTTTGTGTTTTTCAGTGTGTTTAAACGTATTACTAAATCACCTATTCTGATTTTGCATTTTCCTATCTGTTCTAGCTGTGTAGGAACAGCAGGTGAAACATAGAGGTGTGAAATGAAAACAGGAAAGACAAATATGACTGTAAGAGACCGGATTACATTTTATGATTTATGTAGTGGTTGCTTGGCCGATTTGAACAGCATAGCATCCTTATTTCAATGTCTGGATTTCCACGGTGGTTATTTATAATCAGGATTGCTGCCAGTGGTTAAATGCAGTTTACTCAAATCACCACACGAGGACACTGTAGACCACGACATCTGAACGATCATCAGGAGGCAGCAGACTCCTCCCAGAAATAGCGGATCATGATGAGGTTTCTCTTGGCTTTGTCACAAAGAGACGCAGAGCAGGAGAGAAAAGGGCTGAAAAATATTTACCAGCTACATGATAAAAATGCAATACATTGGAATCATAATGTTTGTATGTATTATAGCCGATTGACGAGAGAATCTGGACGGGAGTTTATGCCTTATTCCAGTTGGATATAATGATGTATTTCATGAGAAGAACGAGCCTTTGTCGGATATATCTTGTGGTCGTGCTGCTGAATTGTTGCTGTGAAGCTGTGTATGGACAGCTCTCATACTCCGTCTCCGAGGAGGTAAACCCTGGGACTGCTGTTGGAAATATCGCCAAAGATCTTAACCTTAATGTTCAGGATTTAGAGTCTCGTATGTTTCAGATCGTTAGTGGATCAAAGAAAAAATATTTCGAGGTAAACCTTAAAACGGGCGTGCTCTATGTCAATGAAAGAATCGACCGTGAGGAGCTTTGTGCGAAGGCTGCCAAATGCACCGTCAATGTAGAGGCTGTGATCAACAACCCACTGAAGCTTTACCGTTTAGAAATAGTTGTAACAGATATTAATGACAATGCTCCTCTTTTCTCGGAGGCCTTACAGTCTCTTGACGTTGCAGAAAACACTTTACCTGGAGTGAAATTTGGACTAATAGAGGCATCGGATTTGGATGTTGGTAAGAATGATGTCAATACATACAGGCTTAGTAAGAATGACTATTTTTCTTTAGAAATTCACAAAGGGGAGGAGAGCGTGTCTGCAGAGTTAGTGCTACAAAAGTCTTTGGACTGGGAGAAGGATTCTGTTTTAAAGCTCACACTGACTGCAGTCGACGGCGGAAATCCAGCACGTTCAGGAACCTCAAATATTATCATCAGTGTTCTTGATACAAATGACAACCACCCTGTTTTCAGTAGATCTCTGTACAAAGTTCAAGTAAAAGAAAATGTATTACTTAGGTCTACTATTATCATTCTGAATGCAACAGATGCAGATGATGGTTTAAACAGTGAAATAGAATATTCTTTAAGGAAAAAGGGTCAGGACCGCGTTTTGAAACTTTTTGAAATTGACCCAAAAACAGGAGCTATTTTAGTCAAAGGTAAGATTGATTATGAGGAAAATCCTGCGTTTGAGATTCATGCACAGGCCAG
Source organism: Labroides dimidiatus (assembly GCA_030710495.1). Classification (NCBI taxonomy): domain Eukaryota; kingdom Metazoa; phylum Chordata; class Actinopteri; order Labriformes; family Labridae; genus Labroides; species Labroides dimidiatus. The sequence goes on along the minus strand of CM061150.1, from coordinate 17,149,321 downwards.
TGACAAAGGCCAGCCTCCGATGTCTGCTCATTGTAAAGTGCTGGTTGAAGTAGTGGACCTCAACGACAACGCTCCTGAGGTCACTGTGACGTCACTTCTCAATTCAGTAAAGGAGGACGCAGAAGTAGGTACTGCTATTGCACTTGTGTCAGTGCTGGACAGAGATGGAGGGAAAAACGGTGTAGTCAACACTGTCATAGCAAATTATGCTCCATTTACTTTGGACACAAATTATAAAAACTATTATTCCTTAGTAGTTAATGGTCCTCTCGACAGGGAGACTCAGGCTCAGTACAACGTCACGATTGTAGCCACGGATGAGGGGATTCCACCTCTCTCCTGCACCAGCATAGTGACCGTTCAAGTTTCAGATGTCAACGACAACCCACCTCGATTCTCAGATCTGCAGATAAATGTTTTTGTGAAAGAAAATAGTGCAGTAGGAGCAGTTATTACAACAGTGAGGGCAGAAGATGCTGACATCAGTCAAAATGGTCACCTCAGCTATTCTTTATTGAAGAGTACAAGAGACTCCGTACCATCATCTACCATGATAAACATCAACTCAGAGACTGGAGATATAGTCAGTCTGCAGTCTTTTAACTATGAGGAGTTAAAAACCTTTCAGTTCAAAGTTCAGGCCACAGACTCTGGTGTTCCTCCGCTCAGCAGCAACGTGACTGTCAACGTTTTGATCCTGGATGAGAATGACAATAATCCAACTATTCTCGCGCCTTATTCTGAGCACGGCTCCGTTAACAGTGAGAGCATCCCCTACTCTGCTGAAGCGGGATACTTTGTGGCAAAGATCAGGGCTGTAGACGCTGACTCTGGATACAACGCGCTGCTTTCTTATCACCTCTCTGAGCCCAAAGGAAACAACCTCTTCCGGATCGGAACCAGCACCGGAGAAATCAGGACTAAGAGGAGAATGAGTGACAATGACCTGAAAACTCACCCCTTGCTGGTCCTGGTCTCTGATAACGGAGAACCCTCCCTGTCAGCTACTGTGTCTATTGATGTGGTGGTGGTTGAGAGCACAGCTGACATCCAGACTCAGTTCAGACATGTGACCATAAAGGAGGACAGCTTCTCTGCTCTGAACCTCTATCTGCTCATCGCCATAGTGGCGGTGTCAGCCATCTTCCTGCTCAGCCTCATCACTTTAATAGCTGTCAAATGTCACAGGACAGACGGCTCTTTCAGCAGGTACGGCGCCCCAATGATCACCACCCATCCTGATGGGAGCTGGTCTTACTCCAAGTCTACTCAGCAGTATGACGTGTGTTTCAGCTCAGACACACTCAAGAGTGACGTGGTGGTTTTCCCCGCCCCGTTTCCACCTGTAGATGCTGAACTCATCAGTATAAATGGAGGAGACACTTTTACCAGAACTCAGACTTTACCAAACAAAGAAAAGGTAAGACCACAAAGGCATTCTGTTTTGTTGTTTGTTGTATCACTGTACACTCATGCCTAGAATCGCATAAAAAAAGTGATGCGACTGAACTTGAATAAGCAAGAATAGTTTTTGCTCTTGCCTGAGTTCTAAATGACAAATTTCAATTTCACACATATATTTTTTAGAGCTTATATAGGCCTGTTGCATCTGACCTCAAATTGCGACAGATTGCTGTATGAAGGGACATTTTGCTGTCCATGGTGCTGAAGGCAACCAATTGCATCTTTGTGGTTGGTAAATCAGTTTACAAATTGGGAAAAATATATTCACCCACTTGTCTTTTTTCGAACCTCTCCCTCAAAGTTGCTTTTTCATGCAGAGCATTATATCATTTTCAAGTATTGTTTCATGATATGATCAATTTCAGTTTTGAGCTTGGAGGCTGTGAAGGTTAAGTCTTTGCAATAAGTTAAATTTGGCTTAATTTTTATGAGCTTACAGTTTGTGTACTTGTCTGTTCTACTCATGCCAGGTCACCAGCGGGTTTTATAACTAGCTCAATTTAATTCATCATCTTCCTGGACATCAGTATTCCTTGTAGTTGTTACAACATTAATAGATTTTTAATCATCTGGAAATAAGTAAATATTAAAACACGTTGAGGTAAACTAACTGTTTAAATGGCATTAAACGAAAACATGCCAGTTGTCGAGAAAGACGTATCTTTGATAAATATTAAAGTAGAGAGTAAAAGGGAAAAGATCCATCTAATTATGATCATCTTGATTTCTGATGTAGTTTTTTCAAGTGTCCACAAGGGGACGATGAAGACCATCACATATGAAATCTCAATGGTTTTTAGGGCTCCTCCCAGATAGAAACGAAGCTTGTGTTTGTTAGACGTTGGAACAAAGAGCCTTGGACAGCAGAGGAGAACGGTGCGGAAATTCTTGAATAATTGTGGAATATATATGTTGAGAGTCTCTCCACACCCTTGAGAGGCTCTATGTAAATGACCTCGTCAGATTGACTTTATTGTCCAAATTCGTCTTGATGCAGTCTTTTCTCCGCGGTTGGAATGATGTATTTTCCGAGTAGATCGAGCTCTGTGTGGATATATCTCTTGGTCGTGCTGCTGGATTGTTACTGGGACGCGGTGTCGGGGCAGCTCTCTTACTCCGTCTCAGAGGAGGTAAACCTGGGGACTGTGGTCGGAAATATCGCCAAAGATCTGAACATCAATGTCCAGGATTTGGAGTCTCGCATGTTTCAGATTGTTGCTGGATCAAGGACTAAATATTTTGAGGTAAATCTGAAGACCGGTGCTCTCTATGTTAACGAGAGAATAGATCGAGAAGGACTCTGTGGAGATGAGACCAAATGTTCACTTACAATGGAAGCGGTTATTAATAATCCTTTGAAGTTGTACCGGATAGAAATTATAATATTGGATGTAAATGACAATACCCCAGTATTTCGAAGCACTTTGCAAAATATTAATATCACAGAGAGCACAGCAGCAGGGGCGAAATTTCTTTTGAAACGAGCTCATGATGCAGACGTCGGAAAGAATACAATAAATACTTACAAGCTGAGTCAAAATGAACATTTCTCTCTCGTTACACACAAAGGTGAGGGTGTAACTCCGGAATTATTGCTTCAGAAAGCTTTAGACAGAGAAGAACAATCTGTGGTGAGAGTAAAATTGACTGCGATTGATGGAGGAAGTCCTGCTAAATCAGGAAGTATGGATATAATTGTTAATGTGCTGGATAGTAACGACAATGCTCCTGTATTCAATCAAACACTTTACAAGGCCACTGTGTTTGAAAATGTTAAGGCAGGAACATCAGTAATAACACTAAATGCTACTGACTTAGATGCTGGTCAAAACGGAAGGGTATCATATTCTTTTATCGAAATAGATCAGGGTAAGCACACAGATTTGTTTTCCATTGATGAAAAAACTGGAACTGTGACAAATAAAAAGAATATTGACTATGAGGAAAATAATGCCTTTGAGATCAGAGTCCAAGCCAGTGATGGAGCTTCCTCTCCTCTCACCTCTCATGCAAAACTACTAATTGAAGTTTTAGATGTCAATGACAATGCCCCTGAAATTACAGTCACATCACTGCTGAACTCTGTAAAGGAAGATTCATCGATTGGCACCGCAATTGCACTTGTTTCAGTATCTGACAAAGACGGAGGAAAAAATGGGATTGTAAAGTGTAAAATTTCCAATGATGTTCCATTTAAGTTAGAGACAAATTACAAGAATTACTATTCTCTAGTTGTAGACGGACCTCTTGATAGAGAGAAAACATCTCAATATAAAATCAGCATCACTGCTATAGATGAGGGCAAACCGCCTCTCTCCAGCATGAGCGTCATTAAAATAAATGTCTCAGATGTAAATGATAACAAACCTTTATTCACAGAAAACATCATAAATATCTTTGTGAAAGAAAACAGTCCAGTAGGAGCAGTTATTCAAACCGTTTCCGCTGTTGATGCTGACATCAATCAGAATGGTCAGGTGAGTTATTCATTTTTGCTTAACAGCAGTAACTCATTGCCGTTATCCACTATGATAAATATCAACTCAGAGACTGGAGATATAGTCAGCCTGCAGTCTTTTAACTATGAGGAGTTAAAAACCTTTCAGTTCAAAGTTCAGGCCACAGACTCTGGTGTTCCTCCGCTCAGCAGCAACGTGACTGTCAACGTTTTGATCCTGGATGAGAATGACAATAATCCAACTATTCTCGCGCCTTATTCTGAGCACGGCTCCGTTAACAGTGAGAGCATCCCCTACTCTGCTGAAGCGGGATACTTTGTGGCAAAGATCAGGGCTGTCGACGCTGACTCTGGATACAACGCGCTGCTTTCTTATCACCTCTCTGAGCCCAAAGGAAACAACCTCTTCCGGATCGGAACCAGCACCGGAGAACTCAGGACTAAGAGGAGAATGAGTGACAATGACCTGAAAACTCACCCCTTGCTGGTCTTGGTTTCTGATAACGGAGAACCCTCCCTGTCAGCTACTGTGTCTATTGATGTGGTGGTGGTTGAGAGCACAGCTGACATCCAGACTCAGTTCAGACATGTGACCATAAAGGAGGACAGCTTCTCTGCTCTGAACCTCTATCTGCTCATCGCCATAGTGGCGGTGTCAGCCATCTTCCTGCTCAGCCTCATCACTTTAATAGCTGTCAAATGTCACAGGACAGACGGCTCTTTCAGCAGGTATGGCGCCCCAATGATCACCACCCATCCTGACGGGAGCTGGTCTTACTCCAAATCTACTCAGCAGTATGACGTGTGTTTCAGCTCAGACACACTCAAGAGTGACGTGGTGGTTTTCCCCGCCCCGTTTCCACCTGTAGATGCTGAACTCATCAGTATAAATGGAGGAGACACTTTTACCAGAACTCAGACCTTACCAAACAAAGAAAAGGTAAGAAAATGCATCAGGCAAATTTGAGATTGTTTTATTTTATTAATCCAATGATGATATGTAATTATTTTATATAGTCGTGGTATTTTTTGTCCTTGTTTGACCAGGGAGGGGCTCTGCAATTAGTTAAAGTCAAGGTAACTATGTTCGTAGCTTTGTTGCTCTGTTGTAAAGCTAATGCAAACTATTTAGCGCTGGAATTTTGCAGCTCATGTTCTTGGACCGTCGCTGTCCGTGATACTTGCTTCAGAAACGTTTCTTTAGTTTCTCAAGCATTTCGGCAAAACCTGTAACGGGTTGTACATTTTTCCATGGATTGAAATTTATATTTGAACGTTGTGCTACATATTTACAGTTTTTGACCCAGGTAAAAAGAATTGGCTTATTTAATCGTCCAGTTGCATAGGCCATCAGGTAAAGGAAAGAAAGTACTTTTAAATCAGATTTTTTTCTGCCTATTATCCACCATATTTATAACTTTAGTGAAGAAAAACTTCTGACAAAAACGTAAATTATAACATCTGATAGAAAAACGTTTTGGTAATTAAGAATATTTTTTTCCTGATTAATATAATCTGTGGCCTGAACCGTTTTGTTTAAATGTTTTACTCTAATTTTCTGCGAGTGGTCCATTATTCTGGAGATCACAGAACGGTTGAAACATGCCAGTGTTTTGAGGTTTAGCATGTAGTTATGATCGATGTCCACAAGGGGACACTGCAGACCATCACATTTATGGTTATTGTTGGACGTCTCAGGGCTCCTCCCAGATTCAGCGGATGATGTGTCTGTTGGCTTTGTTACAAAGAGAGGGGGAATGACAAAGAGTGGTCCTCTTCGTCGATGGGCAAATGTCTAAATAGTGCTCATGACTATTCCCTCTCTGATCTCGACCTCTTGGCTACTGTATATTCCTTTCAGTCTTAACCCAAGTGCTCTTTCTCCGCGGTTGGAATGATGTATTTTCCGAGCAGATCGAGCTCTGTGTGGATATATCTCCTGGTCGTGCTGCTGGATTGTTACTGGGACGCGGTGTCGGGGCAGCTGTCTTACTCCGTCTCAGAGGAGGTAAACCTGGGGACTGTGGTCGGAAATATCGCCAAAGATCTGAACATCAATGTTCAGGATTTGGAGTCTCGCATGTTTCAGATTGTTGCTGGATCAAAGACTAAATTTTTTGATGTAAATCTGAAGACTGGTGCTCTCTATGTTAACGAGAGAATAGATCGGGAGGAGCTATGCGAGGACGAGGCCAAATGTTCCCTCAGTATAGAAGCGGTTATTAATAATCCATTGAAACTGTATCGGATTGAAATAACCATCCTGGATGTAAATGACAATTCTCCCTCATTTCTCAGTACATCAGAAGTGATCGACATCACAGAAAACACAGCGACGGGAGCAAAATTTCCTCTGCGTCCTGCTGACGATGCAGATGTTGGTAAAAATGCAGTTAATGCCTACAGGTTAAGCCAGAACGAACATTTCTCTCTCGTTACACATAAAGGAGAAAGTATCACTCCGGAATTACTGCTGCAGAAAGCTTTAGACAGAGAAAAACTATCAGTGATACGCCTCACATTAACTGCTTTTGATGGAGGAACTCCTGCTAAATCAGGCACAATGATCATTATAGTAAATGTTTTGGATATTAATGATAACGCTCCAGTTTTCAGTCAAACACTTTACAAAGCGAGTGTTTTTGAAAATGTAAAGATAGGTACGTCGATAATAACATTAAACGCTACTGATTTAGACGCAGGCCCGAACGGACAAGTGTCATATGCGTTTAGTAAACTCGGTCGAGGAAAACAAACAGATATGTTTTCTATTGATGAAAAAACTGGAACTGTGACAAATAAAAAGAATATTGACTTTGAGGTAAATAACGCCTTTGAGATCAGAGTACAAGCCAGTGATGGAGCTTCCTCTCCTCTCACCTCTCATGCCAAGCTACTAATTGAAGTTTTAGATGTCAATGACAATGCCCCTGAAATTACAGTCACATCACTGCTGAACTCTGTAAAGGAAGATTCATCGATTGGCACCGCAATTGCACTTGTTTCAGTATCTGACAAAGACGGAGGAAAAAATGGTATCGTGAAGTGTAAAATTTCCAATGATGTCCCATTCAAGTTAGAGCTAAATTACAAGAATTACTATTCTCTAGTTGTAGACGGACCTCTTGATAGAGAGAAAACATCTCAATATAATATCAGCATCACTGCTACAGATGAGGGCAAACCACCTCTCTCCAGCACGAGTGTCATTAATGTAAATGTCTCAGATGTAAATGATAACAAACCTTTATTCACAGAAAACATCATAAATATCTTTGTGAAAGAAAACAGTCCAGTAGGAGCAGTTATTAAAACAGTTTCAGCTGTTGATGCTGACATCAATCAGAATGGTCAGGTGAGCTATTCATTTTTGCATAACAGCAGTGACTCATTGCCGTTATCCACTATGATAAACATCAACTCAGAGACTGGAGATATAGTCAGTCTGCAGTCTTTTAACTATGAGGAGTTAAAAACCTTTCAGTTCAAAGTTCAGGCCACAGACTCTGGTGTTCCTCCGCTCAGCAGCAACGTGACTGTCAACGTTTTGATCCTGGATGAGAATGACAATAATCCAACTATTCTGGCGCCTTATTCTGAGCACGGCTCCGTTAACAGTGAGAGCATCCCCTACTCCGCTGAAGCGGGATACTTTGTGGCAAAGATCAGGGCTGTAGACGCTGACTCTGGATACAACGCGCTGCTTTCTTATCACCTCTCTGAGCCCAAAGGAAACAACCTCTTCCGGATCGGAACCAGCACCGGAGAAATCAGGACTAAGAGGAGAATGAGTGACAATGACCTGAAAACTCACCCCTTGCTGGTCCTGGTCTCTGATAACGGAGAACCCTCCCTGTCAGCAACTGTGTCTATTGATGTGGTGGTGGTTGAGAGCACAGCTGACATCCAGACTCAGTTCAGACATGTGACCATAAAGGAGGACAGCTTCTCTGCTCTGAACCTCTATCTGCTCATCGCCATAGTGGCGGTGTCAGCCATCTTCCTGCTCAGCCTCATCACTTTAATAGCTGTCAAATGTCACAGGACAGACGGCTCTTTCAGCAGGTACGGCGCCCCAATGATCACCACCCATCCTGACGGGAGCTGGTCTTACTCCAAGTCTACTCAGCAGTATGACGTGTGTTTCAGCTCAGACACACTCAAGAGTGACGTGGTGGTTTTCCCCGCCCCGTTTCCACCTGTAGATGCTGAACTCATCAGTATAAATGGAGGAGACACTTTTACCAGAACTCAGACTTTACCAAACAAAGAAAAGGTAAGAGTACAACATGTTAATTTGAAACACGATTTTCATTGCTAGAGCACTCTTGTACTAACTTAGAATGGAGCGCACTGATATGAGTTAATTTCCATAAGTCTTAGCCTTCATCTTTCCACCAGAACTGCACTAAGCCCTCAATGGTTGTCGTTTGTTGATGACTGATTTGTCAGAACACATTGGCACATTTAATGTGAAGCAGGTTGTTTGAGAAAAAATGTTATATCGAATACACACCAGAGAAGTGAACAGGGTGCCCCTGCTCTTCAATGTGTTAGTCGCTGTCCGTGGTGCTGAAAATAAAACTCGCCTCACAGGCAAGGGGTGCAGGTGGCATACTGACATTACATAAAAAAAAAAAAAAAAACATACTGTTTCTGTGAAGGTTTACTTTGAGTTAGCAACAAACTTGTGGGTTTTTTTTCGCTTGGTGAAAGTTTTGCATTGCTGGTTTGGTGTTGGATTAGTCTGCAGTGGTGGCTGTTTCCTGTACACTGTGCGTCTCGAGTATTAATCCTTTGATAAAAATGACATTATTGTTTCATCCCAACTCTTATTTTACTTAAACATAATTTTGTTCAAACATCAAGAAAGTCTTTTGAGATAGTCTGCCTTTAAATCATTCATGGTACGTTTCAAATAATTTTCTTGTCCCTTTGTTACAATATCAAAGATGAAAATGTATTTATTTTACGAACGAATTTTGAAATATCTACAACAGAGCAACAAAATGAAGATTTTTTTTAAACATATCACTCACGAAACCTGGTATTGTATGGCTTTGTTATAATTTAGAAAATAACTAACTGATGCTAAGTGTCCACTAGAAACGGCTTTTGAAATGTAACGTTGTTGGTCCCGTGGTGTGTCATGTAACGAACTGATTCGACCATGAGGGGGCACTGCAGACCATAACACAGACGGAACTGTATTTAACTCCTCAGGCCCCTCCTAGATTAAGAGCGTGATGATGTGTTGTTGGGCTCGACACAAAGAGACGCAGAGGCACAGGGAACAGGCTGAGGCATAATCTGCACTGAGAGGACATTTGAAAAAAAGAGAAACACAGTTTTCGTTAGTACTCGACTTCCATGAGACTTTTTCTATCTTGGTGTTACATTGGCTTGGATTATGTTCATAAATAAGAGGACTCCTTTGGCGGCATATGTGTTGTTGGTGCTACTGGATTTTTACTGGGAAGCGGTGTCCGGGCAGCTTTCTTACTCCATATTAGAGGAGCTGAATCCGGGGACTTCAGTGGGGAATATAGCAAAGGATCTAAACCTCAGCCTCGATGATCTGGAGTCTCGTATGTTTCAAATTGTTACCGGATCCAAGAAGAAATTTTTCGAGGTAAATCTTAAGACTGGTTTTCTGTTAGTCAGCGACAGAATAGACAGAGAGGAGCTCTGTGGGAAGGCGACGAAATGCACAGTGAGTGTAGAGGCTGTGATTAATGCTCCGTTGAAGCTGTATCGGTTAGAAATAAATATTATAGATGTTAATGACAATTATCCGACGTTTAGTACAAATTCACAGAACATTGAAATCGCAGAAAGTACACTGCCTGGGACCAAATTTCTTGTGCTGTCAGCACACGATGCCGATGTAGGAAAGAATGGCATCAGTACTTATAAATTAAATCAAAATGACCACTTTTCATTGTCAGTGAACAAAGGAGACAGTGTGTCTGCTGAGCTAGTCCTCCAGAAACCATTAGACCGAGAAAAGCAGCCTGTTATTAAACTCACACTGACTGCTGTAGATGGCGGAACACCTCCGAAATCTGGTACATCACAGATTATTATCAGCGTCTTAGACAACAACGACAACGTCCCGGTATTTACTAAACCATTGTACAAAACGAGCATCACAGAAAATGTACCGCTTGGTGCATCCGTTATTACAGTAACCGCAACAGACCCCGATGAAGGACCAAACGGAGATATTTCTTATTCACTGGGCAGCAAAGACCAAGATCATGTTTTGGAAATATTTCAGATTGACGAGAAAACAGGCTTACTGACAGTTAAGGGAAAGATTGATTTTGAAGAGCACCCTGCTTTTGAAATCCGCGTTCAAGCTACCGATAAAGGTTCCCCCCCAATGGCAGCACAGTGCAAAGTATTAATCGAGGTGGTGGACTTAAACGACAACACGCCTGAAATATCTGTGACATCATTACTCAACAGAGTGAAAGAGGATGCAAAAATAGGCACTGCTGTTGCACTTGTGTCAGTACTAGACAGAGACGGAGGTAAAAACGGAGTAGTTCACTGTGATATTCAAAATAAAGGCCCATTTAAACTTGAAACAAACTATAAAAACTATTACTCTTTGGTAGTGGACGGACAGCTTGACAGAGAGAGTGCTTCACATTATAACGTAACGATCACAGCAACAGATGATGGAACCCCTGCTCTTACAAGCACGAGCGACATTACTGTTTATATTTCGGATGTTAATGACAATGCACCCAGATTTTCAGACACGTCAGTCAATATTTATCTAAAAGAGAACAGTCCTGTAGGGGCTGTTTTAAAAAGAGTCACTGCAGAGGATGAAGATATTGATCAAAATGCCCAGGTGAGCTATTCAGTTATAGAAAGCCAAAGTAACTTTCTACCGTTATCTACAATGATTAACATCAACTCAGAGACTGGAGATATAGTCAGCCTGCAGTCTTTTAACTACGAGGAGTTAAAAACCTTTCAGTTCAAAGTTCAGGCCACAGACTCTGGTGTTCCTCCGCTCAGCAGCAACGTGACTGTCAACGTTTTGATCCTGGATGAGAATGATAATAATCCAACTATTCTGGCGCCTTATTCTGAGCACGGCTCCGTTAACAGTGAGAGCATCCCCTACTCTGCTGAAGCGGGATACTTTGTGGCAAAGATCAGGGCTGTAGACGCTGACTCTGGATACAACGCACTGCTTTCTTATCACCTCTCTGAGCCCAAAGGAAACAACCTCTTCCGGATCGGAACCAGCACCGGAGAAATCAGGACTAAGAGGAGAATGAGTGACAATGACCTGAAAACTCACCCCTTGCTGGTCTTGGTCTCTGATAACGGAGAACCCTCCCTGTCAGCTACTGTGTCTATTGATGTGGTGGTGGTTGAGAGCACAGCTGACATCCAGACTCAGTTCAGACATGTGACCATAAAGGAGGACAGCTTCTCTGCTTTGAACCTCTATCTGCTCATCGCCATAGTGGCGGTGTCAGCCATCTTCCTGCTCAGCCTCATCACTTTAATAGCTGTCAAATGTCACAGGACAGACGGCTCTTTCAGCAGGTACGGCGCCCCAATGATCACCACCCATCCTGACGGGAGCTGGTCTTACTCCAAGTCTACTCAGCAGTATGACGTGTGTTTCAGCTCAGACACACTCAAGAGTGACGTGGTGGTTTTCCCCGCCCCGTTTCCACCTGTAGATGCTGAACTCATCAGTATAAATGGAGGAGACACTTTTACCAGAACTCAGACTTTACCGAACAAAGAAAAGGTAAGACCATAATGGCAATTAGCATTTTTGCTTGTTGAAGTACAATATTCTAATGGTTGGAGGACTGTGAGAAGGGATGCTTTTAAACCAGGAAGGACTGCAGATTACCAATTAAAATAATGGTTCAAAATCTGATTTGATTAGTGTGATGATTAATTGTTTCAAAGTGACGATACGTGTGTAATTTTGCTATCCATGGTGCTGAACGGTGGATACTGCTCTTTTTGATCGTACTACTTTGGCGAAGGAAAAACGTTTGTGTTCATTAACAACTACAGCTGTCAGACCGTCTTTATACTTACTGTGTTGTCATCGTATTTATAATTATTGGCAATCATTATTTGATAATAAACGTTTTTGTTTCTTTTTTTTTTAAGCAAGATGACTCTGAAGGTGAAATAGCAGCACTTGGATTAGCTTATGTTTACTTTTCAAGAGCTTTCACTCCATTTACCATATCAGCGAAATGTCAATATGGGATTCTGCTTGTACACAAACTTACATAGTTTAAATAATATTCATATTTTCCTTGTAATTTAGAGTTACTCTTAAATCATAAATCCATTTCTAAGTTTTCAATCTCAAACAAATAGGTCACATTGAAATCAGAAAGAGGTAACGGCTTACTTAAATGGTTGAAGTGACCCCTTGAGGTATCACTTTGATAAATGTTAAAGAGGAGGACAGAAATTACTTTATGAGTCCGATTTATCTTGTTCAAGTCTTTATGCTTTATGTAGTTCTCACAATTGTCCACAAGGGGACGTTGAAGACCATAACATCTGAAATGTATCTTTCGTGGCTTGGGGCTCCTCCCAGATAGGCACGAAGCTGGTGTTTGTCATGCGATTGAACAAAGAGCCTTGGATGATGGAGGAGAAGTGTGGGGGAAAAGCTGTTCTCTTTGTGGAATAAATGCTGGCAGTCTCACCGATTGTTCTGTAAGATTCTAGTTAATTAACCCGATTAGACTGAATTTGATGTCCGAATTCGTCTCTATGCCGTTTATTCTCCGCGGTTGGAATGATGTATTTTCCGAGCAGATCGAGCTCTGTGTGGATATATCTCTTGGTCGTGCTGCTGGATTGTTACTGGGACGCGGTGTCGGGGCAGCTGTCTTACTCCGTCTCAGAGGAGGTAAACCTGGGGACTGTGGTCGGAAATATCGCCAAAGATCTGAACATCAATGTCCAAGATTTGGAGTCCCGCATGTTTCAGATTGTTGCTGGATCAAAGACTAAATATTTTGAGGTAAACCTGAAGACTGGTGCTCTGTATGTTAACGAGAGAATAGACCGAGAGGAAATGTGTGGCGCTGAGCTCAAATGCTCACTTAGCATAGAAGCGGTTATTAATAATCCCTTGAAATTGTACCGGATTGAGGTAATCATTCTGGACGTTAATGATAATGCTCCAACATTTCAAAAAACGTCACAAGTAATTAACATAACTGAGAGTACAATAGCAGGATCTAAATTCCCTCTTTATCCTGCTCACGATGCAGATGTGGGGAAAAACACAGTAAATACCTACAAATTAAGTCAAAATGAACATTTCTCTCTCGTTACACATAAAGATGAGGGTGTTATCGCCGAACTCCTGCTTCAAAAAGCTTTAGACCGAGAGAAACAATCTGCGATACGCCTGACACTGACTGCTATCGACGGAGGAACCCCTGCTAAATCTGGAACAATGATAATCATCGTAAATGTCTTAGATATCAATGATAACGCCCCTGTATTCAGTCAAACTCTTTTTAAAGCGCGTGTGTTCGAAAACGCAAAGGTAGGCACGTCGATTATAACATTAAATGCTACTGATTTAGATTCAGGCCCGAATGGGGAAGTTTTGTATTCTTTCAGCGAAGTAGGCCGAGGGAAACAAACTGATTTATTTTCTATAGACGAAAACACTGGGACAGTGACAAATAAAAAGAATATTGATTTTGAGGAAAATAATGCCTTTGAGATCAGAGTACAAGCCAGTGATGGAGCTTCCTCTCCTCTCACCTCTCACGCAAAACTACTGATTGAAATTTTAGACGTTAATGACAATGCCCCCGAAATTACAGTCACATCACTGCTACACTCTGTGAAAGAAGATGCACAAATTGGCACCGCAATTGCACTTGTTTCAGTATCTGACAAAGATGGAGGAAACAATGGTATTGTAAAGTGTAAAATTTCCAATGATGTCCCATTCAAGTTAGAGTTAAATTACAAGAATTACTATTCTCTAGTTGTAGACGGACCTCTTGATAGAGAGAAAACATCTCAATATAACATCAGCATCACTGCTACAGATGAGGGCAAACCACCTCTCTCCAGCACAAGCGTTGTTCATGTACACGTTTCTGATGTGAATGATAACAAACCTTCATTCACAGAAAACATAATTAATGTCTATGTGAAAGAAAACAGTCCAGTAGGAGAAGTTATTAAAACAGTTTCAGCTGTTGATGCTGACATCAATCAGAATGGTCAGGTGAGTTATTCATTTTTGCATAACAGCAGTAACTCATTGCCGTTATCCACTATGATAAACATCAACTCAGAGACTGGAGATATAGTCAGTCTGCAGTCTTTTAACTATGAGGAGTTAAAAACCTTTCAGTTCAAAGTTCAGGCCACAGACTCTGGTGTTCCTCCGCTCAGCAGCAACGTGACTGTCAACGTTTTGATCCTGGATGAGAATGACAATAATCCAACCATTCTGGCACCTTATTCTGAGCACGGCTCCGTTAACAGTGAGAGCATCCCCTACTCTGCTGAAGCGGGATACTTTGTGGCAAAGATCAGGGCTGTAGACGCTGACTCTGGATACAACGCGCTGCTTTCTTATCACCTCTCTGAGCCCAAAGGAAACAACCTATTCCGGATCGGAACCAGCACCGGAGAAATCAGGACTAAGAGGAGAATGAGTGACAATGACCTGAAAACTCACCCCTTGCTGGTCCTGGTCTCTGATAACGGAGAACCCTCCCTGTCAGCTACTGTGTCTATTGATGTGGTGGTGGTTGAGAGCACAGCTGACATCCAGACTCAGTTCAGACATGTGACCATAAAGGAGGACAGCTTCTCTGCTCTGAACCTCTATCTGCTCATCGCCATAGTGGCGGTGTCAGCCATCTTCCTGCTCAGCCTCATCACTTTAATAGCTGTCAAATGTCACAGGACAGACGGCTCTTTCAGCAGGTACGGCGCCCCAATGATCACCACCCATCCTGACGGGAGCTGGTCTTACTCCAAATCTACTCAGCAGTATGACGTGTGTTTCAGCTCAGACACACTCAAGAGTGACGTGGTGGTTTTCCCCGCCCCGTTTCCACCTGTAGATGCTGAACTCATCAGTATAAATGGAGGAGACACTTTTACCAGAACTCAGACCTTACCAAACAAAGAAAAGGTAAGATGATAAGGAAATTCTTTATATCATTATTTGTGACATCAACTGTGACATATAGAGACAAAAACTACTCGTCCGGTAATTTTACTTGCGATGCGAGACGTTTCTTCTCTCCCTTTGTGAGATCCATTTCCTATTTTGAAATTAAACATTAATAGTATTTATATACTTGTAAAACCATTCAAAAGTAGTCATCAAGCATTTTATACTACAGAGTCGTAATGTTCATAATTGAAATAGCATAAGCAGCATTGAGAGTAAAAAAAAAAAGTTTTAAACGGAGGTCAACACTCCCTAGTCCAAATGTATGTTTCATTTAAATCCTTAAGAGTATATACATAACACATACATGACAACTGAAATTGCCTTAATGTTGTTTTTTTAATGTGAAAGAATAACACCTCGTCGCAAAAGCAAGGAGTCTCAATTTGATGCCTTGATGTATTGGCATCTATATAAGCAAAGAGATAAGTAAGTTGAACAGCTTTATACAGGCCGAGACGAGGCACTCTGTTTATTCATCTAATATGGATATATATGAGTTTGGCGGTATTTCTGTTTGTTTGTTTGTTTTAATTGACAGCCTTGATTCAATTATGTTTTCTGGTCTGCTGTTCGAGAATATAATGGCTCTTTCTGTGGTCCTGAAATAGTCGCCGGACGTTATGTGTGAATGCGTTTCTTTCAAAACCTGTGCAGTTTTTTGAATTAACCACAGGGCTACACTGTAGACCGTAACATCACAAGCTGGTTGCTGGTGTGTGGAGGCCCCTCCTACTCTAAAGAGATCTTTTTGCCAGTGCTTTGTTAGAATGAGACGCAGGACGAAGTGGGTGCATAAAGGCGATATCCAGACATCAAATTTGTACCTAGATGCGATGATATTGTCTAAATAAGCCAAAGACAAGGATACATGTTTTGTTCTTGTGGAAAAGAAGCATGCATCGGTCGGAGAGAAATCGCTCAGTCTGGATTTATCTTGTGCTTTTTGTTTTGGAGTTTAACTGGAGAACAGTATCCGGGCAGCTTTCTTATTCTGTCTCAGAGGAGGTAAATCTGGGGACTTCGATTGGAAACCTCGCCAAGGATCTAAATCTGAATGCGCAGGATTTGGAGTCACGTATGTTTCAAATAGTTGCCGGATCAAAGAGGAAGTATTTTGATGTAAATTTAAAGTCTGGTATTTTCTTCGTCAGTGAAAGAATAGACAGAGAGGAGCTCTGTGCCAAAGCTGCAAAATGCACGATGACTGTTGAGGCCGTGATAAATAGCCCACTGAAACTTTACCGTATTGAGGTGAATATACTTGACGTTAATGATAATCCTCCGTCTTTCAGTGCTAAATCACAGACTATCGACATAGCAGAGAGTGTTTTACCGGGAGCCAGATTCCCTGTGCTGTCCGCATATGATGCCGATGTGGGTAAAAATGCGATCAACACATACAAGCTTAACAGCAACGAATATTTCTCTCTTGCTGTACACAAAGGAGAGAGTGTGTCAGCTGAACTGGTGCTTCAGAAATCATTAGACCGAGAAAAACAGGCTTTAATCACACTAACTCTTACCGCTATTGATGGAGGAACACCATTAAAATCAGGCACGTCAGAAATTATAATTAATGTTCTGGACATCAACGATAATATCCCAGCCTTTTCAAAAACCTTGTATAAAACAAGTATTAAAGAAAATACACCCCTTGGCAGCACGGTATTAACAGTTACTGCAAATGACGCTGATGAGGGGCCAAACAAAGATATTGTATATTTTCTAAACACTAAAGATCAAGACCATGTCTTAGACATATTTGAAATTGATCCTGAGACAGGAATCATAACTGTGAAAGGAAGAATAGACTTTGAAAAGAACCCTGCCTTTGAAATTCGCGTTCAGGCTGCTGACAAAGGCCAGCCTCCATTAACAGCGCAGTGTAAAGTACTGGTAGAAGTGGAGGATCTGAATGACAATGCGCCTGACATCACAGTGACGTCACTCTTCAGTACAGTAAGAGAGGACGCTGAAATTGGCACTGCCGTTGCACTTGTTTCCGTTCTTGACAAAGATGGGGGCAAAAATGGTGAGGTCAAATGTGAAATAACAAATTCAGTTCCCTTTCGACTTGATATCAATTATAAAAACTACTTTTCATTGGTTATTGGGGATGCTCTGGACAGGGAACTCATCTCCAACTACAATATCACTATCAAAGCAACGGATGAAGGCAAGCCCCCCCTCTCTAACACTGTCTTGGTTCTTATTCAAGTTTCTGATGTGAACGACAACTCTCCTCTATTTACAGAGACAGTCATTAACATGTATGTAGAAGAAAACAGTGCAGTGGGGGAGATTTTAAAGACGGTGTCTGCAACTGACGCAGATGTAGGTGAAAATAGTCGAATAATCTATTCATTAATGAATAATAATAACTTACTGCCGTTATCCACCATGATTAACATCAACTCAGAGACTGGAGATATCATCAGCCTGCAGTCTTTTAACTATGAGGAGTTAAAAACATTTCAGTTCAAAGTTCAGGCCACAGACTCTGGTGTTCCTCCGCTCAGTAGCAACGTGACTGTCAACGTCTTGATCCTGGATGAGAATGACAATAATCCAACTATTCTCGCGCCTTATTCTGAGCACGGCTCCGTTAACAGTGAGAGCATCCCCTACTCTGCTGAAGCGGGATACTTTGTGGCAAAGATCAGGGCTGTAGACGCTGACTCTGGATACAACGCGCTGCTTTCTTATCACCTCTCTGAGCCCAAAGGAAACAACCTCTTCCGGATCGGAACCAGCACCGGAGAAATCAGGACTAAGAGGAGAATGAGTGACAATGACCTGAAAACTCACCCCTTGCTGGTCCTGGTCTCTGATAACGGAGAACCCTCCCTGTCAGCTACTGTGTCTATTGATGTGGTGGTGGTTGAGAGCACAGCTGACATCCAGACTCAGTTCAGACATGTGACCATAAAGGAGGACAGCTTCTCTGCTTTGAACCTCTATCTGCTCATCGCCATAGTGGCGGTGTCAGCCATCTTCCTGCTCAGCCTCATCACTTTAATAGCTGTCAAATGTCACAGGACAGAAGGCTCTTTCAGCAGGTACGGCGCCCCAATGATCACCACCCATCCTGACGGGAGCTGGTCTTACTCCAAGTCTACTCAGCAGTATGACGTGTGTTTCAGCTCAGACACACTCAAGAGTGACGTGGTGGTTTTCCCCGCCCCGTTTCCACCTGTAGATGCTGAACTCATCAGTATAAATGGAGGAGACACTTTTACCAGAACTCAGACCTTACCAAACAAAGAGAAGGTAAGAAATTGCCAATAAATACATCTTATATTTGTCTGTATCAATCGGTTTAATATACTTAAACTAAAGTTTGCATGGGGAAAAAAAAGTTTTTCAATTTGAGTTTCAGTTCTAGCCTGGTTTAATTAAGAGAAAGAAGTATGGCAAAAATCCTAAGAGGTTATTCGTTTAAAATTCCCCTGTGTGTCGCTGTCTGTGGTACTGATTTTTTGTCTTTTCAACCTGCGATTATAATGGAATGCGGTAGTGTTCAAGGGGGTAATCTTGTCCTATTATCATACTCAACAGTGCCGTGTGTTTTGTTTTATTTAAGAAGTGCAAATCTTAATGTCACAAAGATGGAGCAAAAACACAGACAAGCAGAAATGCATGTTTCCAGCTGCGTTAAAACCTTCATCAGTGCAGTAACATAATTCAGCACTTTTCAATGTGCTTTAAAAAAAATGTTTCACTATTGACTTCAAATGTGTCAAGACAGTCAAGTGTGACAGTTAACTGATTCACTCATTGGGGTCCTATTTTTAATTTTTCGGTTGAGGAGCTATGGAGGCATGTGGAGTTCTTCAACTTTGGGTTGAAGTGTGAATATAGTGGATTTGTACCTCTATCTAAATATCCGGAAAAAAGTAACATTATTTTGTATAATGCAGTTCTCTAAACCTTTCTGGGGTTAGGACTGTTTTAACGGAGCGTGTGCAGTTCTTTCAAGTTCCACACAGCGACGCTGTAGACCATAACACAGAATTAATAAGGCTCCTCCCCGAGTAAAAATACAGCGACTGAGGCATTACAAAGAGAGAAGGGAAGAGACAGGACGGCACAATGGAGTCTTCGTTTCAAGGAATAAGAGAATCGAAATAGCTCTGGCTAAAACTTTAACGGATTGCTTAATGTCACGGTAAACCCGGTTGTGGATGTACTTGTCGTTCCTCCTTGCTGGAACTATGCATTTAATGAAGAGAAGGGGGTCTTTTGTTACATTTCTAGTCCTGGTTTTGTTGGGTTGCTTCTTGGAAGCGGTGTCTGGGCAGCTCTCCTACTCCGTCTCAGAGGAGGTAAATCCTGGGACTAATGTCGGAAATATCGCCAAGGACCTAAACCTAAATCTGCAGGATTTGGAGTCCCGTTCATTTCAAGTTGTTGCAGGATCTAAGAGGAAATACTTTGAGGTAAATCGAAAGACTGGATTTCTTTTCGTCAACGAGAGGATAGATAGAGAGGAGCTTTGTCCGGGGGAGCCCAAGTGCACTGTAAGTGTGGAGGCTGTGATTAACAATCCGTTAAAGCTTTACCGTATAGAGGTCGAAATCAAAGATGTGAATGACCATTCTCCTTCTTTTAGCACAAAATCACAAATGCTTGACATCGCAGAGAATACCCTGCCAGGGTTTAGATTCGCTTTGTCTGAGGCAAGCGATGCTGATGTGGGTAAAAATGGTGTCAGTGCGTATAAGCTCAGTCCAAACGAATACTTCAGCCTGGCGACACACAAGAGGGAAGAGAACATATCTCCAGAGTTAGTGCTGCAGAAAGCCTTAGACCGCGAGAAAAAGGCCCATATGCAGCTCATGTTGACTGCTGTTGACGGAGGAACGCCATCAAATTCAGGCACATCAGAAATAGAAATAAATGTGCTGGATAGTAATGACAACGCGCCTGTGTTCAGCCGCACGCTTTATAAAGTACAAACCTTTGAAAATATCCCGATCGGCACATCAGTCTTTACCTTAAATGCGACCGATGCTGATGAGGGCACCAACGGGGAAATAATTTATTCCCTTCGTAGTACGGATCAGGATCATGTTTTGGATATTTTCAAAATTGATCCCGACACAGGCATCATTTCAGTGAAAGGAAAAATCGACTATGAGGATAAGAAAGCGTTTGAGATCAGAGCAGAGGCGAGAGACAAAGCCCAGCCCCCTTTGTCTGCTCATAGTAAGGTGCTGGTGGAAGTCATTGATTTAAACGACAACGCTCCTGAAATCACCGTGACGTCACTGCTCAGTACAGTGAACGAGGACGCCAGTGTAGGTACAGCTATTGCACTCGTGTCAATTCAAGACAAAGACAGTGGAAGAAATGGAGAGGTGAAATGTGGGATTTTAAACACAGTCCCGTTCAAATTAGAGACAAATTACAAGAATTATTATTCTTTAGTCGTTGACGGACAACTAGACAGAGAGTTGACTTCTCAATACAATGTGACGATTTCTGCCACTGACGAAGGGAATCCTCCTCTTTCAAACATCAGTGCGATAGCTGTTTATATTTCTGATGTTAATGATAATGCACCAAGTTTCTCAGAACCTGTGATAAACGTTTATGTGACAGAAAACAGCAAAATAGGAACAGTAATTAAAACTGTGACTGCAACTGATGCTGACGTCAACAACAATGGTCAAATAAGTTACTCAATTATAGCAAGTAATACTAAATCTCTGCCTCTTCTAACCATGATAAATATCAACTCAGAGACTGGAGATATCATCAGCCTGCAGTCTTTTAACTATGAGGAGTTAAAAACCTTTCAGTTCAAAGTTCAGGCCACAGACTCTGGTGTTCCTCCGCTCAGCAGCAACGTGACTGTCAACGTTTTGATCCTGGATGAGAATGACAATAATCCAACTATTCTCGCGCCTTATTCTGAGCACGGCTCCGTTAACAGTGAGAGCATCCCCTACTCCGCTGAAGCGGGATACTTTGTGGCAAAGATCAGGGCTGTAGACGCTGACTCTGGATACAACGCGCTGCTTTCTTATCACCTCTCTGAGCCCAAAGGAAACAACCTCTTCCGGATCGGAACCAGCACCGGAGAAATCAGGACTAAGAGGAGAATGAGTGACAATGACTTGAAAACTCACCCCTTGCTGGTCCTGGTCTCTGATAACGGAGAACCCTCCCTGTCAGCTACTGTGTCTATTGATGTGGTGGTGGTTGAGAGCACTGCTGACATCCAGACTCAGTTCAGACATGTGACCATAAAGGAGGACAGCTTCTCTGCTTTGAACCTCTATCTGCTCATCGCCATAGTGGCGGTGTCAGCCATCTTCCTGCTCAGCCTCATCACTTTAATAGCTGTCAAATGTCACAGGACAGACGGCTCTTTCAGCAGGTACGGCGCCCCAATGATCACCACCCATCCTGACGGGAGCTGGTCTTACTCCAAATCTACTCAGCAGTATGACGTGTGTTTCAGCTCAGACACACTCAAGAGTGACGTGGTGGTTTTCCCCGCCCCGTTTCCACCTGTAGATGCTGAACTCATCAGTATAAATGGAGGAGACACTTTTACCAGAACTCAGACCTTACCTAACAAAGAAAAGGTGAGTTGTTTCTAGATTTATGCATTTAAATGAGAAAATAAAATCCATAGAGCTAAATATTTTATCGTGTTTCCATTGACATACAAGCTCCCCGTCAGTTTTTTTTTTTCACAATGTTTGATAAGAATGTGAAATGTTGGATCTTTCATGCAATGAAGTCTTTGCTATTGATGCAAACATTTTGGCAAATATACAAGATAGATGAAATGCTATTTTGTACGTGCTTGCTTGTGTCATCGGGGTTTAAATAGATTAATCTGAAAACAGCAAAGATGAAATCTGTCATTAAAATACTTTGCAGTTGCATGGCTGATGATTCATGAAAGTAAGTCTGGGCTGCTTTCCATGGTGCTGAAATAAGCTTTTTTACTTTGTGTGAATCGATGGCTGTCCGTGGTGCTGAAAGTGAGTAGTGCATATGTGTTGAGTCTTCAAAGAAAAAAAAAGATTTTAAGTGCAGTCAACACCCGATGACATTCATAAAATTATGCCAATACAATCTAAATAAGTTCTATAGATTTATAAGAAAAATATATTTTCTTCACAATTCGCCAGCTAACCCCAAATCTTCTTAAATCAACTACTTTAATCACTTAACAGATTATATCACCAATACTGCGTTCTGCGACTAAAAGTCGTATTCATGTACCCCAAAGTGTCACGAGAGGTCGCTGGAGACCACGCAAATGTCTTGTGCTTCTGATTCAGAAACTCCTCCTCCACTCATGACAAAAGAGAACACGTCGCCATCAGGCTGTGCTTTGTGAAAGCTGCGTTCAGACGAGTGGACTCGTTCACAGAAAGGATCCTAACCGAGAATGGATGTGTACAAGTAACATTTATTTCACCTGAAAGTCCATAAGGGAGGAGATAGGATTTCTCGCTTCTTGCTGAACGAGCAATGGCTGTCTGGGGAGAATGGGATAATATTGCGGTTCTTTTTTTCACGCTGCTTTGTCTCTGCGACTGGTCCGTGGCTCAGATATCCTACACTGTTTCAGAGGAGGTGGACAAAGGAACAGCGGTGGGAAATCTCGCAAAGGATTTAAATCTCAGTGTTCAGCAGCTTCATTCTGCAGGTCTCCAGATTGCCTCTGGAAATAACAAACGGTTTTTTGACATAAATCATGATTCTGGAGTACTTTTCGTGAAAGAGAGGATAGATCGGGAGGAGCTTTGTCCTGATTTGGTAAAGTGCTCGTTGAATATAGAGGCCATAGTGGACAACCCTCGCAGCCTCCATCGAATTGAAGTTGTGATAACTGATATTAACGACAATGCTCCGTCCTTTTTGGAAGAAATGGCTGCAATCGACATGTATGAATCTTCATATGTTGGCGAAAGGCATCCGCTGCCCATTGCTCATGACGCAGACGTAGGTGTTAACTCGGTAAAGACTTATAAATTATCTGCAAATGAATATTTCTCTCTGGATATACAGGGCATTGGTGAGCAGAGCGTGTCTGCAGAGTTGGTCCTGCAGAAAGCACTAGATCGAGAAAATCAGGCTGTTATTGAACTCACACTGACAGCGATAGATGGAGGAAAACCTCCCAAAACAGGGACTTTGCAGATAAGGGTTAATGTCCTGGATGTAAATGACAACCCGCCGTTGTTCAGTAAAAATCTTTACAAAGTTCAAGTTGTTGAAAACGCAAATATTGGCACAACAATATTAACGCTCACGGCCACTGATTTAGACGATGGTGTAAATGCTCAGCTTGTATACTCTTTTACAGAAAAGGGACGTTTGAAGCCAGGTGACAAATTTGCCCTGGATGAAAATACTGGAGAAATTACAGTGAAAGGTAAAATTGATTATGAGGAGAATCAAGCATATGAGATTCGTGTTCAGGCACGAGATAAAGGCACTCCTCCTCGCATTGCACATAGTAAGGTTTTAGTTGAAGTTCTTGATGTCAATGACAATGCTCCCGAAATCTCAGTGTCATCTCTCATGAGTCCAGTTAAAGAAGATGCTGAAATAGGCACAGTAGTGGCGATGGTGACTATCACTGACAGGGACGGGGGCAAAAATGGGCAGACTAACTGCAAAGTCATTGATTCACTGCCTTTTAAATTAAGATCCAATTATAAAAATTATTATTCTTTGTTGGTCGACGGGCCTCTGGACAGAGAGAGTGTTTCCAAGTATAATGTATCAATAACTTCAACTGATGAGGGAAGTCCCGCTCTGTCGAGCACGAGCGTATTTACTGTCCAAATTTCTGATGTTAACGACAATCCTCCTTTGTTTTCTGAGGCTTTGATAAACATTTATATAAAGGAAAATAGCCCTGTTGGAAAAACAATTCATACACTGACGACGTTGGATTTAGATTTAAATGAAAATGCAAAAGCAACGTATCGCTTAGTCAATAGTTCTCCAAAGGCCACGCAGTATGCATCGATGGTGAACATAAACTCAGAGACTGGAGATATCATCACCCTGCAATCTTTTAACTATGAGGAGTTAAAAACCTTTCAGTTCAAAGTTCAGGCCACTGACTCTGGTGTTCCTCCGCTCAGCAGCAACGTGACTGTCAACGTTTTGATCCTGGATGAGAATGACAATAATCCAACTATTCTCGCGCCTTATTCTGAGCACGGCTCCGTTAACAGTGAGAGCATCCCCTACTCTGCTGAAGCGGGATACTTTGTGGCAAAGATCAGGGCTGTAGACGCTGACTCTGGATACAACGCGCTGCTTTCTTATCACCTCTCTGAGCCCAAAGGAAACAACCTCTTCCGGATCGGAACCAGCACCGGAGAAATCAGGACTAAGAGGAGAATGAGTGACAATGACCTGAAAACTCACCCCTTGCTGGTCCTGGTCTCTGATAACGGAGAACCCTCCCTGTCAGCTACTGTGTCTATTGATGTGGTGGTGGTTGAGAGCACAGCTGACATCCAGACTCAGTTCAGACATGTGACCATAAAGGAGGACAGCTTCTCTGCTCTGAACCTCTATCTGCTCATCGCCATAGTGGCGGTGTCAGCCATCTTCCTGCTCAGCCTCATCACTTTAATAGCTGTCAAATGTCACAGGACAGAGGGCTCTTTCAGCAGGTACGGCGCCCCAATGATCACCACCCATCCTGACGGGAGCTGGTCTTACTCCAAGTCTACTCAGCAGTATGACGTGTGTTTCAGCTCAGACACACTCAAGAGTGACGTGGTGGTTTTCCCCGCCCCGTTTCCACCTGTAGATGCTGAACTCATCAGTATAAATGGAGGAGACACTTTTACCAGAACTCAGACTTTACCCAACAAAGAAAAGGTAAGACTATACCTTGAATAAATGCCTAAGACACAGCACTTCTCACACGACGTGTACGTTGGGCTCATGAGCCAGAGCTCTGCTGTAATATTTAGTTGTTTTTAAGTCAATCCTTTGCTGCTACTTATTTTCGTATGGCCCCTTCGAGATTAAGAGTATGAAGTGCCAAGTATCATTTGTTCTGAGCTTTTTTTCTGGTTTATCAAGTGCGCAGTCTTTTTGTCCTGTTAAATGCATTACCATTGCGTCGCTATCCGTGGTGCTGAATGCCTGCAGAAAAACTGGTTGCAATTCACAGAACATAATGCGGACCAAAAAGTTGCCATTCTTAATTGCATTAAGTAAAACATTGCCTATAAGATAGACTGTCATGGTTATTATAAGCTTTCTTTGAGATCACATTTATTTTCAAACATTACTGCTACCTAACTTCCTTCCTGTATTTCCACAAATGTTGACACATTAAATATTTTTAGGGTCTTGTTTTAAATAGTGAAAACCCAAAACCTTTCCAAGTGATTCAGTGATCCTTCTTTCTGTAGTTTTATTTCTCCTGGGTGTTTCTAACAATGGGACTGCACTTCATTGTATACATACAAATTCCCTGATCATAGACATTTTCAACGACTCCACTTTATTGTACTTATTTCAGATACACTACTTACATACAGAATGATGCCTGTTCACACCAAATCACATTTCCTTGCAGAAAAAAAAATGTTTTAATTGCAGTTGAACAGTGACTTATCTGATAAAACGAAAGAAAACTACTCTAACTACAAAAGCATGGTGGTTGCTGTAACTGCTGTGAGGTGCAATTTCATGAAGAAGCTTTTTGTCAACCAACTATGGATCAATTACAACGGATATTGTGAATTTCAGACATCATTAAGTGATGTCCCTTTATCATCAGAGGTATCCACATGTTGGTCGCTGTTTCTTGTTTAATGGAGTACAGAGAATGGTTGCCGATTTCCAGTGTTATCGCATTGTACAGTTCTAGCATGTAGTTTTGATATTTGTCCACATGGAGGCACTACAGACCACTGCATCTGAGAGCTTTCTTTGACGTCTCAGGGCTCCTCCCAGATTCAGCGGATGATGTGTTCGTGGGCTTTGTTACAAAGAGAAGGGACGACAAAGAGATGTTGTCTTGCTCGGTTGAGAAAATGTCGGATTATTTCTTTTGACTTTTTCCTATGTTCCTCTGGGCTGTGTTGTCGTGCTTTCAGTCGTAACCCAAGTGCTCTTTCTCCGCGGTTGGAATAATGTATTTTCCGAGCAGATCGAGCTCTGTGTGGATATATCTCTTGGTCGTGCTGCTGGATTGTTACTGGGACGCGGTGTCGGGGCAGCTCTCTTACTCCGTCTCAGAGGAGGTAAACCTGGGGACTGTGGTCGGAAATATCGCCAAAGATCTGAACATCAATGTTCAGGATTTGGAATCTCGCATGTTTCAGATCGTTTCTGGATCAAAGACCAAATATTTTGAGATAAACCTGAAGACCGGTGCTCTCTATATTAACGAGAATATAGATCGAGAAAGACTCTGTGGGGATGATCTTGAATGTTCACTTAGCATAGAAGCGGTTATTAGTAATCCGTTAAAACTGTACCGGATTGAGGTGAAAATTTTAGATGTAAATGATAATGCTCCGACTTTTCAAAGAACGTCACAAGTCATAAACATTACTGAGAACACCGCTGCAGGGACGAAATTTATTTTAAAACAGGCTCATGATGCAGATGTTGGAAAAAATTCCGTAAATAAATACAAACTGAGCCAAAATGATCACTTCTCTCTCGCTGTCAAGGGAGAGAGTATGGCTCCCGAATTACTGCTTCAGAAAGCTTTAGATAGAGAAAAACAGTCCTTTATTCAGCTCACACTTATTGCCATTGATGGAGGAACTCCTCCTAAATCAGGAAGCATGAGTATACTTGTTAATGTGCTCGACATTAACGACAATCCTCCTGTTTTTAGTCAAACTTTATACAAAGCCAGTGTTTTTGAAAACGTTCAGATTGGAACATCGATAACAACTCTGAACGCTACTGATTTAGATGCGGGTCAGAATGGAAGGGTATCATATTCTTTTATGGAAATAGATCAGGGTAAGCACACAGACTTGTTTGCGATAGATAAAAATACTGGAATAGTAACAAACAAAGGCAACATCAACTTCGAAGAAAATAATGCATTTGAGATCAGAGTCCAAGCCAGTGATGGGGCCATTTTTCCAATGACCTCGCATGCTAAATTACTGATTGAAGTTCTGGACATAAATGACAATGCCCCCGAAATTACAATCACATCACTGCTAAACTCCGTGCCAGAAGATGCGCAAGTTGGCACTGCAATTGCACTTGTTTCAGTATCTGATCGTGATGGAGGAAAAAATGGGCAAGTAAAATGCAAAATTTCCAATAATGTCCAATTTAAACTAGAGTCAAATTACAAGAATTATTATTCTCTAGTTGTAGACGGACCTCTTGATAGAGAGAGAATATCTCAGTATAATATCAGCATCACTGCAACAGATGAGGGCAAACCACCTCTCTCCAGCACAAGCGTTGTTCATGTACACGTTTCTGATGTGAATGATAACAAACCTTTATTCACAGAAAACATAATTAATGTCTATGTGAAAGAAAACAGTCCAGTAGGAGAAATTATTATAACAGTTTCAGCTGTTGATGCTGACATCAATCAGAATGGTCGGCTGAGCTATTCTTTTATGCACAATGACAGTAACTCTCTGCCTTTATCTACGATGATTAACATCAACTCAGAGACTGGAGATATAGTCAGCCTGCAGTCTTTTAACTATGAGGAGTTAAAAACCTTTCAGTTCAAAGTTCAGGCCACAGACTCTGGTGTTCCTCCGCTCAGCAGCAACGTGACTGTCAACGTTTTGATCCTGGATGAGAATGACAATAATCCAACTATTCTCGCGCCTTATTCTGAGCACGGCTCCGTTAACAGTGAGAGCATCCTCTACTCTGCTGAAGCGGGATACTTTGTGGCAAAGATCAGGGCTGTAGACGCTGACTCTGGATACAACGCGCTGCTTTCTTATCACCTCTCTGAGCCCAAAGGAAACAACCTCTTCCGGATCGGAACCAGCACCGGAGAAATCAGGACTAAGAGGAGAATGAGTGACAATGACCTGAAAACTCACCCCTTGCTGGTCCTGGTCTCTGATAACGGAGAACCCTCCCTGTCAGCTACTGTGTCTATTGATGTGGTGGTGGTTGAGAGCACAGCTGACATCCAGACTCAGTTCAGACATGTGACCATAAAGGAGGACAGCTTCTCTGCTCTGAACCTCTATCTGCTCATCGCCATAGTGGCGGTGTCAGCCATCTTCCTGCTCAGCCTCATCACTTTAATAGCTGTCAAATGTCACAGGACAGACGGCTCTTTCAGCAGGTACGGCGCCCCAATGATCACCACTCATCCTGACGGGAGCTGGTCTTACTCCAAGTCTACTCAGCAGTATGACGTGTGTTTCAGCTCAGACACACTCAAGAGTGACGTGGTGGTTTTCCCCGCCCCGTTTCCACCTGTAGATGCTGAACTCATCAGTATAAACGGAGGAGACACTTTTACCAGAACTCAGACTTTACCCAACAAAGAAAAGGTAAGACTATACCTTGAATAAATGCCTAAGACACAGCACTTCTCACACGACGTGTACGTTGGGCGCATGAGCCAGAGCTCTGCTGTATTATTTAGTTGTTTTTAAGTCAATCCTTTGCTGCTACTTATTTTCGTATGGCCCCTTCGAGATTAAGAGTATGAAGTGCCAAGTATCATTTGTTCTGAGCTTTTTTCTGGTTTATCAAGTGCGCAGTCTTTTTGTCCTGTTAAATGCATTACCATTGCGTCGCTATCCGTGGTGCTGAATGCCTGCAGAAAAACTGGTTGCAATTCACAGAACATAATGCAGACCAAAAAGTTGCCATTCTTAATTGCATTAAGTTAAACATTGCCTATAAGATAGACTGCCATGGTTATTATAAGCTTTCTTTGAGATCACATTTATTTTCAAAAATTACTGTTACTTAACTTCCCTCCTGTATTTCCACAAATGTTGACACATTAAATATTTTTAGGGTCTTGTTTTAAACAGTGAAAACCCAAAACCTTTCCAAGTGATTCAGTGATCCTTCTTTCTGTAGTTTTATTTCTCCTGGGTGTTTCTAACAAAGGGACTGCACTTCATTGTATACATACAAATTCCCTGATCATAGACATTTTCAACGACTCCACTTTATTGTACTTATTTCAGATACACTACTTACATACAGAATGATGCCTGTTCACACCAAATCACATTTCCTTGCAGAAATATGTTTTAATTGCAGCGGAACAGTGACTTATCTGATAAAACGAAAGAAAACTACTCTAACTACAAAAGCATGGTGGTTGCTGTAACTGCTGTGAGGTGCAATTTCATGAAGAAGCTTTTTGTCAACCAACTATGGATCAATTACAACGGATATTGTGAATTTCAGACATCATTAAGTGATGTCCCTTTATCATCAGAGGTATCCACATGTTGGTCGCTGTTTCTTGTTTAATGGAGTACAGAGAATGGTTGCCGATTCCCAATGTTATCGCATTGTACAGTTCTAGCATGTAGTTTTGATATTTGTCCACATGGAGGCACTACAGACCACTGCATCTGAGAGCTTTCTTTGACGTCTCAGGGCTCCTCCCAGATTCAGCGGATGATGTGTTCGTGGGCTTTGTTACAAAGAGAAGGGACGACAAAGAGATGTTGTCTTGCTCGGTTGAGAAAATGTCGGATTATTTCTTTTGACTTTTTCCTATGTTCCTCTGGGCTGTGTTGTCGTGCTTTCAGTCGTAACCCAAGTGCTCTTTCTCCGCGGTTGGAATGATGTATTTTCCGAGCAGATCGAGCTCTGTGTGGATATATCTCTTGGTCGTGCTGCTGGATTGTTACTGGGACGCGGTGTCGGGGCAGCTGTCTTACTCCGTCTCAGAGGAGGTAAACCTGGGGACTGTGGTCGGAAATATCGCCAAAGATCTGAACATCAATGTTCAGGATTTGGAGTCTCGCATGTTTCAGATCGTTTCTGGATCAAAGACTAAATATTTTGAGGTAAACCTGAAGACCGGTGCTCTCTATGTTAACGAGAGAATAGATCGAGAAGGACTCTGTGGAGACGAGGCCAAATGTTCCCTTACTATAGAAGCGGTTATTAATAATCCATTGAAGCTGTACCGGATAGAAATTGTTGTTCTTGATGTAAATGATAATTCGCCTTCATTTCTCAGCACGTTGGAGACCATTAACATAACAGAGAGCACAGCAGCAGGGACAAAATTCCTTTTAAAACAGGCTCATGATGCAGATGTTGGAAAAAATTCTGTAAATACCTACAAGCTGAGCCAAAATGAACACTTCTCCCTTGCAACACAAAAAGGAGAAAGTGATACTGCCGAACTACTGCTTCAGAAAGCTTTAGATAGAGAAAAACAATCGGTAGTAAAACTCATACTTGCTGCAATTGACGGAGGCACTCCTGCGAAATCAGGAAGTATGACTCTAATTATCAATGTTTTGGATATTAACGACAATCCTCCAATTTTTAGTCAAACGCTGTACAAAGCCAGCGTACATGAAAACGCTAATATTGGAACATCGATAATAACCCTTAACGCAACGGATTTGGATGCTGGTCAAAATGGAAGGGTATCATATTCTTTTATTGAAATAGCCAGGGGCAAACAAACACATTTATTTACTATAGACGAAAACACTGGGACAGTGACAAATAAAAAGAATATTGACTTTGAGGAAAATAATGCCTTTGAGATCAGAGTCCAAGCCAGTGATGGAGCTTCCTCTCCTCTCACCTCTCATGCAAAACTACTGATTGAAGTTTTAGATGTCAATGACAATGCCCCTGAAATTACCGTCACATCACTGCTAAACTCTGTGAAAGAGGATGCGCAAATTGGCACAGCAATTGCACTTGTTTCAGTATCTGATAGAGATGGAGGAAAAAATGGGCAAGTAAAATGCAAAATTTCAAATGATGTCCCATTTAAGTTAGAGTCAAATTACAAGAATTACTATTCTCTAGTTGTAGACAGACCTCTAGATAGAGAGAGAATATCTCAGTATAATATCAGCATCACTGCAACAGATGAGGGCAAACCACCTCTCTCCAGCACAAGCGTTGTTCATGTACACGTTTCTGATGTGAATGATAACAAACCTTTATTCACAGAAAACATAATTAATGTCTATGTGAAAGAAAACAGTCCAGTAGGAGCAGTTATTCAAACAGTTTCAGCTGTTGATGCTGACATCAATCAGAATGGTCAGGTGAGTTATTCATTTCTGCTTAACAGCAGTAACTCATTGCCGTTATCCACTATGATAAACATCAACTCAGAGACTGGAGAAATAGTCAGCCTGCAGTCTTTCAACTATGAGGAGTTAAAAACCTTTCAGTTCAAAGTTCAGGCCACAGACTCTGGTGTTCCTCCGCTCAGCAGCAACGTGACTGTCAACGTTTTGATCCTGGATGAGAATGACAATAATCCAACTATTCTCGCGCCTTATTCTGAGCACGGCTCCGTTAACAGTGAGAGCATCCCCTACTCTGCTGAAGCGGGATACTTTGTGGCAAAGATCAGGGCTGTAGACGCTGACTCTGGATACAACGCGCTGCTTTCTTATCACCTCTCTGAGCCCAAAGGAAACAACCTCTTCCGGATCGGAACCAGCACCGGAGAAATCAGGACTAAGAGGAGAATGAGTGACAATGACCTGAAAACTCACCCCTTGCTGGTCTTGGTCTCTGATAACGGAGAACCCTCCCTGTCAGCTACTGTGTCTATTGATGTGGTGGTGGTTGAGAGCACAGCTGACATCCAGACTCAGTTCAGACATGTGACCATAAAGGAGGACAGCTTCTCTGCTCTGAACCTCTATCTGCTCATCGCCATAGTGGCGGTGTCAGCCATCTTCCTGCTCAGCCTCATCACTTTAATAGCCGTCAAATGTCACAGGACAGAAGGCTCTTTCAGCAGGTACGGCGCCCCAATGATCACCACCCATCCTGACGGGAGCTGGTCTTACTCCAAATCTACTCAGCAGTATGAC
This sequence comes from Labroides dimidiatus, assembly GCA_030710495.1. Taxonomy (NCBI): domain Eukaryota; kingdom Metazoa; phylum Chordata; class Actinopteri; order Labriformes; family Labridae; genus Labroides; species Labroides dimidiatus. Next base: position 17,117,139 of record CM061150.1, on the reverse strand, counting down.
GTGTGTTTCAGCTCAGACACACTCAAGAGTGACGTGGTGGTTTTCCCCGCCCCGTTTCCACCTGTAGATGCTGAACTCATCAGTATAAATGGAGGAGACACTTTTACAAGAACTCAGACATTACCCAACAAAGAAAAGGTAGGAATATTTCTTAGCTTTCAGTCACTTTCATGTTTAGGATTGTGGGAAACATTGTAATTTAGTGAAATGCCATTTTGCTTTGCGGCTTGACTGAAAACTCTGTTTGAACAAGGGTGTTATTTCAGCTTAAATATGAATAATTCAGAATAAAAGTTATGTGGAATCAAGTCAGTGGAAAATTTGTAAAATTGCTTCTTAATGCGTACAACCAGTATATATCCCACGCAAACAGGGAAATGCGCTGTCCTTGGTGCTGATAGCTGTGCGTGTCTCTTTGTCTGAAGCGCTTGCTTCACTTCAAGTACGGTGATATTTGATTTCAAGTACCAACAACTATCAGCGAATTTATACATTTAGGTTCACTATTATTGTTTTATATGAAGCATAAAACATTGAAAGTTCACATAAGTCCAGAACTTGACATCTAATACTGACATGAAAATACCACAAGTATAAATGTGGGAGGCGTGACTGATGGTACTGGTTTGTCAACTGGGATTTTACAATTTATGTTGTGGAGGCTTATTGCTCAAAATGGTGAGTGACGAAAGCAAGGACGACCTACATAATTTAATATTCCTTGATTGATTCGTGCACTCATTTATTTATTCATCCATTCATGCATTCATTCAGCTAAAAAGAACGTAATGCTTCTTTGTGTATTCTTTGTATTGTCTATTGTGCAATGAAAGGCTCCTCGTCGAAGTATGTGGTAGATAAATATCTGATGTAGTGCATCAAACGAGCGCAAGATGTCGCTCGAGACCACACTTCCCTTTGTGTTCATTGACTATCAATAACTCCTCCTCCGCGGCGTACGTCATAAAAAGCAGCTCGACGTTTGGTTGGGGCTGGGTTGGAAAACCACTTCGTTTTAAAGATGGTTTCTACATGAAGAGGGCTTGACTGTCGTTTGGATATTATCTCATTTTTGTGGATTTTTTCATTTGTTTGTTTGAATTTATGAGCTGAACCGAGAAGATGAGACATCCTAAGCACAGACAGGTGGAATGGATGTTATGCGCCATTCTTCTTTGTTTATCGGACTGGTCTGCTGCTCAGATTTCCTACTCTGTTTCCGAGGAGGTGGACAAAGGCACAGTGGTGGGGAATATTGCAAAGGATTTAAGTGTTCATACACAGCAGCTGGAGGAACGAGGGTTCCGGATTGTATCGGGATACAGCAAGAAATATTTCGAGGCGAATTTGAGAACGGGAGCCTTGTTTGTGAACGAAAGGATAGACCGCGAGGAGCTTTGTCCTAATTTACCGAAGTGTTCTTTAAATATAGAAGGGCTTCTCAGCGATCCCATGAATATTTTTCGAATAGAGGTCAGTATTATTGACATCAATGATAATGCGCCAACATTCCTTGAGCAAATTCATGTGTTTAATATCTCCGAGTCCTCTTCAACAGGGGAGAGGTATCCGCTCCCAGTGGCTCAAGATTCAGACACGGGCAGCTTCTCGGTGAAAACGTACAAGTTAAGTCCGAATGAGCATTTCTCTGTAGATGTGGGCAGCGGAGGAGACAGTGTGTCTGCTGAGTTAGTGCTGCAGAAAGTTTTAGATAGAGAAAAAGAACCTATTATTAAACTAACATTAACCGCTGTAGATGGAGGGAAACCTGCGAGATCTGGCACCATGCAAATCACTGTGAATGTTATAGATGCTAATGATAACACACCATCTTTCAGCAAGTCGCTCTATAAAGTGAGAATCAGCGAAAATGCACCAATCGGGACTAAGATATTAACGCTTAATGCAACAGATCTTGATGAAGGTCCACATTCAGACATCACATATTCTCTGATTAAGAGAGGTAATTCTGACCCTCAAGGTAAATTCATAGTTAATCCAGGGGGCGGTGAAATAACTGTTAATGCTAATTTGGATTATGAGGAAAGCAATGCATACGAATTAAGAGTAAAGGCAACAGACAAAGGCTTATCCCCACGTACTGGTTATACAAAAGTGCTGGTGGAGGTTGTTGATGTTAATGATAACGAACCAGAAATCTCCATCACCTCTCTCATGAGTCCAGTTAAGGAAAGTGCAGAAATTGGGACAGTAGTTGCATTAGTGACAGTGACAGACAAAGATGGAGGCCCAAATGGCCATACTACATGTAAAATTAAAAACTCAGTCCCCTTTACTTTAACTTCAAATTACAAAAACTATTACTCTTTAACAGTAGATGGTAAACTTGACCGAGAAAGTGTGTCGCAGTACAATGTAACGATTACTGCTGTTGATGAGGGAAGCCCGCCTCTTTCCAGCACAGCTGTACTCACTGTGCAGATTTCTGACATTAATGACAACGCTCCCCAATTTCAAGATACCAAGATAAATGTTTACATTAAAGAGAATAGTGCAGTGGGAGGTGTGATGGCGACAATAACAGCACATGATGCAGACACACATGAAAATGCTAAATTGACGTATTCATTAGTGAAAAATAATACAAAAGGTTTTCCAGTTTCATCCTTAGTGAACATCAACTCAGAGACTGGAGATATAGTCAGCCTGCAGTCTTTTAACTATGAGGAGTTAAAAACCTTTCAGTTCAAAGTTCAGGCCACAGACTCTGGCGTTCCTCCGCTCAGCAGCAATGTGACTGTCAACGTTTTGATCCTGGATGAGAATGACAATAATCCAACTATTCTCGCACCTTATTCTGAGCACGGCTCCATTAACAGTGAGAGCATCCCCTACTCTGCTGAAGCGGGATACTTTGTGGCAAAGATCAGGGCTGTAGATGCTGACTCTGGATACAACGCGCTGCTTTCTTATCACCTCTCTGAGCCCAAAGGAAACAACCTCTTCCGGATCGGAACCAGCACTGGAGAAATCAGGACTAAGAGGAGAATGAGTGACAATGACCTGAAAACTCACCCCTTGCTGGTTCTGGTCTCTGATAACGGAGAACCCTCCCTGTCAGCTACTGTGTCTATTGATGTGGTGGTGGTTGAGAGCACAGCTGAAATCCAGACTCAGTTCAGACATGTGACCATAAAGGAGGACAGCTTCTCTGCTTTGAACCTCTATCTGCTCATCGCCATAGTGGCGGTGTCAGCCATCTTCCTGCTCAGTCTCATCACTTTAATAGCTGTCAAATGTCACAGGACAGACGGCTCTTTCAGCAGGTACGGCGCCCCAATGATCACCACCCATCCTGACGGGAGCTGGTCTTACTCCAAGTCTACTCAGCAGTATGACGTGTGTTTCAGCTCAGACACACTCAAGAGTGACGTGGTGGTTTTCCCCGCCCCGTTTCCACCTGTAGATGCTGAACTCATCAGTATAAATGGAGGAGACACTTTTACACGAACTCAGACCTTACCAAACAAAGAGAAGGTATGTGTTCAGTTTTATCTACACTGATTATCATTATCTATCATTCCTTATAGTTTTCCATAAGCTTTGAATTTTATCTCCTGTTTAAAGATATTATTTGCTCTTCTCTCTCTGGCAAGAAAGACATTTAGATTACCAAATGTTGATTGAGCAAAGTTTCTAACATAAGTTTTCCTCTAATGTTGGTATTTGCGGCCTTGTGATCGCGGGCTAAAAAGTGTCTTAGAAGCTGTCGAGGATAAACAAATTGCGCTCTCCTTTGTGCTGAATTGAGTTTATGTAGCCTTTGGACATCCATATGCCTCATTGGGGATATTTTGTCAATCACATGTAACGAATGAAGAAGTCTTGTTAGCTTTAGTATTAGATTACGGCATTCATTGTTAACTTCAGTTTTTTTTCTGTTAATGTCACTTGTGCAAAAGCTTGGTCAAAGCTTTTTTTTTCTCTCTGCAGAAATTGAATAGCTGTCTTGAACCCCTTTATTGTATACAAAAGAAAATGTTTTTTTTTTTTTTGATGGAACTGCTTGAATACAACATAATTTGCATGAGAGAAAAACAAATAACATTAATTTCAGTATTTACTTTTACATGTTGTTAAAATAACGGCACATCATCAGTCTGATTGTGATTGTTACATTTAAAATGGCCTGTCCGTCCTCCACCACATGATGTCGCTCGAGACCACAGCTATGACTATTGAAATATGTGTAAAACTCCTCCCTGGATGGGAAACGTAAAGCCTTTTTGACCCTCCCTTCGACACACTCGGCTCGTCCCGTGAAGAGATAGTACTGCCGCTGTTGCTGAAGAGTCATGTGTATGTGATGGAAATTCGATAACGGGATATATCAAGCTGGATACCTTGTTTTTCATACAACGATGGGAAAGGAGGAATATATCTGGATTCGCGTTGTTGTGCTGCTGTTTCTTTGTGACTGCTCTACCTCGCAGTTATCTTACTCCATATCGGAGGAGGCGAACAAAGGCACTGTGGTTGGGAACATCGCTAAGGACCTTAATCTGAATGTGCAGGAGCTGGAAACGAGGGATCTGCGTATTATATCGAGTTACAGTAAGAAATATTTTGACGTGAATTTGCGGACCGGGAACCTTTTTGTCGACGACAGAATAGACAGAGAGGAGCTTTGTCCGCACACACCGCAATGCTCCCTGAGAATACAGGCTGTTTTAAGCGACCCCATGAATGTACACCGCATTGAGATCAGTGTGTTAGACATTAATGATAACTCGCCAGTATTCATTGAGAAGGAGTATTCGTTAAACATCTCAGAGTCAGAGTCGCCAGGAGAACGATATCTCCTCCTGATTGCAGAGGATGCAGACATCGGCAGTAACTCAGTGAAGAGCTACAAGCTGAGCCAAAATGAATATTTCTCACTTGATGTGCAGAGCGGTGGAGAACACGGTGTGTCAGCCGAGTTAGTGCTGCAGAAAGCCTTAGACCGAGAGAAACAAGCGGTAATTAAACTTGTTCTGACTTCTGTAGACGGAGGGAAACCTGCTAGATCTGGTACACTGCAGATCAATATTCATGTAATAGACGCGAATGATAACGCACCAATATTTAGCAAATCACTCTACAAAGTGCGTGTGCGTGAAAATACCAACAACGGAACATTTATAATGAAACTTAATGCAAGCGATTTAGACGTGGGAATAAACAGTAAAATCCAGTATTCGTTTATAAAACAGCGGAATGCAGATCCATCTCATATGTTTAATCTTAATCCAGAAACAGGAGAAATTACTGTTAAGGGAAATTTAGATTATGAAGAAACACCTGCTTATGAGGTGAGAGTTCAGGCAACAGACCAAGGCTCCAATCCTCGCAGTGCTCATGCTAAACTTCTGATTGAAGTTATTGATGTAAACGACAATGCCCCACAAATAACTGTAACGTCACTCATGACACCAGTCAGGGAAGACGCAGAGCTTGGGACCATCGTTGCCTTGGTTACAGTGAGTGATAAAGATGGAGGAAACAATGGCGTCACTAACTGTGAGGTAGTGGGCTCTGTTCCCTTTAAACTCAAGTCCAACTACAAAAACGACTATTCATTAGTAGTAGATGGAGCACTGGACAGAGAAAACACCTCTCTTTACAATGTCACCATTACAGCCACAGATGAAGGGAGTCCTCCTCTGTCCAGTGTCAGGATCATTACTGTTCATGTGTCTGATGTCAATGATAATGCACCTCGTTTCATGGAGCCTGTGGTGAATGTAAATGTGAAAGAAAACAGTGCCATAGGTTCAGTTATTTACACAATAAGTGCTTTTGATCCTGACATGGAGAGTAATGCAAAACTGACTTACAAGCTGTTAGACAGTTCTTCAAAGTCAGTTCCTACATCTTCATTCTTAAACATCAACTCAGAGACTGGAGATATAGTCAGTCTGCAGTCTTTTAACTATGAGGAGTTAAAAACCTTTCAGTTCAAAGTTCAGGCCACTGACTCTGGTGTTCCTCCGCTCAGCAGCAACGTGACTGTCAACGTTTTGATCCTGGATGAGAATGACAATAATCCAACTATTCTCGTGCCTTATTCTGAGCACGGCTCCGTTAACAGTGAGAGCATCCCCTACTCTGCTGAAGCGGGATACTTTGTGGCAAAGATCAGGGCTGTAGACGCTGACTCTGGATACAACGCGCTGCTTTCTTATCACCTCTCTGAGCCCAAAGGAAACAACCTCTTCCGGATCGGAACCAGCACCGGAGAAATCAGGACTAAGAGGAGAATGAGTGACAATGACCTGAAAACTCACCCCTTGCTGGTCCTGGTCTCTGATAATGGAGAACCCTCCCTGTCAGCTACTGTGTCTATTGATGTGGTGGTGGTTGAGAGCACTGCTGCCATCCAGACTCAGTTCAGACATGTGACTATAAAGGAGGACAGCTTCTCTGCTCTGAACCTCTATCTGCTCATCGCCATAGTGGCGGTGTCAGCCATCTTCCTGCTCAGTCTCATCACTTTAATAGCTGTCAAATGTCACAGGACAGACGGCTCTTTCAGCAGGTACGGCGCCCCAATGATCACCACCCATCCTGACGGGAGCTGGTCTTACTCCAAATCTACTCAGCAGTATGACGTGTGTTTCAGCTCAGACACACTCAAGAGTGACGTGGTGGTTTTCCCCGCCCCGTTTCCACCTGTAGATGCTGAACTCATCAGTATAAATGGAGGAGACACTTTTACAAGAACTCAGACCTTACCTAACAAAGAAAAGGTATGTGTTTAGTTTTTAATATATTGATTTTATTTATTTATTTAGCACTTATTTTGTTCTGATAGTTTTCTGCTGCTTCCACTTGTATGCCTTGTTGAAGGATATATAACGCGTTTTCTTTTTGTTTGTTTGTTTTCTTGTATGTTTGGTCTCGGGCAGGGAAGATACAACAAAATGTTGACTGAGCAAAATGTCTTAGTCTTTTGACTTGAAGTTATACCCTAATATTGGTTGGTGTTGCCCTGAGAGGGCACGCTAGATAGGCTCCTCGAGGCCATTGAGGACGAACAGATTGCGCTATCCTTGGTGCTGAATTAAGTTAATGAAGCTTTTAGACATCCATAGCGTTCGTGGGCAATCTGTTTTCAAACACACATGGCTTGACTGAAGATGTTTTGTTGGTAATATAACTAGATCATGCATTCAATGTTTCCTGCTGTTTTCCCTCCTTAAGTATCACGTTGTGCAAAAACTAGACTGTTTTTCTCTTACACACACTATATAATGGTCTGTTAAACACTTAATTGTCCACAAAAACTAAGAGATTTTTTCATAAGCAATCCGTCTTTATATAAAGAAAATGCTCTAAAGACGAATAAAAAAATAAATAAATAAAATAAAACATTAGTTGAAACGTTTAATTTAACAAATTATCACGTTAACGACAAATCATCTGGCTAAATCTGTTTGTTCCAGTTAAAGAGGCCTGTCCGTTTTCACCACATGATGTCGCTCGAGACCACAGCTATGATTATTGAATTGTTCTTAAAACTCCACCCTGGATGGTAAACGTAAAGCAGTCATTGGCCCTCCCTTCTACACACTCGTCTCGTCCTGTGGAGAGATGGTACTACCGCTGTTGCGGAAAAGTCGTGTTAATGTGGAATACATTCGTTAATCAGAGCGGGATACCTTGTTTTTCATACAACGATGGGAAACGAGGAATATATCTGGATTCGTGTTTTTGTGCTGCTGTTTCTTTGTGACTGCTCTACCTCGCAGTTATCTTACTCCATATCCGAGGAGCCGAACAAAGGCACTGTGGTTGGAAACATCGCTAAGGACCTTAATCTGAATGTGCAGGAGCTAGGAACGAGGGATCTGCGTATTGTTTCTGGTTACAGTAAGAAATATTTTGACGTGAATTTGCGGACCGGGAACCTTTTTGTTGACGACAGAATAGACAGAGAGGAGCTTTGTCCGCACACACCGCAATGCTCCCTGAGAATACAGGCTGTTTTAAGCGACCCCATGAATGTACACCGCATTGAGATCAGTGTGTTGGACATTAATGATAACTCGCCAGAATTTATCGAGCAGGCTTATACGTTAAACATCTCAGAAACAACATCACCCGGTGAACGGTATCTTCTTCCAGCAGCAATAGATGAAGACATCGGCAGTAACTCAGTGAAGAGCTACAAGCTGAGCCAAAATGAATATTTCTCACTTGATGTGCAGAGCGGTGGAGAACACGGTGTGTCCGCCGAGTTAGTGCTGCAGAAAGCTTTAGATCGAGAGAAACAAGCGGTAATTAAACTTGTTCTGACTGCTGTAGACGGAGGGAAACCTGCTAGATCTGGTACATTAAAGATAAACATTAATGTAATCGACGCGAATGATAACTCACCGGTGTTTAGCAAATCGCTTTATAAGGTGCGTGTTCAAGAAAATACTGCACACGGAACAGTTATTATAAAGTTAAACGCAACCGATTTAGACGAGGGGATGAATAGCAAAATCCTTTATTCATTAGTGAAACGAGGAAATATAGATCCAACGAACATGTTCAATCTTAATTCAGACACAGGAGAAATCACAATAAAAGGTACACTCGATTATGAAGAAACACCTGCTTATGAGGTGAGAGTTCAGGCAACAGACCAAGGCCCCACTCCTCGCAGTGCTCATGCTAAACTTCTGATTGAAGTTATTGATGTAAACGACAATGCCCCACAAATAACTGTAACGTCACTCATGACACCAGTCAGGGAAGACGCAGAGCTTGGGACCATCGTTGCCTTGGTTACAGTGAGTGATAAAGATGGAGGAAACAATGGTGTCACGAACTGTGAGGTAGTGGGCTCTGTTCCCTTTAAACTCAAGTCCAACTACAAAAACGACTATTCATTAGTAGTAGATGGAGCACTGGACAGAGAAAAAACCTCTCTGTACAATGTCACCATTACAGCCACAGATGAAGGGAGTCCTCCTCTGTCCAGTGTCAGGATCATTACTGTTCATGTGTCTGATGTCAATGATAATGCACCTCGTTTCATGGAGCCTGTGGTGAATGTAAATGTGAAAGAAAACAGTGCCATAGGTTCAGTTATTTACACAATAAGTGCTTTTGATCCTGACATGGACAGTAATGCAAAACTGACTTACAAGCTGTTAGACAGTTCTCCAAAGTCAGTTCCTACATCTTCATTCTTAAACATCAACTCAGAGACTGGAGATATAGTCAGTCTGCAGTCTTTTAACTATGAGGAGTTAAAAACCTTTCAGTTCAAAGTTCAGGCCACTGACTCTGGTGTTCCTCCGCTCAGCAGCAACGTGACTGTCAACGTTTTGATCCTGGATGAGAATGACAATAATCCAACTATTCTGGCGCCTTATTCTGAGCACGGCTCCGTTAACAGTGAGAGCATCCCTTACTCTGCTGAAGCAGGATACTTTGTGGCAAAGATCAGGGCTGTAGACGCTGACTCTGGATACAACGCGCTGCTTTCTTATCACCTCTCTGAGCCCAAAGGAAACAACCTCTTCCGGATCGGAACCAGCACCGGAGAAATCAGGACTAAGAGGAGAATGAGTGACAATGACCTGAAAACTCACCCCTTGCTGGTCTTGGTCTCTGATAACGGAGAACCCTCCCTGTCAGCTACTGTGTCTATTGATGTGGTGGTGGTTGAGAGCACAGCTGAAATCCAGACTCAGTTCAGTCATGTGACCATAAAGGAGGACAGCTTCTCTGCTTTGAACCTCTATCTGCTCATCGCCATAGTGGCGGTGTCAGCCATCTTCCTGCTCAGCCTCATCACTTTAATAGCTGTCAAATGTCACAGGACAGACGGCTCTTTCAGCAGGTACGGCGCCCCAATGATCACCACCCATCCTGACGGGAGCTGGTCTTATTCCAAGTCTACTCAGCAGTATGACGTGTGTTTCAGCTCAGACACACTCAAGAGTGACGTGGTGGTTTTCCCCGCCCCGTTTCCACCTGTAGATGCTGAACTCATCAGTATAAATGGAGGAGACACTTTTACCAGAACTCAGACCTTACCAAACAAAGAAAAGGTAGGCCACTTCAAGTGAATATACAGGTACCCTATGATCGTTTTGTTAACATTATTTTTTTTTTCAAAATTCATGATAAAATCTTATGGCTGATTATAAATCTTATGAATGAAGAACAACAACAACAACAACAACAACAACAACAAAAAAAAAAAAAAAAAAAAAACACCACAAAATGCATTGCACTACTTGAATTACTAAGGGGACTACTTTGAACTATATTCAAAGGTTGGCTCGATCAAAGATCTTTGAAGGTCAAATGCTTAGCTGAAAGTTAATTGCTTAAGTAAAAGCACTGCAGAGTTTAACCACATTCAGTTTGCCTTGCATTTCATCTTTGAACTATCTCCAGGCCCTTTTGGTAAACTGTTCACTGCATTGTGGATGATGGCACAATTTTTGTTTTTTTTTTCCCCCTCATCTAAAAAGAGCTCTCCATGGTGCTGAGCTACAAATGTGTGCTTTAAAGCTACAAAACCCATTTGTTTGTACATGGGGGAATTATCAAATCAGTCTTAATACTGATTTAATTTGTTTTTAGCCGAAACTGCAAAAATCTTCTTGGTATTTGGATAATTCAGGTTTGTCATGTCGTCTTTCTGCTGTGATATCACATTTGTCATTACTTTCTATGGTTGAGTGGTGTGGAAATTGGCCGTATATTTCGCTTGACTTTATGTAAAGAATATGTGGTTTCTTTACCATACCAGTGACTGATACTTGTTTCAGATATATAAAATGAACCTTTATTGTGGGCATCTTGGTAATGGTACAATGATCTCTTTTTTACTGTATTTCGGATTAAATTGCACCTTTACCTTTTTTTAATAACAAAAAACAATCATTAAAATACTGAAACGTACCATTTATTTGTTGAAGTCACAATTAAAGTGTGTAGATGGGAAACGCTGATATCTATACACTGATGAGTATTAATTATCTGACAGTGTGGGATCCTGGGCTGTATTTTCGTATCGATTATTCACCACATGATGTCGCCTGAGACCGTAGACTTCAGTCTGTTGGGCTATCCTTAACTCCTCCTCCCTAAAGGAGACGAAATAAAATCGTCATCAGCCATCAATACATCCGCGGAAGCTGCTGGGGTGAAAAGGGAAGGAGCTTTCCACTTTAACATTTTGGACGGGTATATCTACTCCGAGGATAAATGATCGCTTTTGTTCAGTTCTATTGGGGAATCAAAAATGAAAATTCGAGGTCGAATGGATTATGTGTGGACTCGCATCGTCGTGTTTCTTTGTCTTTGTGACTGCTCCGCCGCGCAGTTATCCTACTCCGTATCCGAGGAGGTGAACAAAGGCACTGTGGTTGGGAATATCGCTAAGGATCTTAACCTTCATGTTCAAGAACTAGAGACCCGGGATTTACGTATTGTTTCGAGTTACAGTAAGAAATATTTTGACGTGAATTTGAGGACCGGGAACCTGTTTGTTGACGACAGAATAGACAGAGAGGAGCTTTGTCCAAATGTTGTAAAATGTTCGTTAAAAATACAGGCTGTCCTGAACGATCCGATGAGTGCACACCGTATAGAGGTTAATATCTTGGATATTAATGATAATGATCCTGCTTTCATTGAAAAGACGTATTCTTTAAATATTTCCGAGTCGTCTTTAACGGGAGAAAGGTATCTCCTCCCAATAGCAGATGATGCGGACATCGGCAGTAACTCAGTGAAGAGCTACAAGCTGAGCCAAAATGAATATTTCTCACTTGATGTGCAGAGCGGTGGAGAACACGGTGTGTCCGCTGAGTTAGTGCTGCAGAAAGCCTTAGACCGAGAGAAACAAGCAGCGCTCTCGCTCCTCCTGACAGCCGTAGATGGTGGAAAACCTCCTAAATCGGGGTCGTTACGAATACATGTAAATGTTTTAGATGTTAATGATAATGTACCTACATTTAGCAAATCGCTTTATAAAGTACGCGTGCGAGAAAATGCTCCACGTGGCACTGTAGTGATGACATTAAATGCAACTGATGTGGATGAGGGATTGAATGGAAAAATAGTATATTCATTAATCAAAAGAGGAATTACAGAACGAACAAATAGTTTTGATATAAATCCAGAAACAGGAGAAATTACTGTTAAGGGAAAGTTAGATTATGAAGAAACACCTGCTTATGAGGTGAGAGTTCAGGCAACAGACCAAGGCCCCACTCCTCGCAGTGCTCATGCTAAACTTCTGATTGAAGTTATTGATGTAAACGACAATGCCCCACAAATAACTGTAACGTCACTCATGACACCAGTCAGGGAAGACGCAGAGCTGGGGACCATTGTTGCCTTGGTTACAGTGAGTGATAAAGATGGAGGAAACAATGGCGTCACTAACTGTGAGGTAGTGGGCTCTGTTCCCTTTAAACTCAAGTCCAACTACAAAAACGACTATTCATTAGTAGTAGATGGAGCACTGGACAGAGAAAAAACCTCTCTTTACAATGTCACCATTACAGCCACAGATGAAGGGAGTCCTCCTCTGTCCAGTGTCAGGATCATTACTGTTCATGTGTCTGATGTCAATGATAATGCACCTCGTTTCATGGAGCCTGTGGTGAATGTAAATGTGAAAGAAAACAGTGCCATAGGTTCAGTTATTTACACAATAAGTGCTTTTGATCCTGACATGGACAGTAATGCAAAACTGACTTACAAGCTGTTAGACAGTTCTCCAAAGTCAGTTCCTACATCTTCATTCTTAAACATCAACTCAGAGACTGGAGATATAGTCAGTTTGCAGTCTTTTAACTATGAGGAGTTAAAAACCTTTCAGTTCAAAGTTCAGGCCACAGACTCTGGTGTTCCTCCGCTCAGCAGTAACGTGACTGTCAACGTTTTGATCCTGGATGAAAATGACAATAATCCAACTATTCTCGCGCCTTATTCTGAGCACGGCTCCGTTAACAGTGAGAGCATCCCCTACTCTGCTGAAGCGGGATACTTTGTGGCAAAGATCAGGGCTGTAGACGCTGACTCTGGATACAACGCGCTGCTTTCTTATCACCTCTCTGAGCCCAAAGGAAACAACCTCTTCCGGATCGGAACCAGCACCGGAGAAATCAGGACTAAGAGGAGAATGAGTGACAATGACCTGAAAACTCACCCCTTGCTGGTCCTGGTCTCTGATAATGGAGAACCCTCCCTGTCAGCTACTGTGTCTATTGATGTGGTGGTGGTTGAGAGCCCTGTTGACATCCAGACTCAGTTCAGACATGTGACCATAAAGGAGGACAGCTTCTCTGCTCTGAACCTCTATCTGCTCATCGCCATAGTGGCGGTGTCAGCCATCTTCCTGCTCAGCCTCATCACTTTAATAGCTGTCAAATGTCACAGGACAGACGGCTCTTTCAGCAGGTACGGCGCCCCAATGATCACCACCCATCCTGACGGGAGCTGGTCTTACTCCAAATCTACTCAGCAGTATGACGTGTGTTTCAGCTCAGACACACTCAAGAGTGACGTGGTGGTTTTCCCCGCCCCGTTTCCACCTGTAGATGCTGAACTCATCAGTATAAATGGAGGAGACACTTTTACCAGAACTCAGACTTTACCTAATAAGGAAAAGGTGAGTTGTTGAATACATTCTTAAAGTTACATGCCTTTTTCATTCAGGCCTCTTTGCCACCAGTCACCTGATTCTCTTTGGCTTGATTTACGAGCAGGAGAAGTACATTTCTTAAAGGAGAGAATACCTAAAAGCCCATCCACTGCTTATTCAATTCAACACACAGGTCCAGCATAGCCTAACTTTTGTATTAAAGAGCAGTCTTCTGTAGTCGGAGAACTTTAGAAGAATGCTGTCAAGCCTGTAACAAGGTGCTGTCCTTGGTCCTGAACTCAAGTTAATCTCTCCTTAGTTCTTGGCATCACAAAGGTATATATATATTTAGTTTTTAATTAAACAATGAGCTACATATATATTACATATATTTAAATTATATTATATTATATTATATTATATTATATTATATTATATTATATTATATTATATTATATTATATTATATTATATTATATTTCTTTCTTTATTTATTTATTTATTTAGGAAGGGAGGGAGGGAGGGGTCAGTGCAGGAATTGATTGATTTCACGGCAAACATTATTTGAAGTGCAGACTATTTTGACACAGCTGACTTTGTTCTTAACCTCACTGCACTAACTATCTTCGACCATTAGCTGTGATGTATTAAGTAATTTGCCAATACTTAAGTTAATAATACTATTGTTTGGATTTACTAGTTTTCCTTTGCAGAATCACGTGACTTGCTTGCCTGACTTTTGCTTCTTTTGGTTGCTGGTTAAAACATCAGTTGTGTTTTAAAGACAGATGAAACTGTGTTACACCTGTTGTGATGCAAGGCCCACGGGTTGTGCTCTCTGAATTGTATTAATATCCATGTTTTAACGCTTGGGGTCGCTGATGACCACACGTTTATGTGAGGACGCTGTTACAGTCTCCTCCTCCGAGCAAGGCGTCAGCAGTCAGGGAGTGCTTTGTGAGAGGAGGACGAATGGCGTTCAGACGGAGACAACGGGAGTGTGTTGGATATCTTATGTTGGCTGGTCGAGCGTCGTTTTATGGATGATTTCTATTTGGTTTCTCGTCAGTTTTTTTGCAAGCAGCAATGGGCAGTGGAAAGAATAATGGAATCCTCTGTTGGATCTTTATATTGTTTTCATGTGACTGGTCTGCGGCGCAGATATCCTACTCTGTTCCCGAAGAGGCGGACAAAGGGACTGTGGTGGGGAATCTCGCAAAGAGTATGAATGTAAACGTCCGAGACCTGCAAACGAGGAATATAAATATCGTGTCCGGATACAGTAAGAGATATTTTGAGGTTAATTTTAAAACGGGGGATCTTTGTGTTCATGAGCGAATAGATCGCGAGGAGCTTTGTCCGACCATGATCAAATGCACACTCAACTTTGAGGCAATACTGAGTGATCCCATGATTCTTCACCGCATCGAGGTGGTAATAACTGACATAAATGATCACGCGCCAACCTTCTTAGAGAATTCATATTCACTTAACATATCTGAACTGTCTCCGACAGGCGAGCACTTCTTGCTGCCCCTCGCTCTCGATGCAGACACGGGGAGCAATTCAGTCAAGGCGTACAGACTCAGTCCAAATGAATATTTTTCCCTCGATGTGCAGAACGGTGGGGAAGATAGTGTTTCTGCTGAATTAGTGTTGTTAAAAGCTTTGGATCGTGAAAAACAAGCCGTTATTAAACTAACACTGACAGCTGCAGATGGAGGAAAGCCTCCCAAAACCGGGAGCCTGAATATAAATGTAATCGTTTTGGATGCAAATGATAACACGCCATCATTTAGTAAAACACTGTACAAGGTGAAGGTTAACGAAAATTCGCCGATTGGATCATCAGTAATACAACTAAGTGCCACTGATTTAGATGAAGGCGACAATGGGAGGCTCACTTACTCTTTTGTCAAACGTGGCAATTTTAACCCTGCAGATATGTTCTTACTAAATGAAGAAACTGGTGAGATCATGGTTAGGGGGAGTTTAGATTACGAAGCACAACCAGCTTATGAGATCCATGTACAGGCAACAGACCACGGAGGTTCACCTCGGAGAACGAATGGAAAGCTGCTTGTGGAGATAGTTGATGTGAACGACAATGCCCCAGAAATAGTGGTGACTTCACTTATGAATCCCGTTAAAGAAGATGCTGAAATAGGCAGCGTGGTTGCTTTAGTGACAGTGAACGATAGAGATGGAGGAAAAAACGGTCAGACACGGAGCAAACTTATCGGTTCCGCACCATTTAAGCTAACTTCCAATTATAAGAATTATTACTCGTTAGTTGTAGACGGACCTCTTGATAGAGAAGAGTGCTCATCTTACAATGTGACAATAACTGCTGCTGATGAGGGGACCCCGCCTCTATCCAGCACAGGTGTTATCACTGTTCACATCTCTGACGTCAACGATAACCCTCCGCGTTTTCTTGAACCTGTAATAAACGTTTATGTGAAAGAAAACAGCCCAGTAGGAGAAAGACTCTATACGATAACTGCGGTCGATCCTGATATAAGGGAAAATGCTAGAGTGACATACGCATTAAGTGGTGATTCGAGCAGTATCCCTATCACCTCTGTAGTGAACATCAACTCAGAGACTGGAGATATAGTCAGCCTGCAGTCTTTTAACTATGAGGAGTTAAAAACCTTTCAGTTCAAAGTTCAGGCCACTGACTCTGGTGTTCCTCCGCTCAGCAGCAACGTGACTGTCAACGTTTTGATCCTGGATGAGAATGACAATAATCCAACTATTCTGGCGCCTTATTCTGAGCACGGCTCCCTTAACAGTGAGAGCATCCCCTACTCTGCTGAAGCGGGATACTTTGTGGCAAAGATCAGGGCTGTAGACGCTGACTCTGGATACAACGCGCTGCTTTCTTATCACCTCTCTGAGCCCAAAGGAAACAACCTCTTCCGGATCGGAACCAGCACCGGAGAAATCAGGACTAAGAGGAGAATGAGTGACAATGACCTGAAAACTCACCCCTTGCTGGTCCTGGTCTCTGATAACGGAGAACCCTCCCTGTCAGCTACTGTGTCTATTGATGTGGTGGTGGTTGAGAGCACAGCTGACATCCAGACTCAGTTCAGACATGTGACCATAAAGGAGGACAGCTTCTCTGCTTTGAACCTCTATCTGCTCATCGCCATAGTGGCGGTGTCAGCCATCTTCCTGCTCAGCCTCATCACTTTAATAGCTGTCAAATGTCACAGGACAGACGGCTCTTTCAGCAGGTACGGCGCCCCAATGATCACCACCCATCCTGACGGGAGCTGGTCTTACTCCAAATCTACTCAGCAGTATGACGTGTGTTTCAGCTCAGACACACTCAAGAGTGACGTGGTGGTTTTCCCCGCCCCGTTTCCACCTGTAGATGCTGAACTTATCAGTATAAATGAAGGAGACACTTTTACCAGAACTCAGACCTTACCTAACAAAGAAAAGGTGAGTTAATTGTTGGATTGTAGTATTTTTTACGTCCTTGTATTTCACTGTTTATTTGTGGCAATGTTTTCGGTCATTAGGTAATACTTGCTAGTACACCTCTATCATTGTTTGGCATTTTGTGATATTATGCTTGTCAAATGTAAAGAGTTACTTCGAGATTAGATGTTATTTATGTCATAGATTTTTCTGACAAAGGATGTCCTGATGTACTGTTGTTTTCTGAAAATTTTGATACGCGTTCTAAAAATTGAAAACGAGGGAGAGGGGCACGAAACAAACCAGATCTCGGTTAATCTGTTGCAGTGTGGTCGCTGTCCTTGGTCCTGAACTCAGCCTCGTGTTTGTGTGGCGGCAGACGCAGTCACGCACACATTAAGTTGAGATTCTTGTCCTCAGTTTTTGCCTTTGTCACAGAGTTGATTGCAAAGCAGTTACAACATCTTAAAGTGTAGGTGATTTTATTAATTTTTCGCTGAAATGTATCAGTAGAGTGCATTAAAACGGGGTAGAAATAATGATTGTGTTAAGTTTTAATATTTGCATCATGATACGGTTGCATCAACGAAACAGCTGGTGTCGCTGGAGACCACAATATCTGTGGATTCTTTTTCTTTCCCAGACTCCTCCTCTCTGAGGCATCAGCAGTCCGCCTGTGCTTTAAAGGAAACGCACAAATGATCGCCTGACAGAGAGATCTTCGCTTTTAGTGAATTTTAAGTGTGGATATGGTCAAAAATGATTATTTCTTCCTTTCGGAAAAAGCGATGGGACCTGCAGGACTAACTCCCATGTTGTGGATATATGTCCTGGTGTTGCTTTGTTTGTTTGATGGCTCTACGGCGCAGCTCTCATTCTCCGTTTCCGAGGAGGTGGACAAAGGGACGGTGGTAGGAAACCTGGCTAAGGAATTACAAGTTAATGTTCATGAATTGGAAAAACGGGAATTACGAGTTGTGTCCGGGAATTCAAAGACATTCTTTGATGTGGATTTGAAAACTGGTGCTTTGTGTGTTTATGACAGAATTGATCGTGAGGAGCTTTGTCCGAATACGATAAAATGTTCTTTGAATATAGAAGCAATTCTCAGTCACCCAATGACTCTGCATCGCATAGAGGTACAAATTATCGATATAAACGACAATGCACCATCCTTTCGGGAAAAAGAAAAGACTTTCAATATTTATGAATCTTCTTTCCCCGGAGAGAGGTATCTCCTTCCCATGGCAAACGACGCAGACACGGGCAGCAACTCGGTAAAAAGCTACAAGCTGAGTCCGAATGATTATTTCTCGTTGGATGTACAAAGCGGCGGAGAGCACAGCGAGTCTGCAGAGCTAGTGTTGCAAAAATCTTTAGACAGAGAGAAAAAGTCTGTTATCCACCTCACTTTAACAGCTCTGGATGGAGGAAAACCTGCTCGGTCAGGAACATTAAAGATCGTTGTAAATGTAATGGATATTAACGATAACACTCCACTATTTAGTCAGCAAATTTATAAGGCACAGGTTAAAGAAAATGCTCCACCTCAGACATCCATTCTGTCAGTAAGTGCTACAGATTTGGATGAGGGACTAAATGGTGAGATTGTCTATTCATTTATTGAAAGAGGAAATTTTAATCCTGAAACTCTGTTCTCAATAAACCCAGACACCGGGGAGATAGCTGTGACAGGAAGAGTAGACTATGAGGAGAATGCAGCATATGATATCCGTGTGCAGGCAAGAGACAAAGGCACACCCTCTCGAAGTGTGCATGGTAAAGTCTTAATACAAGTGACTGATGTTAATGATAATATACCTGAAATCATTATCACCTCTCTCATGAGTCCAGTTAAGGAAGATGCAGAAGTAGGTACTGTGGTGGCTTTAGTGACTGTGACCGACAAAGATGGGGGTAAAAATGGTCTCACCAGTGCTAACATTCTCGGGGATGCGCCTCTTCAGCTCAAGCTAAACTACAAAAATTATTATTCACTGACTGTTGATGGACCTCTGGACAGAGAGAGGGTTTCTCAGTATAATGTTACAATCATAGCCACTGATGAAGGTGTTCCTCCTCTGACCAGCACAGGTGTGATTCCTGTTCAAATTTCTGATGTCAATGACAATGCACCTGTTTTCTCTGAGCCCGTGATTAATGTCTATGTGAAGGAAAATAGTGCAGTTGGAGCTACTATCTTTAGAGTAACTGCAGTTGACCCTGATGTAGGAGAAAATGCACAAGTAACATATTCATCACTTGATGGAACATCCAAAAGTCTTCCTATCACCTCTGTTGTAAACATCAACTCAGTGACTGGAGATATAGTCAGCCTGCAGTCTTTTAACTATGAGGAGTTAAAAACCTTTCAGTTCAAAGTTCAGGCCACAGACTCTGGTGTTCCTCCGCTCAGCAGCAACGTGACTGTCAACGTTTTGATCCTGGATGAGAATGACAATAATCCAACTATTCTCACGCCTTATTCTGAGCACGGCTCCGTTAACAGTGAGAGCATCCCCTACTCTGCTGAAGCGGGATACTTTGTGGCAAAGATCAGGGCTGTAGACGCTGACTCTGGATACAACGCACTGCTTTCTTATCACCTCTCTGAGCCCAAAGGAAACAACCTCTTCCGGATCGGAACCAGCACCGGAGAAATCAGGACTAAGAGGAGAATGAGTGACAATGACCTGAAAACTCACCCCTTGCTGGTCCTGGTCTCTGATAACGGAGAACCCTCCCTGTCAGCTACTGTGTCTATTGATGTGGTGGTGGTTGAGAGCACAGCTGACATCCAGACTCAGTTCAGACATGTGACTATAAAGGAGGACAGCTTCTCTGCTTTGAACCTCTATCTGCTCATCGGCATAGTGGCGGTGTCAGCCATCTTCCTGCTCAGCCTCATCACTTTAATAGCTGTCAAATGTCATAGGACAGACGGCTCTTTCAGCAGGTACGGCGCCCCAATGATCACCACCCATCCTGATGGGAGCTGGTCTTACTCCAAATCTACTCAGCAGTATGACGTGTGTTTCAGCTCAGACACACTCAAGAGTGACGTGGTGGTTTTTCCAGCCCCGTTTCCACCTGTAGATTCTGAACTCATCAGTATAAATGGAGGAGACACTTTTACCAGAACTCAGACCTTACCAAACAAAGAAAAGGTAAGGAGGAAAGTCAACACAACGTTACCAATCTACCACTTTTGCAGCTTCCAGAATGTGTTGTTCTATTCTCAAAGCAAATGACCACAATGTTCATACTCATAGTTGTTTCTTTGCAATACTGTGCTGATTTACCATGTTATTTACTCCTTCCAATCAAAACAGTTTTTAACTACTGATCTTCGGTTCTTAGATTTGTTATGGCATTAATTTGATCCACTGAGCCCTGATGGGTAGATTGTTTAGTGCTATGGTGCGGACTGCAAAAAATTCTGACTTCCAACATTTCATTAGTCTATTTTTGTTCTTTTTTAACATACGTATGAAGGTTTCACACTCGTTAAAACATGTGTTATTATTATTATTATTATTTTATTATTATTATTATTATTATTATTATTATTATTATTATTATTATTATTATTGATAGAAAAGCAATGAGGATTTATGGGTCATAAGCTTTTAGCTTGTGATTAACTGTAAATTTCCTATCTATAACTCTTAACACCAACATTACCACAAGATGTCGCTATTCGCTCACAGAACTGAGATTGATTTTTTTTTTTTTTTTTCTGTGTGACGCTCCTCCCATTTCGTCTGAGGGAGAGGTTTGCAATTCTTTGTTCGTCGTTGTAGCATAGTCCGCTCTTAATGTTCTGAAGGGCTCTGATCGGGGTGTATCACTATGTCGCAGCTGGATTGAATAATTGTAAATTTGTATATATATTGGAGGCTATGGACAGGATGCAACGGGGGACTACTTATCAGCATTGGATTTATTTGTTTCTTGTATCTCACACATGGAGTTTTGCAGCAGCACAGATTGTGTATTCTGTTACGGAGGAGTCGAGCCCGGGTACCTCTGTTGGGAATTTGGCGAAGGACTTGTATCTAGATGTACAAGAACTTGAATCTCGAGGTTTTCAGATTTCAGGACCTAACAGGAGGTATTTTGAAGTAAATGTAAAGACTGGGATCCTTCTGGTGAAAGACAGAATAGACCGAGAGGAGCTCTGCTCTCGTAACGTTAAGTGTTCGCTGGAGGTGGAAGCCATTGTTAAATCCCCACTCAATCTGTATCGCTTCGAGGTTAGAATAGTGGATATAAACGACAACGCACCCATATTTCGGTTACCGGGGATTGAGTTGAATGTGTCCGAGTCTGCTTTTCTTGGGGAAAGATTTACTTTAGCTAAGGCGTTTGATTCAGATGTGGGTGGCTATTCGGTAAAGGGATACAAGCTGAGTCAAAATGAATATTTCACTCTGGATGTGCAGAATGGTGGAGAGCCGACTGTATCTGCTGAGATGGTGCTGCATAAAGCTTTGGATCGAGAGAAACAGGCTATTATAAAACTAACACTAACAGCTGTTGACGGAGGTAAACCTCCCAAATCAGGTACGTTACATATTACAGTTAATGTGCAAGATGTAAACGACAATATTCCAGTTTTTGACAAACCGCTGTACAAAGCCAGAGTGCCTGAGAACACACCGCAGGGTACCAGCGTGATATCGGTCCATGCTAAGGATTTAGATGAGGGTCTGAACGGAGAAATATTTTATTCTATTATAAATCATGACAGTGATAATGATGTGGACAAATTTGACATTAATTCCTTGACGGGGGAGATAGTTGTTCAAGGGGAATTGGATCACGAAAAAAGCAACGCAGTGGAAATTCGGGTCCAGGCCAGAGACAAGGGACAAATTCCAAGAGCATCCCATTGTAAAGTTCTCGTTGAAATCACGGATGTTAATGACAACCCGCCAGAAATATCAGTAACCTCTTTAGAAAACGTGGTGCGGGAAGACGCGCCCATAGACACTATGGTGGGACTCATAACAGTGAGGGATAATGATGCAGATAAAAATGGTGATGTTCGAGTAGCCATAGTTGATTCGGTCCCGTTTAAAATCAAAAACACATATAAGAATCATTACTCTCTGGTGGTAGATGGATCTCTTGACAGAGAAAGAGCCTCGCAATACAATGTAACAATTACAGCAACCGACGAAGGCGCCCCACCCCTTTCCAGTAGAAATATTATCACAGTCCACGTCTCTGACGTTAATGACAACGCACCTCGATTTAAAGAGCCTGTGATACACATTTATGTCAAAGAGAACAGCCCAGTCGGTGCTGTTTTATATACTCTAACGACAGAAGACCCAGATGTAGATGCAAATGGAAAAGTAACGTTTTCAATAATGAAAGAAAACAGTCATAAAAACAGAGAAGTTGGATCAGTCATTAACCTCAACTCAGAGACTGGAGATATAGTCAGCCTGCAGTCTTTCAACTATGAGGAGTTAAAAACCTTTCAGTTCAAAGTTCAGGCCACAGACTCTGGTGTTCCTCCGCTCAGCAGCAACGTGACTGTCAACGTTTTGATACTGGATGAGAATGACAATAATCCAACTATTCTCGCGCCTTATTCTGTGCACGGCTCCGTTAACAGTGAGAGCATCCCCTACTCTGCTGAAGCGGGATACTTTGTGGCAAAGATCAGGGCTGTAGACGCTGACTCTGGATACAACGCGCTGCTTTCTTATCACCTCTCTGAGCTCAAAGGAAACAACCTCTTCCGGATCGGAACCAGCACCGGAGAAATCAGGACTAAGAGGAGAATGAGTGACAATGACCTGAAAACTCACCCCTTGCTGGTCCTGGTCTCTGATAACGGAGAACCCTCCCTGTCAGCTACTGTGTCTATTGATGTGGTGGTGGTTGAGAGCACAGCTGACATCCAGACTCAGTTCAGACATGTGACCATAAAGGAGGACAGCTTCTCTGCTTTGAACCTCTATCTGCTCATCGCCATAGTGGCGGTGTCAGCCATCTTCCTGCTCAGCCTCATCACTTTAATAGCTGTCAAATGTCACAGGACAGACGGCTCTTTCAGCAGGTACGGCGCCCCAATGATCACCACCCATCCTGACGGGAGCTGGTCTTACTCCAAATCTACTCAGCAGTATGACGTGTGTTTCAGCTCAGACACACTCAAGAGTGACGTGGTGGTTTTCCCCGCCCCGTTTCCACCTGTAGATGCTGAACTCATCAGTATAAATGGAGGAGACACTTTTACCAGAACTCAGACCTTACCAAACAAAGAGAAGGTAAGAAATAATGCTAGACAAGTTTCCTAAAGTCTACAAATCCTATCTTTTTTTAATCTAAAGGCTACCGGCTGTATTCTGAGGGTGAACTTCTCTTCATTTCTTCCATTGGCGCTGTCCATGGTACTGAAACCACAATCAGCCTCTTCAAGTTTGCAATGTGCGCACAAGGCGGGTTTGGTGGTATTACAAGACTCCGTTAGATATCAGCTCAGTAACAGTCCAGGCCTTTGTTGGTCTAAACCAACTCAACGTTTATGTTTGAGCTACTGGTGTTATTTTTCATGAGTCTATCGCTTCAGTAATGAACCTTGTAAGACATGACGCAGCTCAAAATATAAACATGTTGGAAAGCGGGTTATAGAGAGACCACTTGTGCAGTGAAATGAGAAAAAAAATCGATATTTATCATAAATTGTCTGACTTAGAAGAGTACACTTTGACAAATTAGAATGCATCAAGGACAACAGCACCCCCACGTGACCTGCTTTTACCACTGCCGACGAAAATAATGCCTTTGCTTTCATGTGTACAAAAAAGTGTGGAAACGTGTTGGTCTGTGTTTGATTGTCCCAGGTGTCGTATTTTCTGTTATGAATCAACCACAGCTCCACTAATCGGAATCAAATATATTCCATATGACGACATAAAAGCCAGGTACATGGTAATAACTAGCTCACCGTCTGAAGACTGAAGGTTGCTCTCACAAAGTTGTCGCTGCTCCTTGGGACAGCAGGTGTCGTTAGTAGTCTGGATGGACGTGAGTAGACGGAAGCTCCAGCCACCACAGGGAATAATGTCCAACTGTTGCTCTTTTGTTTCCAGTACTCAAATGAGTCAGGTGAAAATGCGCTTACGTATGGGCTCCCATTTGACAGAAAAGGTCAACTTAAATCTGCAATGCATACCTATAAAAAAAATTAAGCGACAAGTAACTTTGAAATTACCTGGAAGTTACCAGACACATACTTCTCAGCAGCAGCAAACAGATTTTCTTGTGGTGTAGTCATTTTAACAAATGTTTGGAGCACTAACCAAGACGACTATGGTAACATTAGTTGTAGGTTTTCATGTTTGAACTATACTAACCGGATAAAAGCTGAAGATTGTTCCAACACAGCGGGCGAAAAGGTCAATATTTCCATGTATTAATGCGACAGAAACACAGTTCGGTCTCAGGTAGTCCAAAAGTGTCTTCTTCTTCTTCTTCTGGATTTCCGGCAGACTAGACGCATCTACGGCGTATTGCTGCCCTCCACAGGTTTAGCGCTAGACTTTCAGCGCCTCGAATTCTGTTATACAGTCCAGTCCGGTGCAGATATTTTACAACAGCTTTTGCTATTTCAAGATGCTCCCAACTTAGCAGAGACTTAATTGAAGTGTTGATTCCAGCTGCTGACAGTTCTTTATGCATGAGGGTTCTCTCTGGTTCATAATAAGGGCATGCTGTAAGAACATGAGAAACACTCTCCTGTTCCCCTCACCTGCATTTTCCATCTGGATGTTTACCCTCCAAAGCCAGCCCATGATTTAATGCACAATGTCCTAGCCTAAGCCTTGTGATCACCACAGTGTCCCTTCTTCCCATTCTTGAACTGTGTACACCCCTTGCTTTTGGCTTTAATGCAAAATAAAACCTGCCTTTGTGCTCCTGCTCCTATTCCTTTTGCCAGGCTTTTAAAGTTTTTTGTTGAATTAATTCCTTATACTCCACCCTTCCGGATTGCACCTGTAACCCCACTTCCTCCAAAAGTGTCCCAGTGTAAACAAGCCATTTAAAAATCCATCCTGGCGCGCTTGTTCAGTACATCAACTTCCTGTCAGTGACAGCTCAGAGCTGCCGCCAGTGTTCGGAAGCTGAAGTGAAGCTATCTTAGCTAACGATAGCCGTTTCTACGAAAGAAAAGAAAACTATGAACTTAACATGAGATACATTGTCTTACACAGCAATATCAACCACTAGTAAGTCGTGTTTTTCTTACGAGCAACTTACATCGACCTTCTTATCATATCTCATGAGACTATTCTGTCCTTTAACCCCTGATGTATTTAGTTTAGGCTCATTAGCTTGGTTTGCAGAGTTAGCAGCTTTTTATGGCTAGTGGTTTACGTTTAATGGTGTCTTTTGGTGCAATATGGTTCTCGGTGCAACTAAGAGCACACTGGATTGTGTGACAGTAGATGTATTTCCTGTTGGTTGGTTGTTACACTTTAACATTAAGGCTTAAGCTTTCAGTGCGTTGTCTGGCTGCTTGTCTAGTGCACATAATTGTTCTTGTTGCGCCTTAAAACAGGGTGATGCTTCCTTGCTTTTTTTCTGTCTAAATTCGACCGTAAGATGTGACATTGTACCAGTGAGCAAACATGCTGACCCTTAAACTGAAGCGCATTACAGAAAGACAGCCAACATGAAATGCATTATTCTTATTTGTATTGAATCAAAGATGGATGTCTTGTTATTGCCATTCTTAAGTCAAATCATCCTCTGTTCATGTGGCCTATAAGCATAAGAAAGGGGAAATTTACCTTGGACTGGAGCTGTCACCATGTCATATTCTGTAATCTATTATAATCCTTTTTGTCAGTCTTTGATGCTGGCGCTGTTCATATTTGTTCTACTTTGCAACTGAATTCGTCTCTCTTGAGATATTCTTACCAGCCTCTCTTGAGTCACACTCAATCCTTCCTCTTATTTACTGGATATGGAGTTTTTAATTCTCTGTTGTTTGTATTCATAATATCCTTTTTCTACCCTCTTTTAACACAATGCACCTTTTTTCTGAGCTTTACAGTTGTGTGTGTGTGTGTGTGTGTGTGTGTGTGTGTGTATATATATATATATATATATATATATATATATATATATATATATATATATATATATATATATATATATATATATATATATATATTAAGAAATGCCTCCCTAATGGTTTTGTGAAGCTGACATGTTCATATGATTTTCATTTCAGTACTCCTTTTACCTCTCCCTTATCCTCCACCATGCTGACAGCTCTCTTTCCCCTCCCCCTCTCCTTCACTAGCACTTGCTGAGAAGGGGAGCAGCTGAGAGAACTAACAAGGAATTAAAGTCCTTCTCTGCAGACATGTGTCCTATCAGCATTGGAGTGCTTTGAACAGAACCTAATATATTTTCATTAACAAAATGTGTAAACAGAATAGCGGTTACCCTGATTTGTTCATGCCAAGTAGGACGCAGGTGCCTCGTGTATTCTGAATTATTTAATTTGTCAGGGGTTAAATGTAGTTTTTGTATAATGTACATTCGTGTTGCACTTCTCGATATGTTAAGTGTTATTCTCATGGCTCCTAGCTGGCGGACTGTTACTTTATGGGCTCATACTCTCGAGGAAGCTCAGTGTTTCTACATGGTGTTGTAGTGGATCTGTAATGCTTTGAGTCACTCAGACAATGTGACCTCATTTCTGGGAGTGGTACAGCAAATACAAGCATGCCCTGATATGGCATAATTCCGTTCGTGCGGTCGGTGCAGTGTGTTTAAGAGACTGAACCAGGGCTTTCTGCTCTCTCAAACAGACTTACCACATTACAGGCGATGCGTGTCGCTTATGTGTAGCATGTAAGTGGGTCATGGTGTGGTTTAAAGATGGCAGCGCGCTACTGCGCCATTTGAGTGAACCTGTATTCGGCTTCTCGCTCTTTCCTCCGGCAGTCTCTGCTGTATGGGATGCATACTGTATCCATACTGTGTTTCCTGAAACAATGCCTGGAGCTGCCTCTGCGTAAAAGTGGTTCAGTATGTGTTCTGTATGCTGCAGCTCTCCGTGGATGTGAGAAAGAGGGGGAGGGGCAGGTAATTTTCCGCTACTCTTTGCTGCAGCAGGGACAGCAGGGAGCTTCAGTACCGATCGAGGTATCAGCCGTGCTCGGCTCAGCTCTCCCTCGTGCCGTGCAATGTTCTGCGGCTGGGCGGTGCCGATAAACACTTACTGTCAATCACAGCCGAACCGGTTGGGCGGGGTAAAGGGTCAGGGTGGATGAGGAGGACAGGCTGGTTTATCCGCGTGAGCATCAGACCATCGTGTATGTGTTTGTCGTGCTGCAGAAAATAGAGCAGCAATTTATTACATTTACACAGTGCGGAATTTAAATTGTGTCTATCTTAAAACTATGATATTGATGATATAATGTAAAAATTACCAGTAGAGCTGTAAACAAAGGATATATGTTATCTTTTTGCAGTGTGCATAATATGAAAATGTGGGCGGTGTGCAAATGATAAAAGCCTGTAACTCTGACTCCCTCAGTGCAGCAAAATGCATTAAATTATTGATCATACAGGTCAATACCTTGGTTTAGTGGGACACTCAAGTGGTTCATGGTTGGTAGTTTGCAGTGCCACAGTAAGCTTTCAGCTAGGGTTTTTTTTTTTTTTTTTTCTGGTGGATTACACTGACTGCTTTTTTAGATTGACCCAAAACATGACAGAAATGTTCCTCCCTTACTTTATAAGCTGACAGAACAGCAGATAAATAAATGCCTTAGCTTCCATATTCATCCCTGTGCCTATTTGTGTAACAAGCATCCTTTGTAGCACTTCCTGTTTTTCTCCCTTACAAGGGTGTGTCTTTTGTGTATGAGGATGGGTGCTGCTGTCGGTGGTTGCCATGGAGACTGTTCTGAGCCATAATGAAATGATGAAGTAGTCTGCTGCCAGTATGCACCCACCCCCCACCCACGCATCCATCCATCCCATCCCCAGCATGCATTGCAGGAAGGAAACTGTGTGGACACAGTGGGAAGCAGGAGAGATGTAGAGAAAGAGAAAGATGCTGAGCAGAGATGTACAACATATTGAGCAGAAATGCAAAGTCAGATGGAGAGCAGAGAAACTGAGTAGTCAAGGAGGGAAAGTGTGTGAGATTAGGGAATCAGTTCTAAAAAAAGGCAGTGGGTTTTAGTGGAAGTCACAAACACGGCAGCTCAGACTCAAGCCTTAAGCATGCGATAGTGAGAAAAGTGGAGCTTCTAAGGATAAGATGGACAAAAAAAAAAAAAACATTAAATACATGCCCTGCAACGGAGTGAGAACATCACAGGCTTACAATTGGTCACAGATAAAAGGAAGAACTTATCACCAACACCCCTCCATTTCTGTTCCACTTCCACCAACCAAGTCCTCCATCCATGCTCCCTCTTAGTAGCATGGGAATGTATTTGCAGTCATTAGATTAGCTTTGTCATGCTCAGAACCGCGGGTTGCATCCTCTCCCATCCGGCAGGGATACAAAGCCAGGGCATCCTAAGAGGGAAGTATCCAAAGCCTGCCTGCTTTTCCTGATAGCTTTGTTCAGTGCCACAACAAGAATCTGTTTGATTTATGCACAGGCTGAACCAGGACAACCAAGGAGCTGTTTAACCCTCACAAGGACCCCAAGGGAGGGATTTATGCTTCTTTTAGTTCTCTCATGCCCTTTATTTTTGAAAGCAATCGGCACACAAGGGATCAGCACAAACAAACATAGCCAAAGAACGCCGCCTCCACCCTCTTTACTGTGTCCACCTGAGTAAAAGGATTGTGGTTATCATGGGACTTTTGTTTGGGGGATTTAAAAATGGGAAAGTTTGTGTGTATTGGGAGAAGTAGGGTGAGGAGAAGGTATGAGGACATTGGATTTGTATAATATTGTAACATACTTGCGAGTTTATTTTGATGCATTTTTCATTTAAAAAATTGCTAAAGGAGTGGCAGCAAGAAGCTGGCTGCAGTACTTTTTCTGTAGCATTTTCTTCATCGGTCAAACTATACAAAAGTACTGAAAACAAAGAGCTTGAGCTCTGCAGGCTTAAATAATGTTAAATTTGTTTGATAAATGCATCCTGACTGCCTCATGAATCTGTAGTTTTCACCCTCAGTTTGTTAAATACTGCTTTCTCATCTTACCTAGTAGAATGCCTTGCCTAATCTTTTTAATGTGGTCACAGTATTGAAAAGAAGTCAGAAAATGACAGGATGAGTAAAGGAGGGCACAGACGTCAGACTGCAGTGTCTCTCTCCTGTCCTACCTACATCTCTCTCTCTCTCTCTCTCTCTCTCTCTCTCTCTCTCTCTCTCTCTCTCTCTCTCTCTCTCTCTCTCTCTCTCTCTCTCTCTCTCTCTCTCTGTCTCTGTCTCTCTCTCACACACACACACGCACACGCACACACTCACACATAGTGATAGCAGGGATTATGCTTTAGTGCTGTGGCTTAATGTGAAAGTCTTTGTGGATGTGCAGTGGGGTGGGTGTGGATCACGTGTCCAACCCTTGTACTACCAATTTATTCCAACAGAGGGACCAATTTCACTGTTGGTCCCATCTCTGAAGCATCTTGCACTGCCTGCATCTCCCACCCATTCAGTAAGCACTCACTTTAAACCTTTCTGTTATTTCTTAGCAAGGCAAAACTAATAGGGAGTCATTAAGTGACTTGGGTTGAAGAAAGAATTTTGCTGTCATGCATATTTTATCATCTGCTTTCAGAAACCAAAGAACAACAGAAACAGATCTGGATGAGGACTTTGATTGAGTCTTTAATGATACAAAGAGCACCAGGCAAAAAAAAAACAACAAAAAAAATCAATCCTTTTAATGTATTTTGTTTATAAAATTCCATGCACACATCTTCCAATATTTTAGAGGCATCCCTTGCAGATACATCTCCCCTCAGAAAAGGCATGTTTTTTTTCTTCAACTTTGTCCCTCATTTTAAATTTGCTCTGTAAACACTGATGCAACAGATGTTGCCACCCACCTACATGACATTTCCTCTTTGTGTCACCTTCTCTGAACCATAGAAAAGGACTGTTTGTGCCTTTAGTATTCTACTTGTATGAATGTAATCTTAAATATTTCCCTGCTGCCCCACCTCCTTTATTTATTTATTTATTTTATTTGTTTGTTTATTCAAACAGTTCAAAATAAAAGAAAATAAATAAAAAATATACAAAGTATTTAAGCAAAAATAGAAAAAGAAAAACAAAGAGAATTTAATAATGGCATAGCTAACAATACCTTGTTCGAATGAAGTTAATCACACTTATCTAGTCCTATCCTTTTAATGTCTTGTTTTTATAATTTAATCTGTCAAAGCATATATAAAAAACAAAACAGAAGAAAGTACATCACATAAAGGCACACTTCTTGCTTTAAATTTGTGTTTCCAATTCTGTCTTGTATCCATGCAAAATGAGATTTATATAACTTTGTTTGAACCTATTAAGTGATCTGCAAGTTTTCATATATTCACTGCAGTTGCTCTACTTTAAGCGATATACAGTGTATTTTCATGTTGGTACGTACAGGCTGTTTCTTGAAAAAGGATAATCCTCAGAGATTGTTTTTTTTTTCTCTTTTTTGAATCAACTTTTGAATACACTGTGGAAACTGATTCAGATTTTTCATAGGCTTTATGATAAAAAGGTTTATTAGGGATAGATCAGATTCTTTAGTACAGTATAGGACAGTATATTTGGAATAAAGATGTTACTAACAGCCTTTCCACTTTTAATCCAGAGATTACAAAGTAAATCATGTAAAGTATCTGTGAAGTAATGTGTGTCCGACTGACATCTTGGAACAGGCACATTCCTGCAGTCACTGCATCTGTTCATGTAAGTCCTTGAACCATGTCCTCTACCCTTAAAGAATGGTCAGTAAGGATGACAAAATGTGTCCTGACAAGTTTTTGTACAAACTATTCATGTCCTCTGACTCTGTGCCCATGTGTGCAACATGCTTACAGGCACCAAAACGCTCTTTGCATGAGCCTACATATGTTGGTACATGTGTTAACAGACACAGAGAGAAGGAGAGATGTAGGGTTTCCTGCTTCATGATAAACCAGCTTTTACCCGCTCCTCTGTGGATCTTTGCTGTCATCTGATTCATTAAAAATAGGGGGGATTCCAGATAACAGACTCTGAGGGGAAGTAATATGAATGGCTTTTAGAGTGGCCGCTTACAGTATTAATGAGGTTGGGTCTTGGTGGAGAGGGTGTTATTAATATGGTGACCATCTTGCATAATTGATACAGTGGAGAGTGGTATAATATTCTGGCAGAAAAGGAGAACAAAGGAGGAGTCTGTCTCACAGAAAAAAAGTTTATTCCCTTCTATACTTGGAACATTTAGCCATCTGTCATCTAGAGCTGCAAAAATTCAACATTTTTATTTTTGAGCACTGCCATCCTTTGAAAATGCTGAAGCATCAATAATTTAAAACCTTTGAATTAAACTGAATTGGATTTCAGCATCAATTAGCTAATTGGCTGTTCTAAATCAGCGTTTATTGATGTGTGACAGGCATCTGTCTGCAGGTAGCACACAGATGATAGCTTCATCTGCATTACCCTTGAGTAATAGATGAACAAGTCCCAGCTCAGCAGTGTGCAATTAACGCTGGAACAGATGGATGTATTTAAAACAAGTTTGAGGGAGAGCTTTAGCATTTTGACTATTTATACAGTTGTACTGCAGCCTCTGCTGAATGGGTGGGTTGCTGGGCGGAGGGCTGGACAGGTGTGAAGGTCATGTGTAAATCCAGCTCTGTGTTTGTTGCTGACGAGATAAGCGTTGCTTGTTTTCATTTGTGTGGAATTGACAAACACAGAAGGCCACACCTCCCACTGGGTAAATCTGTTAAATGTCATGGTCAGCATGGCAGACTACATACAGACCATCAGAGACTGTCAGCCTCAGTTGAAAGAAACTCTCTGTTATCACCGCTGCCCATTGGAATGATAATGCAGGATCATAATCCTGGGAGATTTTGCAGAAGCATTGCATAAAAGGCAAAAAGAAATTCACATGACGTATTTCACAGTACAAGAGACATCCTGTATTTTTACTAATGATGCCCAGAGAGATACAACAAACATAAGGACATTTGGCTGTTTCTTTAGCTCCTCATTTTTCCTCCTCCTCCTCCTCCTCCTCATCATCATCATCATCCTCATCATCATCACCTCAGAGTGTGAAGATTTGTTGCGTATCTCCCCATCCACCAGCAGCATCTATATTCACTGTCTTCTACCCCTCTCTCGGGATGCCAAGTGCAGTCAGCACTGTGGGCAGACTGGGTGTGGGTGAGAGTGGCAGCGCAGTAAGAGAGATAAGAGAGGGCGTGGGCGATGAGAATTCATCTTTGTCCCTCTGGCTGGGGTCAGTCCAAAGGCACTGGGTGTCACAAGGACACTCCTGTTTGATGCGTGCATGTTCTGTGCAACTGTTATTTTGGCGTCATAGTATTTTGAATCCATGCTCTTGTATTTTTTTCTTCTTAATCCTTACATGAAGCTGTGAACACTGAAGTTCAGACTGAGTTTGGATATATTTTTGTGTTTGGATAAATTTGAACTCTGTCAATGAATCTGTAATCTTGACTGTGTGGGGATATTGCCTCATCCAATTATTTTGGATCCAATTAAAATTCTTATTAAGGACCCGAGTTCTATTAGGAGTAAGCTGAAGCGGTATGATTTGGGTGTTTTTGTCATGGCCTCCTACACTATGCATCTCCACTGTGAGCAGTTTGACATTGTCAGAGCAGTCCTTCTAGTGTGTCACTCTTTATAGTTATTTTGGCAAAGTGTGGTCTTTTGTGTTCATAACCATCAGCTACTGTCTGACAGGAAAGGTCAGCGTCCTGCTGTTTTTAGTCCAGATGAGAAAAGGGGTCACATCTGGAGCGTCTTGTCTGTGACCGGGTGAGAGTGGTCACCGCTCATGACGTCAAATGCTTTGTGCTCTATATGTGAATGGACCTGTGGCTCAAAGGGTTGCGCAGCAGTTTAATATCGGTGTGAGTGCAAAGCCTCGTCAGCTGTCACTGTGAGGAAAAGGGTGATATAATGTAGAAAAGGTAAATAAATTGTGTGTGTGTGTGTGTGTGTGTGTGTGTGTGTGTGTGTGTGTGTGTGTGTGTGTGTGTGTGTGTGTGTGTGTGTGTGTGTGTGTGTGTGCTTGGAAAAAAAATAGCCTCTTGGGTCTCTGCACCTTTAACTCGTAAACAGATAAACAGACACAAAGTTAAACAGCCAGATACACCCCACTACATGGTGTTAAAACAAGAAATACTTCACAATCTTTTCCAACATCGCACCTCTATCCAGCTGTCATTTTGTTTGATTCCAATCCCCTTTTGTGGGATTCATGCAGTAAAACTAATTCGTTGCTTTTTTCACAGCTGGTTTAATATGTTAATCGGTTTTCTTTAATGCTATGTTAAAGCCCGCATGTGTCAGAAATTTGCCTCTCCGTTTGGCTTAAGGGTCCCCAGTTAGTAATCGTTGGCTTGCATCAGTGAGGAAGTCTAATCTCCAGGCTGGTTCATAAATCAGTTCCCAGCGCACAATGAAAAGGGCGGTGGCGCTGACAAAAAAAGAGGGGAAAAAAACAGGAGGAACGATTATGTCGAATCAATTAAACGGAGATCGGCGTGCAGATGACATTGTACGCTCAGTGTTCGGCTTCCAGATTTGAAGATTGATAAAACGGCTCGTCTTTGGGGATTTTTTGATGTTTCATGTGAGGCTCGATCATTTCGTCGGAGGTGCTGAAATGCAGTCAGCACCGTTTGAGAGAACGGCTCCCCCTCCCCTTTTGCCCACAGACACCATCACCACATCGCAGGAGAGAGGGAGGGAGGGAGAGAGAAAGAGCAGTAGGCAGCATCAGTGAAAGTCAGCTCTGCTTGGACGAGAGAGAAATTAGAAAACAGCATAGGAAACCATGGACGTACTAGAGAAAATTCCCTTTAAACAGGCACCGGGGAGGATGTGGCGCCCGACCTGCACATAGCCCGAGTTCTGCGCGGACTTTTCCCCCGTTTTAATGAGGCGGGTGGGGACGCACAGCAAGCTGAGAAGACGGACAGATTTCTCCAACCTGTCTGCAAATTCTGCCTCCCTGAGATGGCTGTGGCAGCGCGATGCTGTTACAGTGTAAAGGAGAGTGTGCCTTTTTCCTTGTATTTGTTTTTCTTCGTACTCAGTGGCCTTACAAATGCACAAATTCGGTACTCCATCCCGGAGGAGCTGGAAAACGGGGCATTGGTCGGTGACATTGTGCGGGATTTGGGTCTTGACGTGAGAAAACTTTCCACAAGACGTATCCGAATCACATCGGACAGTGGCCGCAGGTATTTCACCATTAATCACAAAACCGGGAAGCTGGTGGTGAGTGACCGCATCGACCGAGAGACATTTTGTGAATTCAGTGGCACCTGTTCACGTAACTTGGAGGTGGTTTTAGAAAACCCGCTTGAGGTGCACAACGTGGAGGTGGAGATTTTGGACGTGAACGATAACGCACCGCAGTTCCCACGTGATGAATATCAGCTGGAGGTGTCAGAGTCCGCTGTCACCGGGTCCAGGTTTCCCATCGAAGGAGCTCAGGATGCGGATGATGGATCCAACTCTGTCAAGCAGTACCGCCTCAGCCCAAACGACCACCTCGCCCTGGACTCCAATAAACCCTTCTCCAACGATAAGCACATCGAGCTGATTCTCAAAAAGCCCTTTGACCGTGAGCAGATGCCCTCTCATCAGCTAATCCTGACCGCAATGGACGGAGGCACCCCACAGAGAACTGGCACAGCCAAAATCAATGTACGCATTCTTGATGCTAATGACAACGTGCCTGCGTTTGACAGCTCTGTGTACAAAGTGAAACTCTCAGAAAACTCTCCCAAGGGGGCTCTTGTGATAAAGTTAAATGCTACAGATCCTGATGAGGGCTCAAATGGAGATGTTTTTTACTCCTTCAGCAGTTACACCCCCGAAAGAGTCAGACAGATGTTCTCTATGGACACAGACACAGGGGAAATTCGTGTGAAAAACAACATAGACTATGAGGAGACAAACTCATATGAAATGTACATACAAGCCATGGATAAGGGCCCAGCTCCTGTGGCAGTGCACTGTAAAGTAGTTGTAGAAGTTTTGGATGTCAATGACAACATTCCTGAGATTGTACTGTCTTCGCTCTCCAGCCCTGTACGAGAGGACGCCCGGGCTGACACCATGGTAGCACTGATCAGCGTGAATGATCGCGACTCTGGACAAAATAAACAAGTCACCCTTGAGATCATGCCCAATTTACCTTTTAAAATCAAGTCCTTCAGGAACCATTACACCATTGTCACATCTGCTTTCCTGGATCGGGAAACAATTTCATCCTACAATGTCACTGTCAACGCTGTGGATGGAGGAACACCACCTCTTTCTTCTCAAATGACTTTTAAGGTGGATGTTGCAGATGTGAATGATAACCCACCTCGCTTTCAGCAGACATCATACACTGTTTACATTACAGAGAACAATGCTCCAGGTGCCCCTTTGTGTGTTGTTAAAGCCACAGATGCTGACACTGGAGAAAATGCACGCATCACTTACACTGTCCTCAATGACAACAATCATGGTATCCCTGTAGCCAGCTACGTCAGCATCAAACCTAAAACAGGTGAGGCCTATGCCCTACGAGCCTTTGACTTTGAGAAGCTGAGGGAGTTTCACTTTCAGATTAAAGCACAGGACAATGGTGTGCCTCCCCTCAGCCGTGTGGCCACAGTGTATGTTTACATCATGGATCAGAATGACCACACACCCAGGATTTTCTACCCACCTGCCAACGGGAGCCGCACCACAGAGAAGCTGTTAAAAAACACAGAGGCAGGGATACTGGTTAGCAAGGTGATAGCATGGGATGGTGATGCAGGGCAGAACGCTTGGCTTCTCTACACCTTGGAGCAGACCAACACAGACACAGACCTGTTCAAGGTGCATGAGCACACAGGTGAGATCCGCACCACCAGGAAAGTCATAGAGGACAACTCCACCAACTTTGTTTTGATAGTGCTGGTGCGTGATCACGGCCTCCCACCACTTTCCTCCACTGCCACTATCCATGTGAGCGTGACAGAGCCTCCACCTAAAGTGGCCCCGGATCCCAAGCGCATCATCAGGCCTAACAGCCCCCTAATGTTCTCCAGCGTCACTATCTACCTCATTATCGCCCTTTGTGCCACAACATTTGTGTTCCTGGTCACCGTCTTCGTGCTGGCCATTGTGCGTTGCCATGCCTACTGTACCCAGCCTGGCTCTTGCTCCCCATGTTGTGTGTCCAAAAAGAACATTCCAGAGGGGGGTGCTCCAGCAGGTGGTGGAGGGGGTGGGGGAAGACCAGCAGGTGGAGGAGGAGGAGGTGCCGGTGCCGGTGCTGGTGCTGGTGGTGGCGGAGGCGGAGGGCAACAAAACAGCAATGTGGCCCTCCGCCGTGACCTCAAAGTGGAACCTCATTATATTGAGGTGCGGGGAAATGGGTCTTTGACAAAAACGTACTGTTACAAGACATGCCTGACCGCCACGTCAGGGAGTGACACTTTTATGTTCTACAACACGGGGCGGCCGCACAGTGGCACCTGGGGCTCAGGCTACGTCACCAGCCACAGCGGGCAGAGCCAGATATTTGTACGGCGTCTCAGTATGCCAGATGCAACTGCCATTCAGGTGTGTCTCTTCTGGGATATGTGTGTTTATTTTTAGTTGCCTCATAACAGTAAATGATGCACACGCATATAAAGCTCCTTAAAGAAGAATTCTCTAAGAGTTATGGCTCAGGTTTAGCTCAAGGGCGTTGTTCTTGCAGGGGGATTGCAGTTGACATTTATAGCTTTGAGCTGCTGAAGTGTCTTCTCTTTCCTTCTTGCGTAGGATCACTCAGTTTTCTTGCTGCTTTCTAAGATTGATTTTTACAACTTCAAAGTAGAATATGAATGTTTTTTTGTGCATGAATGTATCAGTTGTGTTTCACTCTCAGCATCAACTTGGCCCTGTAGCTTAAACAGATCTGAAAGACCACCATTTTGTTTCTGTGTGTGCTTCAACTATAAGCTTTGTTTGGGGCTACATGAAGGGCCATTTCTCATCAGTTCTCTAACTTGACACTAGATAGAAAGCAGGCATGTACAAGTGTGGGTAGCTTCTCTTGGTTGTGTATTTAAGTTAGTAGGTGGATACACTCTGACTTAGTAGATGTGGTGTCTTTGTGTACGCCCCATGCTTACCAAAGACCATCTGTTTGTTGTTTCTTGAAAATGTGCTTTTAGGGACCATCTCTCCATCTTTCTTTCTCTCTGTTCTCCATTAATTAATCATGGTTTAAACAAAGTAGCATGATTCCAGTTGTTTGTTCACCTATGACCCCACACTACCAGTGTTATTTGTCCACTGTGGGTTTCGGGCAACCGTTTTCAAGTCCAGCAGGTCCAGAGGGTATTTAGCATTTATCTCTACAGAGAAGTAAAGTCTGGGAAACAGTGCAGGCTTTGCCGAGTACAAGGCCACCAGTCCCACTGCACCAAAATATCCTCTTCTGGTCACGTACCTCTCTGGTGCTGAGCAGCAAGCCAGTGTTTCGGAATTGGTTAAAAATGTTGGCAGAAGAAAGAGACTGTGTCAGAGTTTAATTAAGATAAGAGCTTCATTTTAAGGTTTGATAGTTTTTCATTCAGAGTAAAGGCTGTTGGTTATATACACAGTTGTTTGCATCACTTTTGTTTGTAGTTAACCAAACAGTGTTATTAGGAGAGAACAAACATGAATTGTTGTTTGCATAATAGTGTTTTCTCCAGAGCCTGCTGGAGTCTGTCTCTGCAGTGCAGAAAATAATAAAACAAGCAATAAAAAGAGGAGAAAAGAAATCTTTAAGGTAATTGTTCTGCTATCATTTGACATGTTCCTCATTAATGCCAGTCATGTTTATTCTCGCTGTTATTAACTGGCAGCGATGTGTTTCTCAGCACTGTGTGTGGATTGGATAGGCCTGCGCAGATGAGGCGGGGGATGAAAGGTGATTGGACACAGTGTTGATGGCGGAGGTGTGAGCTCTGTATCCATGCTAGGAGCATTCACTCAGAGGGAGAGAGAAGGGAGGAGGGGGAAAGGCGAGAAAATTATTGAGTGGCCAAACCGAAAGCTTTCCAAATCCAGTTATTAACCATGTACATTTAGGAAGAGAAATTAGTGCACTAAAACCCTCCTGAGATTTATTTTCATCTTACACTGGCTTTGGTTTCTACTTTACAAATGAAAGTACAAAATGCATCAAATGTGTGAGTCGGATCTATGTTGTTTTTCTGAACAACTCTGTTTTTGCATACGCATCTTCCCTTGAGAGTAAACCAGAGATTGGACATGGTAGGACTCCAGATGCTTCTAATACAATATATGTGTGTGTTAGTGCAAGTGTGTTTATATTTACCCCCATGAACACCATACGGACAAGCAGACCTCTCCCTTTGGCCACTGTCCTGCCGCAACAGTACAAACGTTTAGCAAAACATTTTAGCCTCATTTGTAGACAATCTGCTTCTATTTTATTTTTGGATTTCTTCTCGCCTCACCCTTTTATTTAGCTTTGCTTAACATGCCATACAAACATCATCTTCTTTTCAGTATCAATCTCAAGGATGAATCAGATACTGATTGCTTTGTTTGAAGTAGGTTTTTTTTTTTTTTTTTTTTTTTTTTAAGGATATTTAGGTGCACCCTGAGTATCCAGTATGGATAAATGTCTCTAATGCTGCAGTGCTCTACATCCCTGTAGACATTCTGCTCTGTTTGAATGGCTTCTGGAGGAATACCAGGCTTCTCTCATTAAGACCAAATATTGGATTTCAAGGGTGATAAATGTCTACTGCAGACTCATAGAGGTCAATGCAGCTTCAGCGGCAAGTGAACATCTGTCATATCTGAAAGGAAATGGGCCTGTCTCATCCGAACTGCATGGCCAAGCAGGATGTATGGAGTGTTTTCAGTCAGACTGGTTTAACTCTATCAGTGGTTGAGGTTGAGAGTATGAGGGAAATGGATTCTCGATTCAGTTATGTGGTCCAGTTAACAGTCCACTCCATGCGTTTGATTTTCAAGAAACATCTTAGCCACAAATGAACGTAAGTCATTCAACCTCAGCTGGTCTGGTTTCCAAATGATGCTGAATCTTTAAATATATCTTACAACATAATTAAGCTCAAATGCATAAATGCTGAAAAAGGTGGAGGTTGTCATAGTTCAGCATCCCCAAAAAGCTTATTCCAATCCCTCTTTTTTGATGTGGCTGAGTCTGAATGCAGGGCTCAGGGGGTTAATGTGATATCTGCCCTCCCCCCTTCTTCCTGCACCTGTGACCTTCACAGGAGTGAACTGATGGAAGGTGGTGGTTAGAGGGTAAAATGTAGATCAGGTTCTCCATTTACAATTGTGAGATGTGGCAGACTGAGTCAGGCAAAGTGTGTGCCTGTACACTGTGAGGTTTTGGTCAGTGTAAAGAGGATGTAGCAGAAATGAAAAGCACTGATCCAGGGTACTGAATATAAACAGAAATAGAAAAGGTGGAGGGAGTATGATAGAAGCATACAAAAGGTGGTGGAGACAGGAGAACAGAGAGTTCTGGAATATCTCAATGGTTGCAGAGTGAACCACAACATGCCTAGTGTGAGTGGACAAACCCTGGACATGTAACCTTGCCCACGTTGTGGCCTGCCATGGTTACTGGGCTGCTACAATAAAACTTCCAAACTCTTTTGTTTTTGAGTAAAGTAATGATTAATAGGGGGAGGTAAATGCACCCACATTTTACAATTCATCACTCACTTCTCTGCAATGCTGTCACTACTCTAACTGTGTGTGTGACTGAGATTCTGCCTGTATGTGTATGCGTGATGCTCATGCACTGGAGGCTCTTTCCATGACTTATTAATGAGTTCGTATTGGTTTTCGCCTGTATTTAAGACTCAATTCCTCTCTTTCTCTCTTGCAGCCTAAAGTGCAGAGTGGGGACTGGAGATATTCAGCCTCCCTGAGAGCAGGCGGTGTAATGCAGAGGTAAGCAACCCCTTTTTCAGCCTTATCATGCATCTTTCATTATGTTTTGTTAAAGACTAAAAAAACCTAAATGTCCCACCTGCACATCATTCACCATTTCATAACTGAGCACCACCCAACCTTTTCTAACATTAAATTCTGCCTCAGACAATTTTTGGATAAAATGCAGCCATTTAGCACAAGTTCAGCCATTCTGGGAGTGATGTAACATATCCCAACATATCCCAAAGTGTTTCTACAGAAATGGGTTCACTTTACCATTCAGGCACATAGCACAGTTACAAATGCATGCATAAAAACACAATCATTGTTGAAAAAAATCATGGCTGAAAAGTCAGCCTGTGACCAAAAGGCATGCTGTCACCAAACTATTCTCACAATGACTCAAAAAAACATTTCTAAAAGGTGGTGATGTTACCATTTGAAAGTGATTCTTGTTGTTGGTGTTCATGTTGAGCTGACATTGAGGCCTACTGCAAAGTCTAATCCACGCTTGACATTTCACTAAATCTGTTTTAGTTGCTCAGGCGCCAGGAAGGAAGGATGGTGAATATAAACAGAGGGGGTTTTGCGATATGGAGTAAACTAAATCAGCATGAAAATGAAATTGTGTCCCTTTTACTTGCCCACCTGGTAAAATTTGAATGTCCTCAAACCCTGAATCATCTTTTTTTATTCAAATATTCATGATAATTTTCACAGAATCAAGATAGAGCTTAAAACTTCAAAATAAAGCATACAAAAAGACATTATGTTTAGAAGGCCAGGCATTAGTTATTTTGGATAAAGAATTGAGGCCAAATAAAATAAAAGCTGCTTCATAAGAATAGATACATAGATTGAAAATCTAATTTAATTAAGCAACATCAATTCAGAGAGAGTGATGTGAAAGGCAGCAGGCCAAGTGCCAAAAACAATCACAGCAGTGCCAACAATCAGCACAACACAACAACCTCAAGTGTGATACTAAACACAACAGGTATTCAGGCAATCACCCAGCTAATTTTCTATTGGACAGCCAGGTGAGACATTTAGGTTCATCTGTTTGCCAATTCCAAATAAGATATTCCGTATTACTTTGGCAGTTAGCAGTTAGCTATTGCTCATGCTAGTACAAAAAGAAAAAGGTGGTGGCAAAATCCCATAGTACCTCTCTGTGATTTTCACAGTGAAATGTTAAATATGTGAGTGGTGATAGAGTAAGAACAACTGAAATATGATCCCTCAATATTTCCACGGACAGATGGAGGACTGACAGAGAGGGGTCAATGGTGTATGAAGGGCAGATAGTCAGGTGGAGAGATGGCCTATCAGGAACGTGAGGATTGGCGCATGGCCACAGCAGTGATCGCATTACCCATAAGACACTGTGCCATCACCTGCTGTGGGATCAGATGGACCCAATCAAATTAAGGGTCATGTTTATGAGTTTGCACCATAATTACAAACGCTATGGTCTTTAATGAATTTTATACCCACCTCCCTATAAGCAATCGTGTCTTCAGTATTTAATCTTTCAGTTCCTTTAGAAAGATATCATTAATACATCGGGCCACTGGCATGTTTATATTATATTTTACATTTTTTTAATAATATTTATATATTTTCTGTATAGAATAAATGATCAAACATTATATGTTGTATGCATATGCGTACACTGATGATGATGTCAGATTAAAGACATGTGACTGTCGCTAATGATACACAAATTCCCCATAATTACAGCAGGGATTAATGAGAGTTAAAGGGCATGTGTTAGCAGTCTAACATGCTAAATCTGTCTCGGGACTCACAACCTCTGATGTGTTTTAAATTGACAATCCTCCATGTCTCACTACCAAGCTCCACTAATTTTGCATCCATAATCACAGCTTGTACTGATTTTGGATACAGCATCCAAATACCATGTATTGGTAGTGACCTACTTGGTGTAACATTTCAGGCTGAATGTTGAACATTCGTGGTCAAGGGGATTTTGTCCGAGTCTAGTTGATGATCACTGTATTCGTGTGCTGAAACAAATACATTAAAGTCACTTCAATGCTAAAAATGATGAAGGGATCTGTGCTTGAAAGCCTTAGGAAAGAATGAGATGATGAGCAATGAGAGGAGAGGGCTGACATTAGCTGACATTAGCTGGAAAAGTGTATCATCACTCGTGTTGCCATTAATATTTCAATAGTGTGCCTTGGTGATGCAGTTGCTAAGCAGCACTTAAAATGGCTTCCACCTCCATTACTTTTGTTATTCTTGCAGGACCACTTTAGTAATGGATCAGAATCCAGACGTTTTAGAAATGCTCTCTGCATCATTTGAATACCAATTTCTCACAAAGACAGAAATCTTTGGGTCTTAATAGAGACCAAAGATTTGACAGGTGGATCTTTTTATTAAAAGACAGTTTTAAAATCACAGTCCCAGTTTGTTTATCTGTTTATGTATCTCATGTACAGATAACTCTTTTTTTCTTTAAATAAAGAATTTAGTCTTTAATCTCCTTGTGACATCCTGCATTGTTTATCTAATTATTATATGGGTGGGGCATTCATCTTGAAAAATAATAGTGATTGTGTGGTTAACATCCTGTTAATGGATGCAAGACTAGAGTACATGTTTGTCATTTGGATGAACTGACCCTTTCAAATAGATCTTGGATCATTTCAGGGAGCAGGCAGCTTGCAAAGACACACCCGTATGTTGATAACTCAGATCTAAATTTAAGAAAGACTACAACTATTGAAAATTTGCTGCCCTTTTCTTCAAGCTCAGGTGGAGGCAGTGAGAGAAGAGGGTTTTTGTAGCAGTTCCTGTCGTTCTGCACTACAGGGAGTGTGGAGTTTTTCAAGGTGCTGAAATCCAGAGTGAAAATGTAGGAATAGACATCTGTAACCCATGATCCAAAGAATGTCAGGAAAATGTAGGGTGAATACTTTAATCCTAAACTGAATTTTGCATTTATTGGAGTGTGATGGCTGCACCCCAAACAGGTCCCCACACACCAAATGTGGTTTCAATCTTCAATGTTTTGCATATAGGAAATACAATAGAATAGAATATTCTTTATTGATCCCCCATGGAGGAAATGTTGGTGTCACAGCAGCAGCTCACAACAATCAAAATCCAAAAATGCAGTAATAAAAAGAGAATAGTAATAGAAACTTATTTTTTAGTTCTTTTAAAGTTTCAATTACTATTTTATTTTCATTACTGCATTTTGCACTTTGATTGGCGTGAGCTGCTGCTGTGAAACCAAAATTTCACATGCAAAAACATATGCAGATGGCAAATTTACATGGTTAGGAGCCTTTATTTTGGTCACATGACACAATAAAAACATCAAGTTTCCTAAGGCTTTAAATAAAATCTTTTTTATTATTATTATTATTATTTAACATGTACAATGTGAGAGCACACATTTACAGCATGTAATGTGTGCATTTTTGTTTTCTTCTTTCAGCTCTGTGCATATG
This sequence comes from Labroides dimidiatus, assembly GCA_030710495.1. Lineage (NCBI taxonomy): Eukaryota > Metazoa > Chordata > Actinopteri > Labriformes > Labridae > Labroides > Labroides dimidiatus. The sequence continues at coordinate 17,073,433 of CM061150.1, read as the reverse complement.
GAAGAGTCATCGGTGATGCAAGGAGCCCAAGGTGTCCTGGTTCAGAACTGGCCCACTGCTTCCAGTGCCGCTGGTAAGAACCAGTCATGTTACTTTCATTCAAAATCAACTTAAACACTGTCTTGTTCACGGTAATGGCTAAATAAAATGACACAAGAGGTCTGCTCAGCTTGGTCCCAAAGCTCTGAATTAGTAGAAAGCATTTACAGTTTAGTTCCTAGATCTTTGTGCAACACAGATTCACACATTGTAAGCAGAGACTGTCTTATAACAAGAACTTGACATTCCTTAAGAGTTTGCTAAGGCATGAAAGAGTAAAATAATGAAGAAAATAGAAATATCAGATACAAGATAGCCCTTGCCCACTCCTAACACTTCCCACTGCTGCAGAGAGCGGAAATGACACATGCAACGGAGGCGTAGATGGATATCGCTGTGCGTTGCATCAGGAAGGGAGACAATACAAAGAAAAAAAGGGAGAGAGGGAGATACACTCAAAAGTTGATTGGATTATCAGCAAAGTGTTTACAGAGGCATAAGCCACTAAACCACAGTGGGCCAATATTAGAGAAAGAAGAATAATAGCATCTCCTCCCTTCTATAAGTGGATCTGTCTTGTTCTGTAGCTCATATACACATGATCCCAAAGAATTAAGAATGTGATATGTAGACAACCAAAGATTCAAATTTTTAAAATTGCAGTATGCATCAATTTAACTTGCAATATCATAATGTGCTTAAACCATGTGTTTATGCTTTACATATAATAGCTTTACCCAAAGCTGCTGAATGCCAATGATTCATGAAGATATATTGTGATATTTCTCCCTCGTAGAATAATTTAAGCCATCAGGCATTTTTGTTGCATAAAATTGCAAATTTAAGTTCAAACTCAAAGTGTTCAAAAACAAAACAGTAATTACCAGCAGTACTGCTGTGAAACAGCTGCAGGCAAATGATGCACATGAACTAAGCTTGTTGTTTGGTAGCAATTCAGTCTAATTTTAACATTTCACACCTTTAGCAGCATTATTTCTGTCAAGAAAGTGAATATTTGAAGGGTAGATAAGACTTCAATGGGTTGGCAGCCATGAAGATTGCTAATTTATTATTATGTCATTAAGCTAGTGATGGCGGTAAAGAGTGGTGATGAGAACTTTATTCAACAGAAGACAAAAAGACCAAGTGTTAAATCCATCTGGCCATTATCAGGGTGAAAAAGAACTCAGGCAAAGCACTACAAAGGAGCTTTTTGGAAATTTGTGCTGTTAAAACAGTCACACTGAATCACGACAAATGACTCCAAATGACAGCTCACTTAGTGGATGACATTTTACAACAGTGTAAAGTGAATGCTACATACCCTGTACTAGGCACAAACTAAAGCTACACTGCATACATGGTCATGGTAACCTATGTGCACTGAGGAGGCTTCATTTGACAACTCATGGATTTACATCATGATGACAGGGGAAGGATGTCCAAAATGATGACAAGTAGATGGAGATGAGGGTGGGTTTGTAGAATACAGTGCAGAAGGAGGAAGGTGAGATTTCTAGAGGTATGTATCTACAATGACAGGAAGAGAGCAAAGATGGCACAATTAAGTTAGATAAAGAGGTGATTTGTTTTAATTAAGAACATAGAGACAGCCTGGTTGGTCTTTTATAGACAAGAGGCGGCAGGCTGGGCAGGCAGACAAACTGCCCACACACTACCTACTGTGCCTTCCTTTCCACACGCGCACACACAGCCTCCTCCGCTCTACCATCGATTTCTTGCCTTGGCTGAGGACTTACAGCCTGGAGGCACTTCAAAACATGAAAGCTAGAGAGATGGATGGAGTGATAGAGAGCAGTACTGGCAGCAGTGACGTCTTCAGGGTTGGTCAGTGGTAACAAGATCAGATGATGAGGATTTAAGGTGGTCTAATTACACTATGCACAGTGTATGCATGCTAATCTTGCTGTACCTCAGGGCTAACTGTCCTTTTTTCATCTCATTGTTGGCTGGAGTAAAAGTGGAGATATTAGCTGAGGGCTTTATAAGCTTCAGGTTAAATTTTGGGGTTGGATTGAAGACAGTTGCAGGTTAATAATGTCATATTAGATGAAAAGCATTTACATCAAAATGTGACTAGAGTAAAATATTTGTGCTCTGGATTTATGTTGGTTCTGTTTGTTTTGTCTTAAAAACAGATATTGATTTAGTGTGGCCTGTCACATCACTATGACTCACAGTCCATGCTATTTATAGCTAAATCATTCTGTTTGTTAGGCAGGTCCTGAGGTAGTGAGGAGGAGTATATGGGAGTTTAGTTTGTTGTTGTACCTACAGGGTGCTGCTGTGCCTCACGGTCTATTTTGTGTTTCGACATGAGACTCTTCGGTAAACCGACAACGCCCCTGTTTCTTCCTCTGATGTTTTCAAGTGTGTGGATTTGAGTTTGCTTTTCCGTTTGTGTGTCTCTGCCATTGCATCTTATTTTTATGTTTTGCTGTGTATGTGCCTGTGTATGTATTTGTGTGCTTGCTTGGCTGTGTCACCATAAGTGTGTTTTGGCTGCCTGCATTTGTGTGCCGCTCCTGCTGTGACAGATGGAGCGCAGCCCACGCCCAGATTAACAGACCCACATTAATGAAATCAGGGTTTGTGCTCACTCTTGAATTCTCTCTCCCTCTCTCTCTCTCTCTCCCTCTCTCTCTCTCTCTCTCTCTCTCTCTCTCTCTCTCTCTCTCTCTCTCCCTGTTTCCCTCGCCCTCTGTGTTCTTGTTTCTTCCCCTGTTTGACAGCATTCTCTCAAAACTTAAGGCACACAGGGATTCAGAGAGAACTGTGCAGAATCCCAGCCAGATTGCAAAGCAAGGCGTTTGAAAGGAAAATAAGAAAATAAGCAGGGGAGAAAAAGGATCAGGTGGATAATGAGGTACAGAAGCAGTGGACAGAAACTGTTTGGGTGTGACAATGAGTGAATCTGATTGATTGTAGCAAAGTCTGCAAATGGAAGCGAGAAGAGGCTGCATGAGGCGGCTGTTGCTAGGGGAGAGTGGTTAGACCAGACAGAGGGAGAGAGAGAGAGAGAGGGAGAGCTTGCAGCATTATTCTCCATCAGCACAAGCACTGTCACCATGACTCCTACCAATGTCCTACGAGGATGTAGTTTCCACGGCAACCATTCACGGGCCCCTTATATTGGCAGTGGAGAAGGAGAGAGAGAGAGGGAAGGAGGGAGGTGGGGCTGTGATTTAGCCAGGAGTGCAAACATATGGTAGGGGTACAAAAGGTGCTGAAATGGGGGATGGAGGGGGATGACTGTGGCGTCAGGAGAAGGACAAGATTAGAGGTGCTGACAAAAATGCACAAACATAAGCAAAAGCTGAAACCAAGCACAAAAGAATAAACAAAGTGACCAGAGGGAGGGGTGTGTTTTTGGATAGTTGGAGGTAAAAGGTGCAAAGTGGAGGAGAGAGCAGAGGAGTGAGTAAGAGAGGGAGAGAGAGTGACCTACATTCACTGGGGCGGTGGTGTACTGCAGAGGTGGATGAAGGTTTACTGTTTTCCTTATCTCTCCAGATTTCAACATACAAACTGGAGCTACAAGGGAGGAGAGGGGGTTAGATTTGATTTAATTTAAGGGAAATTAACTGTATTACACCTGTCAAGGTAAAATAGAAGTAAGGGTGGAGTCAGCAAGCCCTAATAATGGAGAAAAGGTGCCACTTCACATCATTAGGGCTTGACTTGCTCTGTAGCATCGTAGAACATACCACATCCATTTCCTTTGACTGCAGCATTAATATAGATTGCATAAAAAGGTTAGAAAGATTTTTCTTGAGTGTTACATAAAAGCAGAGATGTAGGTTAGTATGAGATTAAAAAAAGTAGTTAATGTACTTCAAGGAGAGATATAGTACCTTAGAGCCGCATCCTGTTAGTTAAGGTGTGTTTAATGGGATAAGATATCTGGCACTATCATAAAGAAAAGGTAGACAAGTATAAAAGCTGTCCCTGTTTCTCCCTCTGAATCCCTTCCACTCCATCTGTTTCCTGTTCTTCACTTCTGTCATGTACTTTCCCTTTAATTTCACTGTATTTTTGTTCCTCAGCCTGCGCTCTCTGCCTGGGTCTATTGGATATCTTTCCAGCTCCTACCCTCTCTTCCTCACCTGAGAATAAATCAATTTCCACCTCTCCATTTCTTTGTATCCTGACACGTGCACATATACTTCACATAAAACAGACCCAGATAGACCAGAATCCCAAAGTGACTAAACACCATTTGGTCTATTTTTATTGTGTTGAGCTCTGTCACTTGGGGATACTTGTGGCCACCATCTGCCACATGATCCATCTGGGAGCAGGCAACAAGGTGCTCAAACTGGCGTGAAACCCAAACAGGCACATGCTCAAACACTCAGAATATTATTCCCTTCCAAAATGCATATACTGTACATTGGCTTAATTGTTCGTAGATACCAGCAATCAGCCTTCAAATCTCTGAAATCACTTTTTTTCTAACAGCAGCTTTAATTCTCTACAAATTTCTTTTCTTTTTTTTTTTTTTTTTTTTGCTGACTGGGAGTTAATGGTAATTCATGTAGGCATAAAACATGGAATTTTCTCACCCACAGGCACTTTGGATACAAAAATAGGAGCAAAGTTTTGAAAGGAAAAGCAACATCTATAGATTTTCATTTATAAAATGAGCACTCTCTGCACAGCACACAAACATGAACATGTGCTGTGTGGAGAAGGGTGTGGTCCCAGCTGACTATCGTTACAATCACAGTTTTCTGGGGGAAATCAGAATCCCACCTTCAGACACTTTTTCATCCCTTTTCTCCCTCCCCCTCCCCACTCATTCTAGGTGGTGAGCGTCACATTTCATATCTGCATCCTCATACATCCTGGCCCCTCTTCATCTTCCTCCTCCTCAGTTCCTTATGTAATGCTGCACTGCGCTCCACTGCACTTCTGCCCAACTGTCCGACAGTAGGGAGAGGCAAGAGGATGAATAGAGTAGACGTGGCAAAATGGAGCTTTGGTGATTTTGAGCGGCTGTGAAAACCTCGGGCAGATCAGGGGAGCGAAGGGACAGTCACACGCAGTGATGCAGGACTGAAGATTTTGAAGATTATAAGTCAGAGAGATATGGAGGAAATCACAATTTGCACTTCAAAATGATTTATGACATTGACTTGTGTAACTCTATCAATTCAAACAGGGAGGGTTGAAAATCACACAAGTCACAGATACATAGAGAGAGTAATGAAGTTTGAGGCAACAAATAAACCACACTCGTCTCTAACATGCCCGGCAGTTATCATTGATGGACAAGCAGTTTAACACCCAATCACATTAATGTTGGCATAAACACTGATTGGTGCAATAAAGCTTTTTGTCAATAACTGGGAGGGACGGGTGTGAGCTGGCTGAGTTCCACGCAAGATTAGTTTAAAGGTCATGGGAAATGAGCGATAGAAAGAGAGAGAGGGCAGCAGAGGATAAGGAGAGGAGTAAGGTTGGAGAAGAGAGATATATTTTGGATCCGCAAAAGCCGTCAACAAATGAGATGAAGCGATGGCTGTGCTGGGACCAGATTTGGGTGGGACTGTTAATGTTGTTGTGAAGACGGAGTTGCAGAGGAGAGGCAGATGAAGTGAAAAAAGACAACAGTGAGACATGAAAGAGATTATCTATAAGAGCATTGTATGGTTAATACTGTGAGCACCACTATAGCAACATGCAGTTTTAGAAATGCATAAAAAAAATCCCTCAAAGCAGTGCAGACGATTATGGTATGACCTTTTATCTTTCAGCTGAGCTGAACACAGCAGGACTGCAGTGGGTGCCATGATTTCTTTGGTCTTTTTATTTAAATACAGTCTGATACATTGACTCTTTCGAGACATTAACACTGCTCTGACTTGCCCCTCTCTGTTTTCTGCTCTCAGCATGACTCATCACTCTTGGGGGTGTTGGTTTGTTTACGTCTGTCTCATCAAGTTAGACAAGTAATTTCTAGGAGGCAGGAAAAAGCTGTAAAGTATATACTCTAGTGACTACACTCGTCTTCTGGATTTATGTGGTAGTTTTTGCTTATTTTGCCCTGTTTTTGCATTCCTTTTGTGTCTGCAGAAACAGGGTCATGTTTCTGTTCAGGGAGTCACATGAGGACTTATCAACTAGAGAAGACTTTCGCCTCTTAAAAGAATGTGACTCTGGCTGTCTCTGTGTTTCCGTGTGGCGGAAGCAGTGACTGGATCTAGTCTGTCCCATCCTAATCTCCTCAGTCTCTTTGTCAACTTCTGTCTCCTCTGCGCAGCTCTCGCAGCTGTGTTGTAGCAGTCAGAAGAAGAGGGAGAGCTTTTGGGGAAATAGTGATATGAAACAATTCAAACGCATGACCCACTTAATTCCTGTGTTACAGTCCTAGTCTGATTCCATAAATATATGTGAGGGAAATAAACACAATTACAAAAATGACAAGTAAGACTTGGGCTGCAATACACAATTGTTTTTGTTAGTGACAAATATGACAGGCTTTTTACAATGTAAAAATAGTTTGGTCTACAAGATTATTTTGAAGCAAAAAAGGGTTCTTTTCTAAGGTTTTTGGGTGAGGTCTTCAAATATTTCAATTCAGTGGTTTGACAGCAATCCACAATACAAAACTATAGAAAGTTATCGATAAAGTAGAGAAAATAAGCTATTCTCAAAATGGACGACTTCAAACCCTTAGCTACCCAAATGAAAAAGGAAAAAAAAATGTTAGTGCCATTGTCTTAAGTTGGACAGTTTCCCAGCAGAAGGAGGAGATTTACAACATCTTCTTCCTAGATAAGCAAGCAAAATCTGAATTTGAAGTAGAAATGAAAACTGAGGAGTGGATATTTTGTACAATATGTGTGAAAAAGGGACCTTCCATATTCATCCCTTGTCTCAGTGGTGTAGCTGTGAATTTATGTTTGTCATACATAACTTAAATCATCACAATTTGGACAAAACTGAGCAAACACCAGACATACTAATTTGAAAACTACCTCTGCATGTTTAAAAAAGCCTTTCGTAAAGCATGTCGGTTAATTTTGTCTGAGAGATGCTGCAAGAAGAAAACTCAAACCAAGTTTATTTTGAGACATATACTGAGGGAGAATAAGACTGAAGGCTGACATCCTCTACCCTGGGTTTGCATGAGGACAGGCTTCTTCTTCCAGACACTGTTCCTTCTGGTTGGATGGCACCATGTTCAGTCAGATTACCCCATTGGAAAAAAAAAAAATCAGAAAAGGAGACAGAGAAATAAAACAAATTTGAGAGGCAAGAGTGGCAAGTAGGTCATTGCAGTGGAATGAATCAAAGAGCAGGCATATTTTGATGTAAGACTGTGCAGAGTTCTGTTGCATATTTCACATAGAAATACTTAATATAAAGACACATATCCATACAATGAAAAAATGTTTACATGCTGCTTTGGATGTCAGTGAACTCCACATGTTGTCAACATTTTGACAAAGTGGGTTGCATTTGTGTTTGTTTAGCTGAAACAGCTTTGGCAAGTAATAAACATAATATCTTAGACAAAGGTTTTGTGCTCATTAGAGGTTCAAATTCCAACTTTCCCATCAAATCCTGTTCATTTTTGCACCTACTACTCATTTTTTAAAGCAAACTGTAACTCCTTATCTGTCTGTCTTTGTTTCTTTCAGATCCTGAAGGGGGAGAGGTCTCCCCTCCAATGGGTGCAGGCGTAGACAGCAACAGCTGGCACTTTCGCTATGGCCCAGGTGGTCCTGGGGCACCACCGCACTTGAAACCTGGTGAGGTTCCCCCAGAAGCCTTCATCATTCCTGGCTCTCCAGCCATAATATCCATCAGACAGAACCAGGGCGGAGAGGACGACAAGAGCGATTTCATCACCTTTGGAAAGAAGGAGGAGGCCAAGAAAAAGAAGAAGAAGAAGAAGGAGAAGAAGGACAAAAAGGACAAGGGGAAGGATGATGGAGATGAGTAGAGAATAAAAAGGGAAATAGCAAAGAAGTAATGGGTGTTGTTAAAACAGAGGTACCAACCTGAGTCCACTGGGCACATGTGGAGGCTATTTACAATTAACCAATTTCATTGTAATACCTATATACACAGATGATATTCTGAAGTTCAATCTGTTATGAAACTGGCCTTACCACGATTTATCTTACTGTCAGTTCCTGCTGAGGTAAATTAATAATCTTGCCTTGATAAATAATAAAAGGATTGATTTTTGCTCCATGCCCCATGTGCCTGAACACCCTTAGTCAACTTATGTCAGTCATCTTTTCCAACAAGACAGGACCACTTTTTGTCCTCCTCTTGGATTTTTTCTTCCTTTACCCAATGGGCACGTTGGCACCTCTGTCTTACCCCCTTCCCAACTATGATGTGTAAACCTTTCTCCCTGAGAGAAGACAAATACTTTGTACTAGAACAACAAAGCTCTGTGCCAGCCGAGGAAAAGAAGTACTACAAAGAAGATTGGAAACAGATGTAAGTCATCTGGAGCTGGACACACACACGACTTGTAAATAGCACAGGAGAGAGTCACTCAAACCAAGGCTTACATGACACTGCTGCAGATTCCTCTGGTATTAACCAACAGAGTTTCCTGAGATCTCAATGAAACTACATGCACACAGGCATGCTCACACATTCAAACATGCATAAACACAAACCATGACAAAATAGACACGGAAAGCACTTGGGACCTAGAGGGAAGGAGAGAATAAAAAAGAAGGGGAATCAACTCACATCTTTAAATCTAAACACTGCAAGCTTTGATGCGCATGTGTACATCAACTCTCAGGATGGAAGCAGCATCCTTTGCAATCACTCTGAATTTGCTCACTGCATTCACAAGGACACAAAGTGCTTCATCTACAACCAGAAGCCCGACTGAGAAATGCAGAGAGCAGCAGAAAGATGAAGTTGAGAGGATACCTCTCACTCTCCTAAGGATCGCCGAGGAAAGAGTCCAGCTGAGCTGGCTTATGACTCCGCTTTCAGTCAGCGGACTCTGATGAAACTTAAAAAAATATTTGGAGAGTCTTGAGACTATAACACCATCTCTTCTCCCCCTGCCGCAGCAAAAGCCTGATGCTTTCTGCTTTGAATGTTTGGTAGCAACCAGTCCTTACCTGATAACTTTGAGTTTACAACTGCTCACCTGCTTGTACCTGCCCCAAGCTACCACAAGCCATCCTCCTTTTCCCAAACTGCCTTTTCCCCCACCGTCACCCATCCCACCAACTGCCTCTTCATGTGTTGATGAAGTTTGTGGACTTTATCTGCTCTTTTTTAAGAGATTCCCTCTTGCATTCTCTGGCATTTTTTTCTTTTCTTCCTCATAGCTTTAACCACATTTTGCTCATCATGCCCATCCCCATTTTCCCGCAGACTTTACACCTAACCCTTGCACAGACCCCCTGCAGACCCTGCTGCTCTGAACATTGTGGTGTGCTGAGAACAGCATGGAGTAATGTGGATGAGGCCAGGGGAAGCCCACTCAGGGGTGTTGGGGGGGTCTACGCCCTGAACACTTGTCAGATGTCTCTTTAAGTGCACAACGGTTCAGTGCTTTTAACTTGCGAGTATGACAGTATGCTGTTCATTTCTTGTTTGTAGCCACAGATGAGAGGGGACCAGGTGGGATGAGGCCGATTACAGGGATGGAGGACCAGGAGAAAGTGAGGTGACTGGTGCCGTGGGCTGGCCCTCTGCCTCCATGTACAAGAGAAGAAGGTTGTTCTCCAAACTGATTGTTTATAGGATCATCCAGTCATACTTTAGCTTTTATGTACACTGTAAATGTAGCGTAGAGTTTCATAGATTGTCTCTACATTAGTAATTGAAACCTGCTAAAAAATTCGGGCATCTACAGGGATTCCCATCCTTCAGCTATATCCCACCAATCCTCTCTCAGGAGGTCTTGAGTAAAGGGTGTTCCTCAAGACCTGCTTCAGTTGGTCCCCCCACTCCTCCCGCCTGTAACTTGTTGCCACGTCCCCAAAGTTTTGCGGCTCTGTATGACGTCACTCCATTAAGTGGCTGCTGCATGTACTGCTCTAAGGAAACACATACTATATAGAGAAATATATATATAAATAGATAGATGGCTATGATTTTATTCTTTTGTATCATCATTTTTCTTCATTACTTGCACAGGAGATATTTCTATGTACTTCTGTCAGCCAAACATCTATGTACTACAATCTTCACGCTCCACAGATGTTGTATGGCATCCACTAAACCTCTTTAGATATTTGTAAATGCTATAGTGTGATACCTTTCAATGCAAGTTTATTATTTTTCTTTTATCAAATATGATTTCTGCTTTTGAGAACAAGCAAAGCAAAAATGAAAAAGTAAAAAAAAAAAAACACTCTGTGTCCAGCTTTGACATGATGATCTAACTAACACTGTAATATTGTAACTGAAAAATGTATGATCCTATGATGAGCTATCACTTCCCTTTCACTCTAGAAAAATAATAAAAAAAAGGACAAAAAAATATCCAGTGTAAAATACCGTATATGTATTGTATGCTTGTGTTTAGTGAGCGTTCATGCTGTCATTCTTTCCCGATGTGTGGTGGTGAACTATGGTGGAAATGTGCAGTCCTGATTGGACTAGCCCAGATCTGTTGTAAATCCCTTTTCTTTGTACACCCGCTCATCAACTGTGACAGTGAAGTAGTGAATTTCATTTATTTCATTTACTTTCTGAATTTTTTATTTTACCTAAATGGATACAGTGGTAATGTGTTTTGTTAATAAATCACTAATAAAGTTTTCTTTCTTAAAAATAAAGGTGAATTTATTTTGTTGGGAATGCTGGAGAATGTGTTTGTGCGTGCACTGTTACACCCTCAGGGCTGGCAACAAAGAGGAAGGCCACACAAATCAAAAGTAGTTGAAAGTAAATTATTTAACCCAAATTACGAAAGTGGTCAAATAACTAATAAACTATATCGGCATAAGAACAATCAGTGATGTTTGGAATGCATGGATAAATTAAAGTGTTGTTTCGATGGTGATGATACATGCAGAAAACCAAACAAAGAAAGGATGAAGGATGAGGAGGCAGCAGCAGGCCCAGAGAGTGAGAGTGATTGTTTAGAGAGGTAGGCCTTTATGCCTTCTGGAGGCCCCACCCAATTGGACAGGTAAAACAGATAACCCTTCCTAGGTCCATTACCATTACATCTCCAGGAATCTGCAGGCATCAGAAAAACACAACGCTGCAAAACTGAAATAGGCAGAATATGAGGGGATGTCACAACACTTATGGCCATCTTGAGTCATAACAACTGACAGCTTAAGATGAGTGAAAATACAGAATATGAAAAGAGAAACTGTCATCTTTACTCATTTTTACAGTGAACATTTCTCAGTATAAGTACAATACAACACTGTAGAGAGGGAGAGAGAGAGGCGGGGTGGGGCGCGGGGATCAGGAGAAAGAGTAGGCTTGTATCTTTTTGCATCAGCTCACAAACTTTTCTCAGAATGTCTTCTGTGATGTGCTCACATCCCTCCTCCTTCTCTGCACTGGCAAGCACCTAGATGAGACATGGACACAATGACCTCCCCAGCTCTGAGGTTTCAGTTCACCTTGTTAAGAGCCATGGTCACAGATGGTCCAATCAGTCCCCTGCGAAAGGAAGCTTTCAGACATAATGGGATTCAATAGAGTGGATTAGTACTTATTGTATCCCAGTGGGTGAGGGGAGGAGAAAGATGACAACAGAGCCATACCAGCCAGGCTGGTCCAGATAAAGTACAGCACTGATAATCAATACTAATATCCAGGCCTCTACTTTGACAGTTAGTTCGATATTCTCTAAAGGGTCACTGAGAACTACAGTAACTCAGACATATTCTTTTTATCTATGTTAAATAATTAAGAAAAATATCCCACTTTCTCAGGTCTGAGTGTTTATGTATGTGCCTTCCTGTGTTTTCATATTGATGCTGCTCTTGTTTTGTTCTAACAATCAGGCATCAAAGGACGGGACTAAGCAAAAAAAGAGGTTCAAGAGATCATTCTTTTCCAAAATAACAATAATAAAAAAATGCTGCATCTCCTTCCTTATTTCACCATCTTTAGCAGACTGACAGCACTTGTTTCTATGGTTACAGTTATTTAGGGAATAGTCTCTATGGCAACAGCCTGCCATGCTTAACAGGAAGGAAAACAGTGGGGTACAGAGTATGGGGTCAAACTCTGTGTGTGTGTTTGTGTGTGTGTGTGTGTGTGTGTGTGTGTGTGTGTGTGTGTGTGTGTGTGTGTGTGTGTGTGTGTGTGTGTGTGTGTGTGTGTGTGTGTGTGTGTGTGTGTTGGACTTATAACTGACAGATTCCTGCTCAAAACAGTAAATCCTTGAAAAAACAACACTGGGACAAAAATGAATAAATAAATAGATAAATAAATTAGTAAAAACACTTAAAATGACTACAGCTATGTGTTCCCAGGAGCATTTACTGAAAGCATCCTGATCTGACTTTGGATTTTGGCACACTTAAGTTGTGCAAATAAATTAATACACAAGCAAACTGGCTCAGCGTGCAGACAAGTAGCCTGCAGTGTTTGGTCTGCAGAGCTGTGAAGCTCTAGCTAATGAATATGGATATATAATATGGCAGAGTGAACACAGCCTGCCGAGCAGAGCAGTGGGCCACTGCGCTTGGCCTTGTTAGAGGCTGTACGGTCCACAGACACTTATAATACAAACCACTTTAAACATCATCACACATTAGCATGAATTTTTAAAATAACATTGTTGAATGTCACCATATTGTTCAGTGTGTGCTTACTTCTAATGCTGTTTTAAGAAAGGAAGGTCAGGTGTCAACATAAAACAACTAAAATATTCTTTAAATGTGAAAAGATCGTATAACCTACAAGTAAACAGATGAAACAAATGAAGGTACTGAAGTGTGCGTGTGTTTATTTTGGACGATGTTGTCTTGCCAGCTGCAGTGACTCAGCAAACCCATCATCCTGCTGAGGAAGGAAAATGGAGTGACTTAGAATCCGTAAAGATGGAGATGGAGAGATTAATGTGTACCACAATTCTGGCCTATGGCAATAGAAGGACTGCAGGTAATACTGTTGGGCCACAGTGTGTGTTTGAGAGAAGGTGCAAAAAGGTTGATGGAAAGGGGAGGAGACATAAGGCATAGGGATAGGCTAATTCCTTTAAACATGTCACGGTGAGGATTCTTGTTTTTCACAGCATCACTGAGCTGACGTTTTTTTCTTACAAAGAATTAAGTTTGAAAAATCATGATTTGGTGAGCAGCCTCTGACACATTTACATGGAGAAGGGCACATTAATGATCATCTGACTGTGCACAGCATTGTTGAATGAAAGAACTTCTCAAATTAAAAATGGATTTCCTTCTAGCCAAGATTAAGCTTTTCAACTTCCCTTAAGTAGTCAAACACATTACTTCTGCACCACAAAGTCACATAAACTAAGTAGAAGTTGTGTTTCATTGACACAAAAAATTGTTAAAGAACTCATTTATGATGATTTGTTTATCATACAGCATCCCCAGTTGACACACCTTTTTTTTTTTTAATAAAACAAGTTTTTAGTTCTTAACCCTGCATGTGACTTCATGCAACCCTCTGTGCTACTGTTTCACAAACTTCAAACAAAAAATATCAAACATTTCAAGCAGGAGCTGAGATTTAATCTATAGCTTTAACACATTAAACTTAAATGAGAGCAAAATCATAATATTTTATTTCAGGATTTCTGAGCCCCACGAAAAGATACACTGCCCATCCACCAGCGCACAATTTCTATTTTTAAACATCAGTGCACTGATGACTCATTAACAGCTTTAAAGGACTATAATACTGGTTAAACTCTCAAAAGTTGGGATCAGACGAATCATTTGTCATGATGGCAGAATATTGTTGAAAAAGGTTTCGCACCCAGCAATTAATTTGTGTGATGTTTATCTTTAACTTTGTTGGAACGTGTCACTGCTGGTCTTGGACAATACACTCACATAAAGGGATATGTAATCTCACTGAGGTTTTCGTGGTAACATTCAAATATAATTAATTAACTAAAATTTGGTCTAGTTGGGAAAGCTACCCCACTACCCTGTCTTGGATAGAGGTGCTCTTTCCCTGCATGCCTCCAACCTTATCCATGCTTTCTCTTAACACTGGATATGAACCATGAAACATCTTATTGTAAGGCTGCAGTCCCAACCACAATATCGTTGAACTACCTGGGTGTGTTACAGCCAGGTCATCTTAGCTGGCCCGTTTAGGGATTTGAAGATTCTCTCAATTTCTCTGAAGGTTGGTATTCCCAATCACCACACTATGGGCCTGCCTGGTTGTGCTTTCCTGTCAAGGTTGATTTACTTTTCATGTTTCGAGACTTATGGTTATTCAAAATCATGATCCACCTATCAGAGGAAGAAAGGTAAGTCATCCCAGCTTCTATAGGAAAGGCCACAATGGGGATGTGAAATCGATCAAATGCTGCAAGGTGGCAGTACTAGCCACCAAACCAACTTTTCCACCTTTCTGACCTCACTGAATTAGGTTTATAAACTTCCAAGCACATTTTAGTGATTTAAAATGAAGAACCACCCTCTGATGGATACATGCCAGAATATTGAATTTCCACACAGGAGAGCTCATTCGACCCCTGAACCATTAACAGCCTATTTGCAAGGCAGATTTCCTAATCACTAACAGAGTTGTCTTTCAGAGCTTATTTGAATTTATGTACTTTGAAATATATTCTACAAATTCAAAACCACACTGCCGTGGGGAAAAAAAGTCAGAATATTGTAGTTACATTTTCAAAGGCTTTGGACAGGAAACCAAGGACCATCCTGCTACGAGGCAACAGTCCTAACCACCACACTGATATGCTGTATGCAAAAAGTATCTACTTTGCTTTTATAAAACAATACCTGAAGTATGTGCAATTTTTTTTTTAATTTACCCATTTCCCTTAAATACTATTCACTGTGTGTTCACTGTTTTATGCCTTTTCTATGTACTACTGTTCAGAGTCTTATATATATATATATATATATATATATATATATATATATATATATATATATATATATATATATATATATATATATATATATATATACACATATATATACATATATATATATATATATATAAATATTTAGAGAGAGAGAGAGAGAGAGAGAGAGAGAAAGAGAGAGAGAAAGAGAGAGAGAAAGAGAGAGAGAGAGATAATCTGATCTGTTTTCTGTTTTCAGGTCAGGTCAAATACTGTTTTGTACCTTCATGTTGCAGGCAGAAACATTTCATCATTTACAGTGAGCTATGGTCAACAACAAATGGATAGAGATATATCTTGGATTAATGTGTGTCTTTGAAATGTTTACACTGAGGTTTATGTTACAAGGAATCACCAAGGGCATCACTTTATTCACTCACATCGTTTCCACTTGTTCTACTCTAAGAGTGCCAGGCATAAGGCGCCATCTTCTGGTCAAAGTCTCACAGCACGTTTGGTTAGAGGGACAGAAACAGGGACTAGAAATTACTTTTATAATTACTTGATAGATTCTTTCATTGGACAAACATATCAACCTTTCAGAAACAACACACCAATAACTTTAATTTAGGTGTACAACAAATAGAGGCTTGCATTCACTATTCCTCAGCCTAAAGTGCAGCCTGTGTAGAACTTCATCACTTTCTGAAGAAGGCTACAAATTAGTTCGTGACTTTTTTATCCGAACACACATTGAAAGGCCAACTTAACGTTCCTATTTTTCCTGCAGGTTGTCATAAAAACTCTTTCACTACAATAATACAGGAGAAGAAATACTCAGGAAGCAAACATAGAACGTGGCACTTGATATACAACAATCAGTCAGGGGATGAAAGTAGTTCCTGTTATGTTCAATTTGAACCGTTAATGTAAAATTTGAATTCGAATTTATTTTTTAACATTTAAATCTTTATTTAAAGCTAAAATGTGCAGTGGCATCTGGCGAAATGTAATTTCTAAAAAAAAATTAAATACGATAATTTGTGTTTCTGAGTAGACGGAAGTCATCACCGTTGATCTCCGGTACGTCACATCACATGCCTCCGCCATGGTGGTCGCCACACACCTGTTTGGTTTAGTAACGTTTCGCGCGCAAATTACAGTGTCCAAAATTAAAATCATCGATGATGATCGACAGTTAAGAACACAGTCTCAGATGCAGATGACTTTGTTACAAAAGAATGAACAACTATTTTTATTACCACCATTTCTACGCCTTTCCCTTTCTGTGAGCAAGGCCGCAAACAGGAAAACACTCACGGAAGTTAAATGTCCAAGTCAGTCAGTTAGTAACTTCCAAAGTAAGTCAGTATGGTTCATCAACAATTGAATCGTTAGGCTGTCTTGTTTTACAGTTATGTGACCTTCGCAGGCATTAATTCTGGTAAGTTGTTCTTTTTTTAAAGTTTATTTTGTTTTACCCTTTTAAAACAAACATCATTAACCATCAGTTTAACTGTACAGTAATTGAAGCATACCTAGCTTAAATTCTAAGCTAGCAACAGTCAACATGCACATTAGCCGCTATTTTATTTAAGTCTAGTCTACAAATACCGACTTTTTTAAATAAGCTCCAAAGCTCTAACATGCAGCTGATGTTTTTCATACTTCGTTATCAATTGTAGCTGTATAGCTATTATTTTACATCTTAGGTTTCTCGTAGTACATCAGACAGTGAATAGTAACAACAAGGGACACTTTCTTTTAAATGCTTTCTAAACATTTTGGAAAGTCCTGAGCAATATTTTTTGCTGGATTATAAGTATAGTGTTGATTCTTGTCAGTGGAAATACATCTTATTTGACTTATTTATAAAACGGTTTCAGTAGGAAGCCATTTCTTGAGTTCAATATGCTCTTATTTTAATATGCAACCTATTGCAACCATCAAATGCTGTCACTACCCAACCCAGTTACACATTTTTTTGGTGAAAGTTGGATAATCGAGATTTTATCTCATATTATTTCTGGATTAAGCTGACTCAAGATTAGCATGGTTATATTAATTTGTTTTTAGGTGCTCATTTGCCTGTTGGACACATGAACTGCCATGCCACGCCATGTCATATTGCTGTTACAATCAAAACGTTGACCTTGTTTATTTGTGCCAAGATTAAATGTGATTTTTTTTCTTATGACTGGATTTCTATCTTATCTTATGTTAAGATAGTGTATTTTGTAGTGCTCATTTCATGTTTATGTAATGTTTAAATTAAGTTAAACGTATTTTAAAAAAACATTGCTTAGTTTTTTGTGTTTGTTTTCAACTGCAGAAAGAGTGGAGTGGACAAACTTTTCAGTGATCTTGGAGGTGAACTGCCAAGATAAAGAGAGGTGTTTGAAACCCATGCTAATAATGGAAATTGAATATATTTTATTTATTTATTTATTTATGTATTTATTCTTTCAAATTTAGGACTGTCAATTAACCTTTTCTTCAATATGTTTGCTCTTAGCTTGACATCATAAATAAAGACTTGTCAGAACTTTACAGGGGATTTAACAGATCATCTAATGAGTACTGGAACCTTTAAAAATCTCTGTCTGGGGTGCACATTTCAACTCACACATCCATTCAGTCAGTATGGACAGTGACTAAGTTGTATTCTATAGACAGACCTCTGTAATGCCAAACATATTCTGATGTAAGATTGGGATACTATCAGTGTAATATTTAATTTTAAACTTCATTAAATTTCAAATGTTTTGAATTATAAAAACAAACTATCAAATAATTGTGTATTATTATGCAGTCCAAACTCATACATAATTAATCATACAAATATCACAACCTATTAGAAAATATGAGACACTATGTCACTTGTATCGATCAATATAAGGAAGTGAGGGCTTACATTAAGCATGAGAAAGTAATACTGGTGAGTTGGTACAAGTTATCACCAACTTGTTTTGAATCAACGATTGAGGGAAACTAACGTTATAATTTTTGAAAGTTGACTTACAGTTCTACTAGTACCAGGCGACGTCTTTGTCTTCGTGTGCTTGTCAGCAGAACGTGTGTAAATTTAACTCATGGCACGAACGAGAGGAGCGAGAGCATACTGTCTGTTGTATCAGTTTTATATTTTGCTGTTCTGTCGGCATAAATATCAACATTTGAAGCCAAGTAAAACTGTGCCGCGTTTTCAAATGTTTACATTTAAAGTGAGGTTAATACATGCTGATTAGACCTGAATAATCTGGTGGTCAACATACCAAAAAAGATAACTCTTCAAACAATCTTTGTGGTGCAAAGGATGCATGCTGACAGACAAAGATGAAATGTTGTTTCTGCTCCCAGTCTATGGGTGCGTCTCAAAGCTCCAAAGTTTCATCCTTCCTTTCTCCACTTGCGTCGTTCACTTGCGTCTTAGTCCCTCCCGGGAGAGATGCGAGGAAATGAATAGAGGAGAAGGGACACAAGGAGATCTGTTTTAAGAGAGATACATTCTATGGAAATGACACGTCCTCTCCTCCCGAGCGTCACATAAAGCGAAACGTTTTAGTGATGATGGCGTCAGCTGATAAGTGCTCGATCATCTGTCAGTCAGCTAGAACAGCTGTTTGTCTGCACTTGTGCGCTGTAATAACTCTAGTAAAAAACAGTAACAGTTCTTTGTCTCTTTTTTGTACTTGTTTAACAAACACTTTCGCATGAAGAAAACCTGTTTATTCTGTGTCCTGACACGGATCACTTTACCGGTAAAAGGCGTCATTATTAGATTATTTATTAATTATTTGTCATTTATCTAGTGCGTAGCTATTAGAGTTATTACAGCGCAACGATGCAAGTAGAGGAAGGAAGGATAAAACTTTGCAGCTTTGAGACGCACTCTATTTATAACCCGCATTTACTCCTCCCCCTTAAAGCTGCTATAGTGATTCTCTACACCCTCTACAGGTCCAATGGAGGCTTAAACCTTGAGTCTCTTGCACAATGACAAGCATCAGTATGTTTTTTTTTGTGTGTGTGTGTGTGTGTGTGTGTGTGTTTGTTAAATTTATAATTATCTTATTAAGACTTAGCTTAGACATTTGTGGACATTTATTTTGCATGGTGTAACTATGTTTTTCTTGGTCAGAAACTCGGTGGACTTACTCTGCTTAAAGAAGTGATAATTAAATGAAATAGATACAAAACTAATGCTGTATATTGTATGTTTTCTAGGTTGCTGAAAAGGATTAGGGGTAATATACACCAAGCTGCACCTGCCATTAAACGGTCTCTGGGCTTCCTGAAAGATCAGTGCCAGAAAATGACTCCTGACTGACATCAAAACCATCTTTCTGTTCAACAAGACAGCTTTACTGGTGAGTCGATAGACACTTCTCTTTTGATCAACATTGCAAAGGAGAAATATATATTTAACATTCTAATGAACAAAAGAATTCAGGATGTGATTAAAGCACAAGAAGAGAATTGTCTCTGCAGTCTGTTACTGCTTTGGATTATTAGTATGGCATCAGTGTCATTTAATCACCTTGATATTTCTGGAATGAAGGTTTTTTGGCAAAACTTATAATGTGGACTCACAGCATTGAGAACAGACATTGTTGAATATAATGTTAAAGTTACACAGCTTTAACCTTTGAATTGCCTGAAGGATTTGTTTGGAAGCTCAGTGAACTCATAACAATGGGAGACTGCTGCTGTGAGCCAGCTGGTTTTGCTGAATTTTTAAGTGATGAACTGCAGAAATGTTATGTTTTTGTTGTTTGTTTGTTTATAGCTTGGTGGCATACAGCAAGATGCCCATGAAATGGATTTTTGTCCTGTTTCACTCCAAAACTTCCAGATTCAGATAAACCAGTTGAACTTGTTTTTGTCTTCTTCAAGATTTGGGCCATTTGATATTGAGTGTCTGGCCTTAACTAATACTTTGAGTTTCCTTACTTATACAGCTGCAAAGAATACACCTCAAGTATATAGAATTTGTTATGACCAAAAAATATACAAACACTGAACGATGTTCTGCAAGTTTAAATATCATTTTTTTCTCCTTGATAAACTTACAAAGTAAAAAAATAATTAAAAAAAAAGACTTTCTTTAATCTTTAATGAAATTGCCGTCTTAAGGAAGTATTCTCCATTCATTCATTCATTCATTCATTCATTCATTCATTCATTCATTCATCTTCTATACCACCTATCCTATTCAGGGTAAGTAGTATTCTCCATTGCAGCCTAAAAATACTGTAATGTGCTTCGTGCAGAACTTTGTCCACTGCACATCTTTGTGCAGAAAGCACATGTTCATGGTCAAGGGGTATATATTAGTAAACAATATGAAGCAAAACCAATGTATAAATTTTTGTTGAATTTAATCATTTGTTTGCAGTGCCAATTCAGTGTAACTATAGTGTTTCAACATCATATTCTTGCAACTTTGAATATTTTCTCTTTCGACCTCATCCAACCTCTTTTTTTTCTGGACCAACTTGTAAATGTTTTCATCAATCATATAACCTGTGAAGTACTTTTCTGCTGACAGTTGCTTTGGTTACATGACTGATACTGAAGTATCAGCTTGATCAGTGTAACCCAGACCATTAACTATAGTGATATTCAAAATGTGACATAGTTACTTACAGATAAAAGTCCCAATGGTGTTGTGCATTTTTGTAATTGTACAATTGTACATATAGATCAGCAATCACTGAACATGCCCTATCAGTTTCTTTGGTTGGAACTACTGGTGTATTTTTGTTTGCTTATGGGGCTTTTGTTGTGTGACTGCATTGGCCTGGTTGGTATGGTTGCTGTGCTCTTTCTTAGTGTTGCTGTGACCCACCATGAACTTCATGATAGCAAAATATGCAAAAACAACTTTTTACTAGTTTCAGTAAGTGTTTAGTAAGGACTGTGACTACTACCGCTTCTGTCATATTTACCTGCAGAGAATAAGACCTGTTGCTTTAATAATATTTATTACAGCATTCTTTTTTTTTTTTGTACTTATTAACCCTTTTACCCCATTTGAGCTGTATATCCTCCTCTCTGTGAATTGAGAGGAACTGAAAAACCTGGCTATTGCCTTGCATATACAGACACTTCGCATAAAAATCAGATTATTATTGTGACATATGAGTTATTGATAAATTTGCAGAATTCAGGGGAAGTTTACAACTGTAATTAGACAAGAAATAATAATTCAGAATTTAGAAGTTTTGCTTGTAATTTAATGATTGTAGGACAAGCCCTCCCATATATGAGAATCCTGCTGTATCTGTCCATGGTCCTGAAACAGCAGATACAGCAGAAAACTGTCTTGAAGCGTGACTCTTATACACAATACCATTACTCCTGCTACTACCACTGTGACGACTACAAAAACCACTATGATGCTGCTTGAAATACTACTGCTGCTACTACTACGAGGACTGCTCTTGCTGCTATTTCTACTGCTACCATGTAATAGAAAACAATAATGATTGAGATATTTGTGATAATAAAGATATTGAAATAATTTAGCTTCCCTATTTTGATTACATAATTGTGGATATTCTATGCCCAAAAATAAATAATAATGTTTAACATTTGTGATGTACAGCCTCGTAGTAGCAGCATATATGCATTCTTTGTGGGGTTTGCTGCCATCCACCTATTACATAGCTATTCATTTCTTTAACATGTTTCAAATTAGACACAACATGCAAGTTGTGTTTCAAACTTATTATAGAGCGTAAATACAGTTTCTGATCGTTTTATGATCAGTTAGTGCGAACAGGTGCTACTGTAGTGTTTTAACACTGCGAACCTAATTTTAAAGTATATAAGTTTTATTCTGCATAGTTTTCTGTCCATATAATTTTAAACGTTTCTGCAGATTTTACGTTTGAAGTGGCTTATTGTTGGCTTTGAAAGTTTGTGGACTCAATGTGGTATTTGACTGTCGAGGACACAAGCAGGTGTAAAGAGTGAAAAGCGACTCAGGGTGCCGCTGTCGGCCAGCGCAAAAGAAGCGCAGACTTCTCCACCCACTTGGCTGTATTGACGTCGGATACATCACTCCAAAGAATCGCGTCACTGCAAAGTGTTTCGCATCGCGTTTCCTGTTGTAAAATTTGCGAGTATCGTTTTTTTTCATTGTACAGTAGTTAATGTGTTTTTTTTCCATTACAGTTTTTTGTAGGTAAGAGGGAGTCGTTTTTGTCAGGATGGGAGATACAGGATTTTACGCGCTCCATCCGATCCTTTGCTTCGCTTCCTTCTTTGTAACGCTGCACCTCGTTAATGGAGACCTGAGTTATTCTATTCCAGAGGAGATGAAACGTGGGTCTGTAATCGGAAATATAGCTAAAGATCTCGGCCTTGATATGAGGTCATTTTCTTCTCGAAAGGCACGTGTGGATTTTGAGGGATCTCGGAAAAGGTACTGTGACATCAATCAAAGCAACGGAGACTTGATCACATCGGAGAGAACAGACAGAGAAAGCCTTTGTGGCAAAAAACCCTCATGTGTTTTACACGTAGATCTGGTTTTAGAGAATCCTCTGGAACTTCATCGACTCAGTCTCCATATCCAAGATGTGAACGACAACTCGCCAAAATTCAAAAAGAATTTGATTGAGATGGAAATAAGTGAGTCGGCAGACAAGGGAAATCGTTTCTCTATCGAGGAGGCCCATGACGCAGATATAGGTCAAAATGCTGTTCAGAGATACAACCTTCAGAAGAATGATAACTTTATTATAGCTGTTGACAGCAACAAGGTTGAGCTCGTGTTAGAGAATACCCTTGATCGAGAGAAAGAGAAAGAGATTAATCTGCTCCTAACGGCTTTAGATGGAGGCTCTCCTCAGAGATCAGGCACTGTAGTCATACACGTCACTGTACTGGATGCTAATGATAACGCCCCAGTGTTCAGTCAGGCCGTTTATAAAACCAGTCTGCCCGAAAACTCTCCCCCTGATACCACAGTGATTAAAGTTAGTGCTACAGATGCAGATGAAGGAGTGAACGGAGATGTGACTTACGACTTTGGTCACATGACTGATGATGTTGTAAATGTATTTTCCATTGATCCTAAAACAGGAGACATTAGGGTTACTGATGTAATTGACTACGAAGAAAGTAGTTCATATGAAATAAGGGTGGAAGCTAAGGATGGTTTGGGTCTAACCTCGTATGCTAAAGTTATCATAGATGTTACTGATGTGAATGACAATGTTCCATTGATATATCTAAAATCACTGTCGAACCCAATACCTGAGAACGTGTCACCTGGTACGGAAGTGGCCATCATCAACGTGCAGGACAGAGACTCTGAGACTAACAGACAGGTCCGCTGCTCCATTCAGCAAAATGTCCCTTTTAAGTTGGTTCCTTCTATTAAAAACTATTATTCTCTGGTGAGCACAGGACAGCTGGACCGTGAAGTAGTGTCTGATTACAACATTACAATCACTGCCACTGACGAGGGCTCTCCACCTCTGTCCTCGTCTAAAAGTGTTCAGTTATCTGTAGCAGACATCAACGACAACCCACCTGTGTTTGAGGAGCAGTCGTACAGCGCATATGTGAGTGAGAACAACAAACCTGGCTCCACTTTATGTTTGGTGAGTGCTCGAGACCCCGACTGGAGACAGAACGGTACAGTCATTTATTCTCTGTTAGGCGGAGAGGTGAACGGTGCCCCGGTGTCGTCCTATGTGTCTGTGAACGGAGACACGGGGGTGATCCACGCTGTGAGGTCGTTTGATTATGAACAGTTGAGGAGCTTCAAAGTGCACGTGATGGCCAGAGACAACGGCTCTCCTCCTCTGAGCAGCAACGTGACCGTGAGTGTGTTCATATCGGATGTGAATGACAACTCTCCTCAGATCCTGTACCCCGGGCCGGAGGGCAACTCGTTCATGACCGAGCTGGTCCCCAAAGCTGCCCACGGAGGCTCTCTGGTGTCCAAAGTGATAGCGGTGGACGCGGACTCCGGACAGAACGCCTGGCTGTCGTATCATATAGTGAAATCCAGTGATCCGGGACTTTTCTCTATTGGTGTCCACAGCGGAGAGATCAGGACCCAGCGGGACATTTCTGAATCTGACAGCATGAAACAGAACCTTATTGTGGCAGTGAAAGATAACGGACAGCCCTCTCTGTCTGCCACGTGCTCCATGTATTTACTGATTTCTGATAACTTGGCTGAGGTGCCAGAACTGAAGGACATTTCTTATGATGAGAAGAACTCCAAACTGACCTCTTATCTGATCATCGCGCTGGTGTGCGTGTCTACGTTTTTCCTGACCTTCATCATCATCATCCTGGGTGTGAGGTTTTGTCGCAGGAGAAAGCCCAGACTGTTGTTTGACGGAGCAGTGGCCATCCCCAGCGCGTATCTCCCTCCAAATTACGCAGATGTTGACGGCACAGGAACTTTACGCAGCGCTTACAATTATGACGCCTACCTGACAACAGGGTCTCGGACAAGTGACTTCAAGTTTGTGTCATCTTACAATGACAACACACTGCCCGCTGACCAGACTCTGAGGAAGAGTCCATCAGACTTTGCTGACCCGTTTGAGGACCTGGATGCCTCACCAGAGGTATGACTTTTTCCGATTCATATCGTTTAGACCGTTTATCAAGTAATAACTATTACTGAAGTGTTTTCAATCCCTTTTTAATGCGTGATTCTTTGTAGCCTTTATACTCAATGCACTGTTAACCATACGGCTTTTATGTCACATTTATTCAACTTTAGTTAAAAGGTTTTTAAAATGGGATCATGGGGTAAATCTGTAAATTTTCTCAAGCACATTCAACTTTTAAATACTTAAACACCTGCATACTTATACCTCCTAGTTTTTGCTTTAAAAGGTCCCCTCTTTTCACCATATTTAATGCATTTAACTGTTTCAATATTTGTTAAAGTTTTGATAAGTTAGCTTTCAGCGGCATAATGTTTTTTTTAGTTTTTTCCAGACTAAGTAATGGGTGTGTATTACATCTGATTAATGTTGACATTACATTTTGAGTGTGGAGAAGGTTAAAGTGTTCTGAGAAGTCTTCCAAACCCATCCATAGATTTACTAGCTGCAGTAAGACCATCTTCTTCATCTTACAAAAGGGCCATGGGTCAAAGTAAAAAATCTAAAGTACACAAAGTTAATTTTAAAAGGCTTTTTTTCGGTCTATATATTGACAGTCAATATATTCTATGAAACCTGATCAGATGCCTTGAAAAACATTTCTCTCTTTCTTTTTGTCTGCCTTGGCATGGGATTTTGAGACATTTTGGGGGTGTATTGCATCTGTCCTAAATGCTGTCAGCTATTGTTTAATTTCCTGTATAAGCACAGTAATTATAAAATTACAAGGAAAAGATTAATTACATTTGGCCTGAGAAACCAGTTAAATCCAATATGTCATGATGTTTAATTCAATAGTATAAGTACTAAAGAAAACACTTAAAAAAAAATCTTTCTTCAAAAGTTTTTTTTTCACTCTATAGAAACCAGAGTCACCTTTTCATAGCAATTATCCATTTTGGATCAGTGAGGAAGTTTGTAAACACTGGATTGACTATGACTCTATATCCCTGGTTAGTGGTGTTGCAGCATGACCTAAACCTCTGTTTTTATCCTTTCTTCTTCTGCTTTTCACCTTTCAGTTTCACCTGCTTCTCATCTGTCCTCTTAATTTCTTCTTTAACTTCAGTTTTCTTTGTACGGTCACATGACTTTTTAATGTTTGTGCTCTCAGGTTTAATGAGTTTTTTCCCCAAAATATTTCACTCAAGTTTTAAAGTTAAGCAGTGTTGTAATTTTGTTTCATCCATCCACTTTCTCAGAGAGTTGGTTTCATTAGCTCAGTTTCTGGTAATGCTTCCTTTAAGCCCTTTTGCAATATAAGCATCTACAATTTTAAGTCTTGTTAGTACATTTTTTTTTCTGTCATCAAATTCTGATTTTTCTCCCTATACTTTATTTTCTATTCATAGTAATATATCTCTCCAAAATATTTAATGCTCTGCTGCTGTCTTTGCTTTATCGATTTCAAAATCTTTCAACCACCTCTTTAAGCTGCGTTTTGCTTTCTGGTTGTTCAGCTGAACAGCCAATTATTTCAAGCAGTGTTTCATTTCATCTCATCTCAGTCTTTCCACATATTTTCAACAAAGGATTTTTTAGTAGATTAGTTTTGTCTTTTGAGGGCATATTTAATTCTAACTGTTGGCTGCAGATGTTCTTTTCCCCTCACTGGCCATCGAAATGGTTTTGAGGATCTTTGGAAAAGTTTTAACATTTTGTCGCCTATCTTTATTGGCAGTGAACCATTTATCTTTGTTTGCCAGTTCATGAAAAGTATTTGAATTTCAACTCTTCTGGTGTAGTTAACACTTTATTATGTTGCATTTTGGATAGGGGGTTTAGTTTCAGACCAGTTGATGATGTGGCTATATGGAGATATCAAGAAATTTCATTTTCTCTTTGAAATACTTGATTGCCACATGTTGTTTTAGTCTCTCTCTTAATCCATTGACATAGTTCTTCTCCTCTTGTCCTTCACATTCATTGGGCTCTTTTCCTGAGTTTTGAGTGGAGCCTTTTTTTTATTTATTTATTTGTTAATTTATTTGGAAAAATAATCTGCGTGTTGTGTTAAGGCAATGCTCTTTTTTTCCAAGTCCTGTCTTGGGAGTATTCATCTTGAAAATGGTCATTGACATAAAGGTTCAAAACATTCTCAGCTTGTGGTTTTGACCAAATAGTTTTATTTTTAAGAATTATTCAATATGAACCCAAGTGAATCTCTTATTGAGTCACCATATGGTCCAAGATTCGTTGCCAACAGATGAGTTTAGTTGTATGGGATCAGCAAACATGGATGGATCAGTTCTCTTATCCAAAGGAATCTCTCCATGGTGCTGAAACAGCGCTCTGGGTTTTAATCTTGGGACAAACTCTTTTACTCTTACTATTATCGTCGCTTTGTCACATAATTGTAAAAAATGAAAACAATAACAATAGCTGTTGTAATATTTATAGAAGACAGTAATAGTTAAAGTAATGCTGAGGAAAATAATAATAAAAAAATCTAAATGACTCAAACAGGGCGCCACTCTTTCGTTAATTTTTCAGTGTATCATTTACGTGTGCGCAGCATACACTTGGAGGCTTATCCAGTCCTATTATTCTATCTGCACCCTACATTTGTAAACAGTAACCTTACAGAAATAAAATGTGATGATTTTTTGCAAATGTTTTTCAGTCACCGGGAAAAGACTTAAAAACGTATTTAGTCAAACACGGTTTACACGAGTTCAGGTAGTCAGGATGAGGTTTTCGACGTGAGGAATAAAATTTTACACACCAGTGCAAGGACAAAGAGGTTACTCATGGTGTCGCTGTTGTCTATCACATAACGAACACTCACCACTCCACCCACGGTTGCACAACAGCATTTGCAAATTTTCGAGAGAAGTCGAGACATGTTTATCTTGTGTGTTGCTGTTAGCGTTTGGCTATTGCGTGTTGAGAGAAAACAAAAGAATTTGATTCCCTTATAAGAGAAAGGAATTTGCAACAGGATCTAGGACCGAGTTATTTCGATCAAAGGATGGGAAACAAAGGATTTTCAGCGCTTCACCTGATCATAATTTTCATTCCCTTCTTTGTAACGCTGTCCTTCGTTAATGGAGACCTGAGTTATTCTATTCCAGAGGAGATGAAACGCGGGTCTGTAATCGGAAATGTAGCTAAAGATCTCGGCCTTGATCTGAGGACCTTCTCTTCTCGAAAGGCCCGTTTGGATTTTGAAGACGCTCGGAAAAGGTACTGTGACATCAATCTGAATACAGGAGATTTTATAACGTCGGAGAGAATGGACAGAGAAAGCCTTTGCGGCAAGAAACCCTCATGTGTTATAAAAGTAGATCTGGTGCTGGAGAATCCACTGGAGCTTCACCGTTTGAGTCTTCACCTTCAAGATGTGAACGACAATGCTCCAAAATTCAGAGAAAATTTGATTGAGATGGAAATAAGTGAGTCGGCAGACAAGGGAAACCGCTTCTCTATCGAGGAGGCCCATGACGCAGATATAGGTCAAAATGCTGTTCAGAGATACAACCTTCAGAAGAACAGTAACTTTATCATAGCTGTTGACAGCAACAAGGTTGAGCTTGTGTTAGAGAATACCCTTGATCGAGAGAAAGAGAAGGAGATTAATCTGCTCCTCACAGCTTTAGATGGAGGCTCTCCTCAGAGGTCAGGTACTGTAGTCATACACGTCACTGTACTGGATGCTAATGATAACGCCCCAGTGTTCAGTCAGGCCGTTTATAAAACCAGTCTGCCTGAAAACTCTCCCCCTGATACCACAGTGATTAAAGTTAGTGCTACAGATGCAGATGAAGGAGTGAACGGAGATGTGACCTTTCATTTCGGTCATGTGTCTGAAGAGGACCTAAATGTATTTTCGATTAACCATAAAACAGGAGAAATTCGAGTTACTGGTGTTATTGATTATGAAGACAGTAGTTCGTTTGAAATGAGAGTTCAAGCTAAAGATGGATTAGGACTTACCTCATATGCTAAAGTTATAATAGATGTGACTGATATGAATGACAATGCCCCAGTCATATCTATAAAATCACTGACCAATCCCATACCTGAGAACGTGTCACCTGGTACAGAGGTGGGCATCATCAACGTGCAGGACAGAGACTCTGGGGCGAACGGACAGGTCCGCTGCTCCATTCAGCAAAATGTCCCTTTTAAGTTGGTTCCTTCTATTAAAAACTATTATTCTCTGGTGAGCACAGGACAGCTGGACCGTGAAGTTGTGTCTGGTTACAACATTACAATCACTGCCACTGACGAGGGCTCTCCACCTCTGTCCTCGTCTAAAAGTGTTCAGTTATCTGTAGCAGACATCAACGACAACCCACCTGTGTTTGAGGAGCAGTCGTACAGCGCATATGTGAGTGAGAACAACAAACCTGGCTCCACTTTATGTTCGGTGAGTGCTCGAGACCCCGACTGGAGACAGAACGGTACAGTGATTTATTCTCTGTTAGGCGGAGAGGTGAACGGTGCCCCGGTGTCGTCCTATGTGTCTGTGAACGGAGACACGGGGGTGATCCACGCTGTGAGGTCGTTTGATTATGAACAGTTGAGGAGCTTCAAAGTGCACGTGATGGCCAGAGACAACGGCTCTCCTCCTCTGAGCAGCAACGTGACCGTGAGTGTGTTCATATCGGATGTGAATGACAACTCTCCTCAGATCCTGTACCCCGGGCCGGAGGGCAACTCGTTCATGACCGAGCTCGTCCCCAAAGCTGCCCACGGAGGCTCCCTGGTGTCCAAAGTGATAGCGGTGGACGCGGACTCCGGACAGAACGCCTGGCTGTCGTATCATATAGTGAAATCCAGTGATCCGGGACTTTTCTCTATTGGTGTCCACAGCGGAGAGATCAGGACCCAGCGGGACATTTCTGAATCTGACAGCATGAAACAGAACCTTATTGTGGCAGTGAAAGATAACGGACAGCTCTCTCTGTCTGCCACGTGCTCCATGTATTTACTGATTTCTGATAACTTGGCTGAGGTGCCAGAACTGAAGGACATTTCTTATGATGAGAAGAACTCCAAACTGACCTCTTATCTGATCATCGCGCTGGTGTGTGTGTCTACGTTTTTCCTGACCTTCATCATCATCATCCTGGGTGTGAGGTTTTGTCGCAGGAGAAAGCCCAGACTGTTGTTTGACGGAGCAGTGGCCATCCCCAGCGCGTATCTCCCTCCAAATTACGCAGATGTTGACGGCACAGGAACTTTACGCAGCGCTTACAATTATGACGCCTACCTGACAACAGGGTCTCGGACAAGTGACTTCAAGTTTGTGTCATCCTACAATGACAACACACTGCCTGCAGACCAGACTCTGAGGAAAAGTCCATCAGACTTCGCTGACCCGTTTGAGGACCTGGATGCCTCACCAGAGGTATGACTTTTTTGAATTCAGAGTTTAACTTTTGACTTTCTTGATCATATTCATTTTTTTTTTTGTTTTTTTGCTGCTGGAATTGTTTAATCCTCTCATTTAACTTAATACTATAAGTCAATGGCAGAAATTTAAGATAATAAAACAATTACTCTTTTTCCTTCCGTAACTCTGGACCCTGAACTTTTCAGTTTTTTAATCAATGCAAGACATTGGTTGGAATTGTAATGGAGCATTTTTTTTGTAGTAAAGATCAATGATTCTTTTCGTAAAGGGATTCGTCCTCAAATAATCTTCATAAATCTTTACAAACACTTTTGATCTTGCTGATGTACAAGAAAAGTGGCTTTTGGGATTAACCTAATCTCTGAAAAGTTTCATTGAAAGAACATTTTGTATTATCTTGCGTGTCTTTTTTTTGAGTTGTTTCTTTCAAAAATAATGGCGCTATTTTGGCTTAGCTTTGTTTCGTTTTGGCATTTATTATGTTGATGAGAAGCATGTTTCAGTTGTTTCCAGTGTCCACCATGTGTCTTAGGGATCAGTAAATGACATTTACTTTCCCTGATTCCTTTGGTAGGTAGATGTCTGTTGATCTAAAGCTTTTATGTGGGTCAGCGTTTTCAACTTAGGGTTTTTTTTTTTTTGTTTTTTTTTGCTCCACTCAGGGTAATTTATCAGTGCTGAGCAAGGACAGAAAACTTATTTAACAAATATAACCTTTTTCTTATGATAACATTTTTATTCATCTTCTTATTCCACTTGATGTTAGAAGTCTATAGTGCTGAAACTATCCATGTAGATCTCAAACCGTAGTTTTGTTTTTGTATTGAACTTTAATTATTAACTGAAAAACGACTGAATCAGACGTTTCATAATTTATTTAGACTTTTTTTCACATTGATAATAATAATAATAATAATAATAATAATAATAATAATAATAATAATAATAATAATAATAAATAATAACTCTATTTCTAAAATAAGTAGTGTTTTTGACTTCCAAATTCCATAAAATCTTTAGTTTTGGTAGATTTTTTTTTTCTCTAAGTATGTAGTATGTTTTTTTTTTTTCCTAGAAAGAGAGACTTCAGTCAAATGTTGGCTGTATTATTTAAAAACTTGAAAAGGGGTTAACTTGTTAACAGCTTGAGCTGTTTACGCTCGCAGTACTCAACACAAGGTATTGCTGCAAGTGTTACAGTTGGGCTGTTACTATATGTTGTAGTGTCATTCATTAAAGTGTGTTGGAAATCTTGGCACCTCAATTCTGTTCTTTTGTCTATCAGCAATGACTTCACTAAAGCTAGAGTGAAACTTTGAACCATGTTCCTCAGACCTGTAATAAGATAGGAGATTTTTACATGAAGAGATTTCATTGACTTTTCTATTTTATTCCCGATTCTTCCTGCCTTCAACTTGTTAAACAAAATCTTCAACTTAAGGTCTACTGCACTTGTTTTTACTGGTAAAGCAAAGTAAAATTTGAAAACAAGGTCTTGAGAAATTTAATATGCTTCTGAGTTTGTGAGATAGAATTTTTGATTTAGTTATTCTGGTCTTCAGCTTATTTTAAAAAGTGAAATAAAGTGGGTATATAATGAGCATCTTTGGCATATTTGAGATGTCCATGAGTTTCCAGACGTTTGACAAAAGGGGAACCTTTTTTCGGTCTACAAAGGGGTTGTTTCATCAGTGTTTATGGTTCACGACAAGAGTGGCACTTTTGGGCATAGATGATTGATTCATTGATTAAATGGATGAAATGATTAAACAACACCTGAACTAAAAAGTAAATACTGTTAAAGATGGACAGTAAACCCCCCCCCCCGCGCCCCTGCAAAAAAAATAAAAAGGGTGGCCCGGTTTTGGGATTTGAACTAATGTTCAACCCAATGAATTTAGCGGTAATTTTAAAAAGAACAATATAAGTCATGGATGCTGATAATCCTCTGAATCCTCTGAATTTATTGTTCGCCCTTTAAACCCTTTTTAAAATTCTCTGTTGAAGTCATCAACTTGAAAGTTTTTTTTTTTATATATATATACTTCAAACTGAGTATGTTTTGATTGTGCGTCTTGCATTTTTGCATAAGCATTAGAGACCGTTTCTCCTACCGCTGTCCATGGTGCTGAAACGGGCATGTTTGTTACAAACTGTTGCCAAACGCTGTTCTTTTTATTATCTTAAAATAATTTAAAAAAATGTCATCAAACGTTTGTAAATGGTGAGTTTAAGATGACAAAATAACATTCTTATATTAAGACGCATTTTCTAATTTTTTATGCTTGTAGCCATTGCCCTACAGCGGTATCATTGTTTTAAAATATCTAGTACATGATTTTTAAACTTTCTGAATACCAATTTTTTTTACCTGGCATATATTTTCCAGTATTCCGCTGTGAGGACAAAATATGACTCATGGTGTCGCTGTTGACTGACAGAAACTCAACGCCGACCACTCCACCTACCGTCACTGACTGTCATTTGATTTTTCCAGGGATTCACTTTCAAAAACAGACATAGGTTTGTGTTCAAAACCCTATTTTCTGTCTAATAGTCATTGATCTCGTGTTCAGCATTATTGTTTTATGTCGTTGTAGACTGAACAAGGTTGAATACCGGCAGATGTTATTTGTGCCAACATGGGAGACAAAGGATTTTCCGCGCTCCGTCTGATGCTCCGCTTCGCTTCTTTCTTTGTAACGCTGCACCTCGTTAATGGAGACCTGAGTTATTCTATTCCAGAGGAGATGACGCGCGGTTCTGTCGTTGGAAACGTAGTCAAAGACCTCGGACTTGATCTGAGAACCTTTTCATCACGACAAGTCCGTTTGGATTTTGAGGGATCTCGGAAAAGGTACTGTGACATCAATCTGAACACCGGGGATTTGATCACATCGGAGAGGATAGACAGAGAAAGCCTTTGCGGCAAAAAACCCTCATGTGTTTTGAAAGTGGACCTGGTTTTAGAGAATCCTCTGGAGCTTCATCGCGTAAGTCTTCATGTGCAAGATGTGAACGACAACGCACCGCAATTCACAGATAATTTGATAGAGATGGAAATAAGAGAGTCGGCTGACAAGGGAAACCGCTTCTCTATTGAGGAGGCCCATGACGCAGATATAGGTCAAAATGCTGTTCAGAGATACAACCTTCAGAAGAATGATAATTTTATCCTCGCTGTTGACAACAACAAGGTTGAGCTTGTGTTAGAGAATACCCTTGATCGAGAGAAAGAGAAGGAGATTAATCTGCTCCTCACAGCTTTAGATGGAGGCTCTCCTCAGAGATCAGGTACTGTAGTCATACACGTCACTGTACTGGATGCTAATGATAACGCCCCAGTGTTCAGTCAGGCCGTTTATAAAACCAGTCTGCCCGAAAACTCTCCCCCTGATACCACAGTGATTAAAGTTAGTGCTACAGATGCAGATGAAGGAGTGAATGGGGACGTTACTTATCATTTCGGTCATGTGTCTGAAGATGACCTAAACGTATTTTCGATTGATGCTAAAACAGGAGAAATAAGGCTCACTGGCACCATTGATTATGAACACAGTAGTTCATTTGAAATGAGAGTGAAAGCGAAAGATGGTCTAGGTCTTACCTCGTATGCTGAAGTATTCATAGATATCACTGACGTAAATGACAATGCCCCAGTGATTTATATAAAATCACTGTCGAACCCAATACCTGAGAACGTGTCACCTGGTACAGAGGTGGGCATCATCAACGTGCAGGACAGAGACTCTGAGACTAACAGACAGGTCCGCTGCTCCATTCAGCAAAACGTCCCTTTTAAGTTGGTTCCTTCTATTAAAAACTATTATTCTCTGGTGAGCACAGGACAGCTGGACCGTGAAGTAGTGTCTGATTACAACATTACAATCACTGCCACTGACGAGGGCTCTCCACCTCTGTCCTCGTCTAAAAGTGTTCAGTTTTCTGTAGCAGACATCAACGACAACCCACCTGTGTTTGAGGAGCAGTCGTACAGCGCATATGTGAGTGAGAACAACAAACCTGGCTCTACTTTATGTTCGGTGAGTGCTCGAGACCCCGACTGGAGACAGAACGGTACAGTGATTTATTCTCTGTTAGGCGGAGAGGTGAACGGTGCCCCGGTGTCCTCCTATGTGTCTGTGAACGGAGACACGGGGGTGATCCACGCTGTGAGGTCGTTTGATTATGAACAGTTCAGGAGCTTCAAAGTGCAGGTGATGGCCAGAGACAACGGCTCTCCTCCTCTGAGCAGCAACGTGACCGTGAGTGTGTTCATATCGGATGTGAATGACAACTCTCCTCAGATCCTGTACCCCGGGCCGGAGGGCAACTCGTTCATGACCGAGCTGGTCCCCAAAGCTGCCCACGGAGGCTCTCTGGTGTCCAAAGTGATAGCGGTGGACGCGGACTCCGGACAGAACGCCTGGCTGTCGTATCATATCGTGAAATCCAGTGATCCGGGACTTTTCTCTATTGGTGTCCACAGCGGAGAGATCAGGACCCAGCGGGACATTTCTGAATCTGACAGCATGAAACAGAACCTTATTGTGGCAGTGAAAGATAACGGACAGCCCTCTCTGTCTGCCACGTGCTCCATGTATTTACTGATTTCTGATAACTTGGCTGAGGTGCCAGAACTGAAGGACATTTCTTATGATGAGAAGAACTCCAAACTGACCTCTTATCTGATCATCGCGCTGGTGTGTGTGTCTACGTTTTTCCTGACCTTCATCATCATCATCCTGGGTGTGAGGTTTTGTCGCAGGAGAAAGCCCAGACTGTTGTTTGACGGAGCAGTGGCCATCCCCAGCGCTTATCTCCCTCCAAATTACGCAGATGTTGACGGCACAGGAACTTTACGCAGCGCTTACAATTATGACGCCTACCTGACAACAGGGTCTCGGACCAGTGACTTCAAGTTTGTGTCATCTTACAATGACAACACACTGCCTGCTGACCAGACTCTGAGGAAGAGTCCATCAGACTTCGCTGATGTGTTTGGAGACTGTGATGACTCACCTGAGGTAGGACTAATGCAACTTAGTATTCTTGTTCATAGTGCCTTTCAGTGTTTTAGACTTTTTAATCTTCAAGGATGCCTTCGACATGCACATTCACATCTCACAATGGCTGGCACATCAAAATTTCACACTTCCTGTATGAACCTGGAGCAGTCTACAGTCTCTGTATCCAATCCATTGCACTAAACAATAATAACCA
The DNA here is from genome assembly GCA_030710495.1 of Labroides dimidiatus. NCBI lineage: Eukaryota > Metazoa > Chordata > Actinopteri > Labriformes > Labridae > Labroides > Labroides dimidiatus. The sequence continues at coordinate 17,038,149 of CM061150.1, read as the reverse complement.
GAAACAAGTACAATATTTTCCTGTATATTTTCAGGACTCTAAGTGTTTTCAAAGGCATTTTAAAAAAGGTTCGAGTGACTGCAGTTTGTGTTCAGTTTTTAAAGAAAAGACGAGTTGTGTTCTTTTTAGTTGTCTATTTTTTTTTTTAGTTCAAGCATTTATTTTTAGACTTTGTTCATGTAGTAAGCTACATTTGAGACCATTTGGCTTCCCAAGTGTGCTTCACTGAAAAAGAAACATCTACCCTGGATTTGCAAATGTGATGATCAGCACTGACCATATGTTACAGTTCTCTTATTGATATGAAACTAACCAGTATAATGAATTAATTACCGTGTATTTGCGTCTACCTATAACATTGCTCAGAAGATGATTTTTCTATGGTTATTTGTTGTTGACAAAGTAATATTTTACTCTTTAACGAGGGGATTTTTCCCTCACGTTCATTGTAAAGTGGTTTAAATGCCAGAATCAAGTCATTTGTACATGTCCTCATGGTCAAAGCTGGTTCCCATGACATTCATACTTAGTTTCCACATGTAGTAGTTTGTCTGCTATCACTAAAAATGTTATACCAGAACGTTTTTATATGATATTGTCGTCATTTCCAGTTAATACTCTCGGGTGCAAACAGGAGAAGACTAAGTCAACAATGAGCCGTTCAAACGCTCTCCATGGTTCTGAATTGTGCGTTCCCTTTAGCACTTATTCAGCCGATCATCAAAAAAAAAAAAAAAAAAAAAAAAAAAAAAAAAAAAAAATTAAAGAAAAGAAAAAACAAAACAAAACGGGAAGATAATTTCATGCTATGTCTTAACTCCTTTGGGGTCTTTTTTCTTAGAGCCTTAAATGTGGAATCATGTTTGTCCGGGTATTGTTTTGCAGTATTCCAAATTGACTCACGGCGTCGCTGCTGACTCACGGATGTGAAGGAGTAAAATTCTCCACCCACAGCAAAGGGAGTAATTGTAGCATTATTTCCGGAGCTGCCGTTGACCAAAGACGGCGTACATTCATTTCACCCCTTTTTTCATATATCCTATGAAAATTTAACCTTGTTGACCCATCGTCTCGTAGAAGAAAAGAAAAACATGGACCTCTTATGGAAGTCTTGGTTGTTTTTTCTTTGCGGCTTTTCTGTCGTCGTCCACATCACCAGTGCAGACCTCAGCTATTCTGTTCCAGAGGAAATGAGGCCCGGATCTATTATTGGAAATATTGCCAAGGACCTCGGCCTTGACGCAGGAAAATTACTCGCTCGTAAAGCCCGTATTGATGTTGAGGAAAGCTACCAGCATTACTGTGACATTGACCTGAAAACGGGGAATCTTGTCATCAGGGAGAAGATTGACAGGGAGGAGTTGTGTGGGGAGAAGATTTCATGTATGCTTAAATTTGAATTAGTGCTAGAGGGTCCTTTAGAGCTACATCGCATTTCACTTCTCATCCTTGATGTAAACGACAATCCTCCCGCATTCCCAAAGGATGAAATTAAGCTAGAAATTAGAGAATCAGCTGTCAAGGGGGCTCGCTATCGTGTAAATGAAGCGCATGATGCTGACGTAGGACAAAATGCGGTTAAACAATACAATTTAGAAAACAATGAACACTTTGTTTTATCTGTTCGCGACGATACTGATGGATCCAAGAATGTTGAGTTGGTTTTGGAAAAAGAGCTAGACCGTGAAGAGGAAAATTTTTCGAGCTTTTTGCTATTTGCTGTTGATGGTGGTAATCCACAAAAATCAGGAACAGCCAGCATACACGTGACTGTTCTTGATGCTAATGATAACTCCCCTTTGTTTGATCAGGCGGTTTACAAAGCGAGTCTACCTGAAAATTCTGCTGTTGATACTCTGGTTGTCAGAGTGAGTGCTACTGATGCAGACGAGGGAGTCAATGGAGAGGTGACATATGATTTTAGCCGCATCTCAGAAAGGGCTCGAAAGGTTTTCTCTTTAAATAGTAAAACTGGAGAGATAAAAGTCAAAGGGACACTCGATTACGAGAGCAATTCTGAATATGAAATGCGCATCGATGCCAAAGACGGTTATGGACTGTCCTCTGATTCTAGATTAATAATTGACATCACTGATGTGAACGACAATGCACCGGTTATATACATGAAATCAGTGACCAATCCCATACCTGAGAACGTGTCACCTGGTACAGAGGTGGGCATCATCAACGTGCAGGACAGAGACTCTGGGGCGAACGGACAGGTCCGCTGCTCCATTCATCAAAATGTCCCTTTTAAGTTGGTTCCTTCTATTAAAAACTATTATTCTCTGGTGAGCACAGGACAGCTGGACCGTGAAGTAGTGTCTAATTACAACATTACAATCACTGCCACTGACGAGGGCTCTCCACCTCTGTCCTCGTCTAAAAGTGTTCAGTTATCTGTAGCAGACATCAACGACAACCCACCTGTGTTTGAGGAGCAGTCGTACAGCGCATATGTGAGTGAGAACAACAAACCTGGCTCCACTTTATGTTCGGTGAGTGCTCGAGACCCCGACTGGAGACAGAACGGTACAGTGATTTATTCTCTGTTAGGCGGAGAGGTGAACGGTGCCCCGGTGTCGTCCTATGTGTCTGTGAACGGAGACACGGGGGTGATCCACGCTGTGAGGTCGTTTGATTATGAACAGTTCAGGAGCTTCAAAGTGCAGGTGATGGCCAGAGACAACGGCTCTCCTCCTCTGAGCAGCAACGTGACCGTGAGTGTGTTCATATCGGATGTGAATGACAACTCTCCTCAGATCCTGTACCCCGGGCCGGAGGGCAACTCGTTCATGACCGAGCTGGTCCCCAAAGCTGCACACGGAGGCTCTCTGGTGTCCAAAGTGATAGCAGTGGACGCGGACTCCGGACAGAACGCCTGGCTGTCGTATCATATAGTGAAATCCAGTGATCCGGGACTTTTCTCTATTGGTGTCCACAGCGGAGAGATCAGGACCCAGCGGGACATTTCTGAATCTGACAGCATGAAACAGAACCTTATTGTGGCAGTGAAAGATAACGGACAGCCCTCTCTGTCTGCCACGTGCTCCATGTATTTACTGATTTCTGATAACTTGGCTGAGGTGCCAGAACTGAAGGACATTTCTTATGATGAGAAGAACTCCAAACTGACCTCTTATCTGATCATCGCGCTGGTGTGTGTGTCTACGTTTTTCCTGACCTTCATCATCATCATCCTGGGTGTGAGGTTTTGTCGCAGGAGAAAGCCCAGACTGTTGTTTGACGGAGCAGTGGCCATCCCCAGCGCTTATCTCCCTCCAAATTACGCAGATGTTGACGGCACAGGAACTTTACGCAGTGCTTACAATTATGACGCCTATCTGACAACAGGGTCTCGAACCAGTGACTTCAAGTTTGTGTCATCTTACAATGACAACACACTGCCTGCTGACCAGACTCTGAGGAAAAGTCCATCAGACTTTGCTGACGTGTTCGGAGACTGTGATGCCTCACCAGAGGTAGGAACGTGCTGAATCCATGTTACTCTTTTGTTGTGCTATTGAACACGTAAAGAAGGTTTATCACAAACAGACTTTTGTCTACACAGGTCGCGAAATCGCACAACTTGTTGTCTTTAGTGTCTTTGAGGAACGTTCAACTTATATTTACGTTAATCTTAAATGTGTTCCTGTTTGATTCCCAAAAAGAGAGTTCATTGGTTTGTGGTTGAACTGAAGATATGTGATGTTTCTTTTTTTGTTGTTGTTTGTTTTACTATTTAGAGACTGATGACTTTCCATAGTATGGAACATTTGCCAAGTCCCATTTTATTTATTTTGCAGCAGTGATCTATCTTTGTGTGATGGAGTAACAGACAGTGGTCCATAGTTGGACAGTATTGTCATTTGTTGGAAAATGTTAAGTTTGAAAGTTTTATCAAGCTTCGATTGGGTGCAGATTTTCTCCCTTCAATTGTCTATCAATTGTCTATCGTTGTGTATTCAGATGTGATATACACCGAATTTAGATTTCCTCCCAGTTTGTTGTCCAGTAATCCTTTGTTTTAGTTTGGAAACACTGATTTCAGCACTTTGACTGTGCTCATATATTGGTTTTTGCAAAGTTTGATTGCATGTGAATGAGCTGTGTGAAGAAGTGCATCACAATTCCTGTTGACACGAGAGAGACTGCGATGTTAAAGTTTTGTAAAGGTTAATCAAGCATGAGGGTTAAATGCTGTATTGCATGGCGTATGTCAAAACAAGCTCTTGTGAAGTGTTTGTTCTATAACGTTGAGGTACTTTTTGTACCTTACTTTACTTTTCTTTCTCACTTTTTCCTCCCATCCCGAGTTGGTTTTTCTTTTCTTTTTTTTTCTTTCTTTTTTTTTTTTTTTTAGCTCTGATCATTTTTATTGTCAATAATAAGACAAATATTCAGTACATTTTTTTCTTTGTATTTATGCTTTCAATGCAGAAGTGTGTCTGCCTTTGTGTCAGGGGCACTCCAGGGCTTACAGTTATGATGCCTACTGGACAACAAGGTCTTGAACCAGTGACTTAATGATGTGTGATCTTTCAGTTGCACATAGCTGCCCATTTGACCAGACTTTCAGAACATTTTCAACTGACTTTGTTTGTGCTTATGTGGACTGTAGTTACTCAGTAATCTCTTTCATGACAGTATTTTTACTCTCTTTCAATGTCCAATAGAAGCATATCTCGTGTTTTCTTCAGTTCTTCTTAGAAGAAATTTCTTTCATGTTGTTTCGGTCTCACCAGTTTCACTTACATCTAATCTTTTTTTGTCTGTTCTGAAGGTGGTCCCTGACTATTTTTTTTTAACTTTCCCTCTTTCAGATTTTATTAATCATTTTTTACTTTGAAACTTAGCAGTTAAACATCACAGCTTTTGTGTTATACGTTTTCTTTCCAATATTTAACCATTAACACCAATCAGATGGAGTATCTCTTTCATTATACATAAACTTATTTTCCTTCAGAACTTATCTGCAGAAAACAAAGAAATATAAACATTCATAGACCCTCTTGTTACTCTTGTCCGATATATTGATATGTTTAAACACGCAGCCTTTTCATTTGTTTTTAAACCGCAGTTTTCTCTCTGGGCATGAGCTTCCTCCCTTTAGTGTCCGGTAAGATTCGCTGTCCTTGGTGCTGAACTCTATTTGTTGTTGTGGTTGATTTTAGTGGCACTTTGCCTCTTTTTGATTTGCTGCTGCTATACTTATTTGATCTCTGATTTTTTCCCCCCCTTGGTTTTGAACTCTTTTAAACATGATTTCTTTATTTCATCATGCACAGAAACAAAACCCTGTATAAGCCTGTTATACCTGACAAATGCTCATGGTGTCAGTGTGTACTAGCAAACGGGAGGGCACAGACATTCTCCACCCTTCTTTCTCAGTGATAGTAAAGCCTGGCTCAGCTTCTGTGCTGACAAAAACCGCTTCGTGTGGGCCGTGTAGATTTTTTTCTCGTCTTTTTATAAAACAGAAAAAAAAATTACATTGTTCGTACATCCGGACTTACTACACTGTTAGTTCAGCTTTGTATGTGAACCATTTTTACAGGTAGCAATATGGGATTCACCGGATTCACTGTGCCTTGTGGCCTGTCCGTTATTTTTCTCGCTCTCCACCCAGTCTTTGGAGACGTAAGCTACACCATACCGGAGGAGATGAAACGTGGATCTGTAATTGGGAATATCGCAAAGGATCTGGGACTAGAATCGGCCAGACTGTCTGCTCGTGGGGCCCGCATTGATACTGAGGATAACAGTGTGAAGTACTGCGGAGTGAATCTCAACACCGGAGATCTGATCGTTCAAGAACGGATCGACAGAGAAGGTCTTTGTGCTAAAAGAGCATCATGTGTCCTGAAACAGGAACTCGTCCTGGAGAATCCTTTAGAGGTACACCGTATTAACATCCGCGTTCAAGATATCAACGACAATTCACCTCAGTTTAAAGAAGAGACAATGAAATTTGAAATCAGTGAGTCTGCAGTGAAGGGTGCGCGTTTTCTGCTTGGAGAGGCACACGATGGAGACATCGGAGAAAATGCTGTGCAGGGCTACTCTCTTCGGCAGAATAATAATTTCAAATTGAATATAAACACAAAAGCAGGTGGACGAAAATATGGTGAAGTAGTTTTGGAGAAAGAGTTAGACAGAGAGGACAAAAGAGAGCTCCAGTTATTGCTGACCGCATTTGATGGAGGCTCTCCTCGAAGATCAGGCACTGTAGTCATACACGTCACTGTCCTGGATGCTAATGATAATGTACCAGAGTTCAGTCAGTCCGTATATAAGGCCAGTCTGCCTGAAAACTCTGCTGTGGATACATTGGTGATCACAGTGAGTGCTTCAGATCCGGACGAAGGACTTTATGGTGATGTTATTTATGAATTTGATCATGTTTCCGATGAAAATAGCGTTTTCTCTCTAAACTCTAAAACGGGAGAGGTAAAAGTCTCTGGAGTTATTGATTATGAAAAGGAAAAATCATATGAACTGCAGATAAGCGCCAAAGATGGACTGGGTTTAGTTTCATACGCAACATTGATTGTTGAGATTTCGGATGTAAACGACAACGCCCCAGTGATACACCTGAAGTCACTGACCAATCCCATTCCTGAGAACGTGTCACCTGGTACAGAGGTGGGCATCATCAACGTGCAGGACAGAGACTCTGAGACTAACAGACAGGTCCGCTGCTCCATTCAGCAAAATGTCCCTTTTAAGTTGGTTCCTTCTATTAAAAACTATTATTCTCTGGTGAGCACAGGACAGCTAGACCGTGAAGTAGTGTCTGATTACAACATTACAATCACTGCCACTGACGAGGGCTCTCCACCTCTGTCCTCGTCTAAAAGTGTTCAGTTATCTGTAGCAGACATCAACGACAACCCACCTGTGTTTGAGGAGCAGTCGTACAGCGCATATGTGAGTGAGAACAACAAACCTGGCTCCACTTTATGTTCGGTGAGTGCTCGAGACCCCGACTGGAGACAGAACGGTACAGTGATTTATTCTCTGTTAGGAGGAGAGGTGAACGGTGCCCCTGTGTCCTCCTATGTGTCAGTGAACGGAGACACGGGGGTGATCCACGCTGTGAGGTCGTTTGATTATGAACAGTTCAGGAGCTTCAAAGTGCAGGTGATGGCCAGAGACAACGGCTCTCCTCCTCTGAGCAGCAACGTGACCGTGAGTGTGTTCATATCGGATGTGAATGACAACTCTCCTCAGATCCTGTACCCCGGGCCGGAGGGCAACTCGTTCATGACCGAGCTGGTCCCCAAAGCTGCACACGGAGGCTCTCTGGTGTCCAAAGTGATAGCAGTGGACGCGGACTCCGGACAGAACGCCTGGCTGTCGTATCATATAGTGAAATCCAGTGATCCGGGACTTTTCTCTATTGGTGTCCACAGCGGAGAGATCAGGACCCAGCGGGACATTTCTGAATCTGACAGCATGAAACAGAACCTTATTGTGGCAGTGAAAGATAACGGACAGCCCTCTCTGTCTGCCACGTGCTCCATGTATTTACTGATTTCTGATAACTTGGCTGAGGTGCCAGAACTGAAGGACATTTCTTATGATGAGAAGAACTCCAAACTGACCTCTTATCTGATCATCGCGCTGGTGTGTGTGTCTACGTTTTTCCTGACCTTCATCATCGTCATCCTGGGTGTGAGGTTTTGTCGCAGGAGAAAGCCCAGACTGTTGTTTGACGGAGCAGTGGCCATCCCCAGCGCTTATCTCCCTCCAAATTACGCAGATGTTGACGGCACGGGAACTTTACGCAGCGCTTACAATTATGACGCCTACCTGACAACAGGGTCTCGAACCAGTGACTTCAAGTTTGTGTCATCTTACAATGACAACACACTGCCTGCTGACCAGACCCTGAGGAAAAGTCCATCAGACTTCGCTGACGTGTTCGGAGATTCAGATGGATCCCCAGAGGTAGGCCCTCTACGATGTACTTTCCAGCCAACAAATTGCATTCAATTTTATACAGGACTCTTCATTCCCCCAGCAACACTCACATCAAACTATTGCAAGTGGCGTTTCAGCCACTGATTAGACTTTGCTTCGGATGTTTTTCGTCGTTAAAATGTGTTTTCACTCCTTTGCAGAAGCCTTTTGACCATGAAGTCACAATCATGACTTATTTGATCTTTGATGGATAAATATTTCAGCATTTCTATAAGTTTCATTAAGTTTCGATTTGTGAATCCCTAGAAGTGAAAGACTGTCTTGATTCGAGTTAAATGAAATTATTGGTGTTCTTATCCAAACACATCCAGATGGGATTAGTACACATTCTATGTTCATTTGTTTCACCAGTTACTTTATAGTTTTAATCATATAGCCACTGCTATGACTTGCTGCTGTCTTGGACAGTACACTCTTGTAAAAGAGATGTATAATCTCACTGAGGCTTCCCTGGTTAATTAATTCAAAAGATGTAAATAGTTTTACACACACACACACACACACACACACACACACACACACACACACACACATATATATATATATATATATATATATATATATATATATATATATATATATATATATATATATATATATATATATATGAATCTTAAAACTTGGTGTATATTTAAAACTCCTTAAACATAATGCATGAACATTTGCCTTCTTAAATTAAACGGTACTTGTTGTTATTTTATTCTGAATGCTTGGTTGTGTTCATCTTTATCATACCACCCACATGTATTCCGAGAGCTGCTGAAGTTTCTTCCGTATTTTATATAAATACCACGGTGCAAGTTGCACGTCTTTTTTAACAGTTTACTTTGCAGTAGAATTAGACCAAGAGAATGTTTCCACTTACATGTATCAAACCTTGTCTTACATTTAGCCTTGACGCTTTGGTAAAAGCACAGATTCACTGCAATAATTGAAACAAAATGCATTTACTGTTGTTTTGCTTTGCCGGAAAACTTTGGCTTGACAACCACGTTCTTCCATTACTTATACTGTTGGATAAGAAGTGGGAACTAACGGCTTTTGAACCTGTAGTACCGTCAATCACGCCACGATTTCTTAAATCTGTGCTATGAAAACATATATGTTTACTGCTTATCTCAACAATCGTGATCCAACTGGGTTTTTTAATAAGACGACATCATTTAGTATCGCTGTCAGTTTGTAATTTTAAAGGCTCTTGGCACCTATAATAAATGAGTTCCATTTTTATTAGGGTGCGCTTCTTTCCAGTCCGGTATCTGTCCACGGTGCTGAAACTTTGCTGCCTGCATCAGACTTAAAACGAACAAACACACACACACACACACACACACACACACACACACACACACACACACACACACACACACACACACACAAAAACTTTTAATGTTAGATAGATAGATAGATAGATAGATAGATAGATAGATAGATAGATAGATAGATAGATAGATAGATAGATAGATAGATAGATAGATAGATAACTCACACACGCATTCAATTGAAGACATTTATAGTAAATGTCTGCTGTGTATCAAGATTGGGGCCAGACTGTAGACTTGATACGGTTTTTTCTTCTCAAAATTTTGTAATACCTCCAACCCGCTCCAAGTGTCGCTGTCTACCAGCTTTACATGGCTGTGATACGTTTTGTTTCTCTTCACGTCTTCACATTTCTAAATCACGAGAGCTGGTTCGGTGTTCAATGCAGCACCTCTGGGCTTATATCGCTCGGATTGTTCTTGCTTCTCAAAAGGAATCACACTGGAGCATATGATTTTTTTTTTTTTAATACTTTGATATTGTAAATTTGGTGGTGAAATTCCTGAAGAATGGGACACAGAGCTTTCTCCGTGCTTGGCCTGGTTAGCTCTGTGGTAGTGTTATTTCTCGCGCTGCATACTGCCTGTGGAGATGTGTCATATACTCTTTCAGAAGAGATGAAACGCGGCTCAGTGTTTGGAAACATAGCGAAAGATCTTGGACTTGAGGTGGGCAAACTGGGTGCTCGAAAGGCACGTATTAACGCAGATGGAAACGGTAAAAGGTATTGTGACTTTAATCTAAGTACAGGAGATATCCTTGTTGCCGACAGGATTGACAGAGAAGGGCTTTGTGGTAAACGGGCGTCTTGCATTTTAAAGCAAGAACTTGTTTTAGAAAATCCATTAGAACTGCACCGAGTTAGTGTTCACGTTCAAGATATCAATGATAATTCGCCACAATTTAAAAAGAACACGATAAAATATGAGATCAGGGAATCAGCAATGAAGGGAAGTCGCTACCGTATAGATGAGGCCCACGATGCTGACATTGGTCAAAACGCGATCCAGGGTTACACTATCGACACAAATGAAAACTTCAGATTAAATGTTATAGCAAAAAGCGGAGGAGGAAAATACAGCGAATTGGTTCTGGATAAAGAGTTGGATAGAGAAAAGCAGCAGGAGCTAACTATAATGCTTGTGGCGACCGACGGAGGCTCTCCTCAGAGATCAGGCACTGCAGTCATACACGTCATTGTTCTGGATGCGAATGATAACGCCCCAGTGTTCAGTAAGGCCGTTTATAACGCCATTCTGCCTGAAAACTCTCCTTTGGGTACCGTTGTAATTAGAGTCAGTGCAACCGATGCGGATGAGGGAGTGAATGGAGAGGTGACTTATGAATTTGATCACATTTCAGATGAAAGTAATAACGTCTTTAGTTTAAATCAGACGACTGGTGAAGTAAAAGTAAGTGGATCGATAGATTTTGAGGAGTTATCTGCATATGAATTGCAAATAACAGCGAAAGATGGTCTTGGTTTAGTGTCATCCTCTATATTATTAATAGATATTACAGATGTCAATGATAATGCCCCTCTTACGTTTATAACGTCTTTGGCTAATCCCGTACCTGAGAACGTGTCACCTGGTACAGAGGTGGGCATCATCAACGTGCAGGACAGAGACTCTGAGACTAACGGACAGGTCCGCTGCTCCATTCAGCAAAATGTCCCTTTTAAGTTGGTTCCTTCTATTAAAAACTATTATTCTCTGGTGAGCACAGGGCAGCTGGACCGTGAAGTAGTGTCTGATTACAACATTACAATCACTGCCACTGACGAGGGCTCTCCACCTCTGTCCTCGTCTAAAAGTGTTCAGTTATCTGTAGCAGACATCAACGACAACCCACCTGTGTTTGAGGAGCAGTCGTACAGCGCATATGTGAGTGAGAACAACAAACCTGGCTCCACTTTATGTTCGGTGAGTGCTCGAGACCCCGACTGGAGACAGAACGGTACAGTGATTTATTCTCTGTTAGGCGGAGAGGTGAACGGTGCCCCGGTGTCCTCCTATGTGTCTGTGAACGGAGACACGGGGGTGATCCACGCTGTGAGGTCGTTTGATTATGAACAGTTCAGGAGCTTCAAAGTGCAGGTGATGGCCAGAGACAACGGCTCTCCTCCTCTGAGCAGCAACGTGACCGTGAGTGTGTTCATATCGGATGTGAATGACAACTCTCCTCAGATCCTGTACCCCGGGCCGGAGGGCAACTCGTTCATGACCGAGCTGGTCCCCAAAGCTGCACACGGAGGCTCTCTGGTGTCCAAAGTGATAGCAGTGGACGCGGACTCCGGACAGAACGCCTGGCTGTCGTATCATATAGTGAAATCCAGTGATCCGGGACTTTTCTCTATTGGTGTCCACAGCGGAGAGATCAGGACCCAGCGGGACATTTCTGAATCTGACAGCATGAAACAGAACCTTATTGTAGCAGTGAAAGATAACGGACAGCCCTCTCTGTCTGCCACGTGCTCCATGTATTTACTGATTTCTGATAACTTGGCTGAGGTGCCAGAACTGAAGGACATTTCTTATGATGAGAAGAACTCCAAACTGACCTCTTATCTGATCATCGCGCTGGTGTGTGTGTCTACGTTTTTCCTGACCTTCATCATCATCATCCTGGGTGTGAGGTTTTGTCGCAGGAGAAAGCCCAGACTGTTGTTTGACGGAGCAGTGGCCATCCCCAGCGCGTATCTCCCTCCAAATTACGCAGATGTTGACGGCACGGGAACTTTACGCAGCGCTTACAATTATGACGCCTACCTGACAACGGGGTCTCGGACCAGTGACTTCAAGTTTGTGTCATCCTACAATGACAACACACTGCCTGCTGACCAGACTCTGAGGAAGAGTCCATCAGACTTTGCTAATGTGTTCGGAGACTGTGATGACTCTCCTGAGGTAGGAACATGTGCCATATTTTGATGAATATCTTTGTTTTTGGTTGTGAACATGTAAAGAAGGTGTTTCACAAACAAACTTATGTCCACAGAGGTCGAGAAAACGCACAACTTGTTTTTAGTGTTTGAGGAACTTCAAAATTTTGTGTATGCTTAGCTCAAACATGCTCCTTTTTAATTCCTAAAAGTGAGTTAGAGCTCTGTTTGACTTTTGCACCAGTCATCCGTCCGTAAGTGATGCAGTAACACAGATGTGCTGTGGTCCAGACAGTGGTTCATAGTTCACCATCATTGTGTCACTGGTTGGAAAATCTTAAGCTTTAAAGTTCCAACAAGAATCAGTTAGGTGCAGATTTTTCTTTTTCCCCCTTCAATTGTATATGAAAAAGTGTATTCAGATATGATAAACAGTGAATTTAGTTTTCCCACCAGTTCCTTTTTCATGATTCTTTTGTTTAAGTTTGGGGAAACACTGATTTAATTGATTGTTATTTTTTTGGCAACGATCGATTGCAAGTGAATTAGCTGTGCTAAGAGTGCATCACAATTTCTGTTGACACATGAGAGATTGCGGTGTTAAGGTTTTGTAAGGGTTTTTCAAACATGAGGGTTTATGCTGTATTGTATGGCATATGTCAAAACAAACACATGTGAAGCATTTGTTTCAGAACGTTTAGTACATTTTGTATCTTACTTTTTTTTTCCTTTCTGACTTTTCCCCTCGTTCCTGAGGTGGTTTCCCTGTGCTTTTATGACTTTCGTCAGTTTAATTGTCAATAACAAGATAGACCTTGAAAACATGTTATTCTTTGCATTTTTGCTGTCAATGCAGAATTGTGCCTTCCTTTGTGTCAGGGACACTCCCGTGCTGAAAGTTATGATGCCTACCGGACAACAAGGTCTTGAACCAGTGACTATATGCTTGTCATCTTTCAGTGGCACTATTCTGCCATTTTGACCAGACTTTCAGGAGTTTTTCAACTTACTTTGCCCGTGCTTATGTGGATTGTAGTTACCCAGGAATCTCTTTCATGACAGTATATGATTCCTCTCTCTCAATTTTCAAAAGAAGCATATCTTGTGCTTTCTTCAGATCTTCTTAGAATAAATTGTTTTCAAGTTGTTTTGGTCTCACCAGTTTCACTAACATCTAATCTTTTTTGTCCATCTGTTCTGAAGGTGGATCCTGAATCATTTTGTTTTCATATTTCCCTCTTTCAGATTATTTTAATCGTTTTTTACTTTGAAACTAATCAGTTAAACATCACAGCTTTTGTGTCATTTGTTTTCTTTCCAAGATTTAACCCTTAACACCAATCACATGGAGTTTCTCTTTCATCATACATCAACTTATTTTCCTCCAAAACCTATCTGCAGAAAACACAGAGATAAAAACATTCTTAGACCCTCTTGATACTCTTGTGTGATACACTGATATGGTTTAACACTCAGCATTTTCATTTGTTTTTAAACTCCAGTTTTCTCTCTGGGCATGAGCTTCCCCCTTTTAGTGTCCAGTAAGATTCGCTGTCCTTGGTGCTGAACCCTATTTGTTGTTGTTTTATTTTAGTGGCACTTTGCCTCTTTCTGTTTTACTGCTGCTTAACATATTCGTCCTTGTTTCTTCTTCTTCTTCTTCTTCTTCTTCTTCTTCTTCTTCTTCTTCTTCTTCTTCTTCTTCTTGTGATGGGTGTTGAACTCTTTTAAAAATGATTCCTTAATCTCATTATGCACAGAAACAAAACCCTGTATAAGCCTGTTATACCTGACAAATGCTCATGGTGTCAGTGTGTACTAGCAAACGGGAGGGCACAGACATTCTCCACCCTTCTGTCTCAGTGATAGTAAAGCCTGGCTCAGCTTCTGTACTGACAAAAACCGCTTCGTGCGGGCCGTGTGGAATTTTTTTCTCGTCCTTTTTTAAGGCAGAAAAGAATCATTGTTTATCTTCTGTACTTTCTTCCCTCTTAGTTCGGCTTTGTATGTGAACCATTTTTCTGGCAGCAAAATGAGGTTCATCGGATTCACTGTGTCTTGTGGCCTGGCTGTTATTTTCCTTGCTATCCACCCAGTTTTTGGAGACGTGAGCTACACCATACCGGAGGAGATGAAACGTGGATCTGTAATTGGGAATGTCGCAAAGGATCTGGGACTAGAATCGGCCAGACTGTCTGCTCGTAAGGCCCGCATTGATACTGAGGATAACAGTGTGAAGTACTGCGGAGTGAATCTCAACACCGGAGATCTGATCGTTCAAGAACGGATCGACAGAGAAGGTCTTTGTGCTAAAAGAGCATCATGTGTCCTGAAACAGGAGCTCGTCCTGGAGAATCCTTTAGAGGTACACCGTATTAACATCCGCGTTCAAGATATCAACGACAATTCGCCCCAGTTTAAAGAAGACTCGTTTAGGATTGAAATTCGGGAATCCGCGGTCAGGGGTGCACGTTTTCTGCTTGGAGAGGCACACGATCCCGATATTGGAGAAAATGCTGTGCAGGGCTACTCTCTTCAGCAGAATGATCATTTCAAATTAAATATAAACACAAAGGCAGGTGGACGAAAATATGGTGAATTAGTATTAGAGAAAGAGTTAGACAGAGAGGACAAAAGAGAGCTCCAGTTATTGCTGACCGCATTTGATGGAGGCTCTCCTCGAAGATCAGGCACTGTAGTCATACACGTCACCGTCCTGGATGCTAATGATAATGTACCAGTGTTCAGTCAGTCCGTATATAAGGCCAGTCTGCCTGAAAACTCTGCTGTGGATACATTGGTGATCACAGTGAGTGCAACTGATGCAGACGAGGGAGTAAATGGTGAAATAACTTATGGATTCGATGACGTTTCAGACAATTATAACGTTTTCTCTCTCAACTCAAATACCGGAGAGGTAAAAGTCTCTGGAGTTATTGATTATGAAAAGGAAAAATCATTTGAACTGCAGATAAGCGCCAAAGATGGACTGGGATTAGTTTCATACGTAACATTGATTGTTGAGATTTTGGATATAAACGACAATGCTCCAACGATCAACCTGAAATCACTGTTGAACCCAATACCCGAGAACGTGTCACCTGGTACAGAGGTGGGCATCATCAACGTGCAGGACAGAGACTCTGAGACTAACAGACAGGTCCGCTGCTCCATTCAGCAAAATGTCCCTTTTAGGTTGGTTCCTTCTATTAAAAACTATTATTCTCTGGTGAGCACAGGACAGCTGGACCGTGAAGTAGTGTCTGATTACAACATTACAATCACTGCCACTGACGAGGGCTCTCCACCTCTGTCCTCGTCTAAAAGTGTTCAGTTATCTGTAGCAGACATCAACGACAACCCACCTGTGTTTGAGGAGCAGTCGTACAGCGCATATGTGAGTGAGAACAACAAACCTGGCTCCACTTTATGTTCGGTGAGTGCTCGAGACCCCGACTGGAGACAGAACGGTACTGTGATTTATTCTCTGTTAGGCGGAGAGGTGAACGGTGCCCCGGTGTCCTCCTATGTGTCTGTGAACGGAGACACGGGGGTGATCCACGCTGTGAGGTCGTTTGATTATGAACAGTTGAGGAGCTTCAAAGTGCAGGTGATGGCCAGAGACAACGGCTCTCCTCCTCTGAGCAGCAACGTGACCGTGAGTGTGTTCATATCGGATGTGAATGACAACTCTCCTCAGATCCTGTACCCCGGGCCGGAGGGCAACTCGTTCATGACCGAGCTGGTCCCCAAAGCTGCACACGGAGGCTCTCTGGTGTCCAAAGTGATAGCGGTGGACGCGGACTCCGGACAGAACGCCTGGCTGTCGTATCATATAGTGAAATCCAGTGATCCGGGACTTTTCACTATTGGTGTCCACAGCGGAGAGATCAGGACCCAGCGGGACATTTCTGAATCTGACAGCATGAAACAGAACCTTATTGTGGCAGTGAAAGATAACGGACAGCCCTCTCTGTCTGCCACGTGCTCCATGTATTTACTGATTTCTGATAACTTGGCTGAGGTGCCAGAACTGAAGGACATTTCTTATGATGAGAAGAACTCCAAACTGACCTCTTATCTGATCATCGCGCTGGTGTGCGTGTCTACGTTTTTCCTGACCTTCATCATCATCATCTTGGGTGTGAGGTTTTGTCGCAGGAGAAAGCCCAGACTGTTGTTTGACGGAGCAGTGGCCATCCCCAGCGCGTATCTCCCTCCAAATTACGCAGATGTTGACGGCACAGGAACTTTGCGCAGCGCTTACAATTATGACGCCTACCTGACAACGGGGTCTCGAACCAGTGACTTCAAGTTTGTGTCATCTTACAATGACAACACACTGCCTGCAGACCAGACTCTGAGGAAAAGTCCATCAGACTTTGCTGACGTGTTTGGAGACTGCAATGACTCTCCTGAGGTAGGAACATGTGCCTTGTATAGTAAGCTCATCTTTACATAACATGCTTGACTGGTTAACATTTCACAATTTAACTCATTTTACTTTTTAATGTTCAATACATTGCAACAACTTTACTTTTTTATGAGTTATCTGTGAAAGTAGTAACCATCATCTTAACATTCCCTGATTATGATTGCCAGTCATTTTTTTCCGTTTGTCAATGAATCAGTTTTTGATCATGCGACATTGATTTATGATTTTCCTGAGGTGACATTTCGAGTCAGATTTTCTTTTGCGTTTTGGGACAAATCTGATTGCACTGGATTTAATATTTTGTGTTCAGAATTTATTTGAACACACGAGGAAATTTTATTGAAAATAATGTCCGCAGCATTTTATGAGGATTCATAAGATTCAAGGTTAGATTTGGGTAAATCTATTGACGCTTATATACTTAACAACCTTTATTTGTTCATCTACATCTTCCTTTCTTCATTATTATGAAAATTTCCTGATTTGTCTCTATATCCATCCTCTAATTCAGCCCTGAATATGCTTTGGTCTTGAGTGGAACCATTTTTCAGTTTTCTATCTCTGTGTTTGGTCCTGAATGTTTTTCCCGCTGGATCCAATCTCATGGACAAATGTCATCTTCCTCTTTTTTCATAGAGAGCTAACCTGTATAAAGTAACATCAAAACTTCTCTGAGGTAGATCAGGTACAAATTTAATTTGGACTACATTGCACTGCTTTTGATCAATTTATACAATTATTATGAATTTCTTTTTTTTTTTTTTTTAAATATAGTTCCTTTAATTACTTTTCATTCTCAAAATGACAGTGTTCAAGGTCGTACTTTCTGTAATCCCAGTCAATTTAAGTTGACCCTTCTAGCATTAGGAATAATTGAAGCTGGCGTTTTTTCCCTCGGTTTAGTAGACACGTTTTATAACTCTTTTTATTTGTTTTGGTCAGCTTTAAATGTTCCACACTTTGACATTCACATTATGGTGACTAACCTTCCAGGGTCTGATTTTTTGTCTGCTTTGAATAGAAGCCACCCTACCTGATTGTAGTCAAAGATTAATTTGGGGTTCCTAAGATCTTCACAATAAACTGAACCTTTATGATTTTTAGTAAATATGAAGTCCAGCTCCTTGAGTGAGTGTCCAAGATAAGGTTACACCTTTTTTCTTTCTTACATAAATAGCATTTTCATTTTCCTTTTTGTAATTTTTACATTTGAATATACTTTTTTTGCAGTAAGAAATAGGTGTTTGTTTAATTTTTGGATGTTTTCACCAAGTTTTTACAAAGTTTAAGATGTGTTGAGTGAAGTTACTAAATCATCTTGTTTTTTTTTTTTTTTAGTCCCATCAAAATTTGTATTCTGTCCAATGTTATTGATCATTGAATGGGAATACAGTGTTGGTGAGAAGAGTTTCTCATCTGTCTTATAACATCCCTCACATCTTATATGAATTTTAATTCCGCTGTTCCTGCTACTGTCTCTGTGTAATAATAATCCAAAAAGTTGTCGCTTGAGAGTTTTTTTTCCAAGCCATACTATAATCAATAACTTCAAGCAGTTTGTCTGGATATCTCTCCATCTTAATTTTGAATTTAAATTAATCACTAGGATATTTTTGTTTGTTTTAAAGTTTATTGTTGTGTTGGTTTCAGAGAGAGGGAAATATAATTTTTTAAGTACAATGCAGTGCTTCATATCAAGTGACCTGGTAACCTAATTTTGATGGTTAAAAGGACCTCTTGTTTGATCCTCTTAACATGTCTCAGTCCCTGAACGTGATTATTTTCCACCTAAAAAGATCACACTCTATAATGTTGTAATTTCGTTCATCCATTTTGTGTTGTACAGGCTTGCTGTTTGTTGCAGTGTGCAGTCTCAGGAGGAGACTCACGATGTCGCTGTGCACCAGCTGTAGTACATTGAGTGTCGACATCCACCCAGTTCTGCCAGTATAATAGGACTGGAGTGCAGTTGTTTATCGTTCAGTGAAAGAAAGGCTTGGATTTTAGAATTCTTTTGAGGCAGGTTCAAGTCTTTCAGTATTTTTTTTCCGACTCTGACGGGGACATCTTTACTGTTTCGTTTCCGTGATGGCTTTCACGGTTCTTGTTTTACAATGTTCTGTTGGTTTGCTGCTCTTTTCTCTGCAATTCGCCAATGGAGATATAAGCTATTCTTTTCCGGAGGAGATGAAACGCGGATCCGTGATTGGAAACATCGCCAAGGATTTGGGTCTTGAAACGGACAGACTGTCTACTCGAAAGGCCCGCATTGACACCGAAGAGAGTGACAAGCGTTATTGTGACTTGAACCTTCGTAACGGGGATCTGATTCTTGCAGAGAGGATCGACAGAGAGGGCCTTTGTGGAGACAAAGCATCCTGCGTTCTGAAACAAGAACTGATGTTGGAGAATCCCTTGGAACTGCATCGAATTAGTTTGCATATCCAGGATATAAACGATAACTCTCCTGAGTTTAACAGAGAATTGATTCAAATTGATATTAGAGAGTCTGCGGATAAGGGAGCTCGTTTTCCAATAGAAGAAGCGCATGATGCAGATGTAGGAAAATATGCAGTTCAAACGTACAGCCTCCAAAAGAATGATAATTTCATTCTAGGCGTTGGAACAAATTCTGTGGAGCTTGTTCTTAACCAAGAGCTCGACCGTGAAAAGCTGAAAGAGATGAATCTAGTTCTTACAGCTCTGGATGGAGGCTCACCTCAAAGGTCAGGTACTGTAGTAATTCACGTCACTGTACTGGATGCTAATGATAACGTACCAGTGTTTAGCCAGGCAGTTTATAAAACCAGTCTGCCTGAAAACTCTCCACTGGGTACTGTTGTGTTGACATTGAGTGCTACTGATGCAGACGAGGGATTAAATGGAGAAGTTACATATGATTTTGGACACATTTCCGACGAAGTGAAGTCAGTGTTTAACATAGATCATAAGACAGGTGAAATAAAACTGACTACAGCAATTGATTTTGAAACTACATCATCCTTTGAATTGCGTGTAACAGCAAAGGATGGTTTGGGATTGACCTCATATGCGAAAGCGATTATAGATGTTACTGACATAAACGACAATGCCCCAGTGATATACCTGAAGTCAATGACCAATCCCATACCTGAGAACGTGTCACCTGGTACAGAGGTGGGCATCATCAACGTGCAGGACAGAGACTCTGAGACTAACAGACAGGTCCGCTGCTCCATTCAGCAAAATGTCCCTTTTAAGTTGGTTCCTTCTATTAAAAACTATTATTCTCTGGTGAGCACAGGACAGCTGGACCGTGAAGTGGTGTCTGATTACAACATTACAATCACTGCCACTGACGAGGGCTCTCCACCTCTGTCCTCGTCTAAAAGTGTTCAGTTATCTGTAGCAGACATCAACGACAACCCACCTGTGTTTGAGGAGCAGTCGTACAGCGCATATGTGAGTGAGAACAACAAACCTGGCTCCACTTTATGTTCGGTGAGTGCTCGAGACCCCGACTGGAGACAGAACGGTACAGTGATTTATTCTCTGTTAGGCGGAGAGGTGAACGGTGCCCCGGTGTCCTCCTATGTGTCTGTGAACGGAGACACGGGGGTGATCCACGCTGTGAGGTCGTTTGATTATGAACAGTTCAGGAGCTTCAAAGTGCAGGTGATGGCCAGAGACAACGGCTCTCCTCCTCTGAGCAGCAACGTGACCGTGAGTGTGTTCATATCGGATGTGAATGACAACTCTCCTCAGATCCTGTACCCCGGGCCGGAGGGCAACTCGTTCATGACCGAGCTGGTCCCCAAAGCTGCACATGGAGGCTCTCTGGTGTCCAAAGTGATAGCGGTGGACGCGGACTCCGGACAGAACGCCTGGCTGTCGTATCATATAGTGAAATCCAGCGATCCGGGACTTTTCTCTATTGGTGTCCACAGCGGAGAGATTAGGACCCAGCGGGACATTTCTGAATCTGACAGCATGAAACAGAACCTTATTGTGGCAGTGAAAGATAACGGACAACCCTCTCTGTCTGCCACGTGCTCCATGTATTTACTGATTTCTGATAACTTGGCTGAGGTGCCAGAACTGAAGGACATTTCTTATGATGAGAAGAACTCCAAACTGACCTCTTATCTGATCATCGCGCTGGTGTGTGTGTCTACGTTTTTTCTGACCTTCATCATCATCATCCTGGGTGTGAGGTTTTGTCGCAGGAGAAAGCCCAGACTGTTGTTTGACGGAGCAGTGGCCATCCCCAGCGCGTATCTCCCTCCAAATTACGCAGATGTTGACGGCACAGGAACTTTACGCAGCGCTTACAATTATGACGCCTACCTGACAACAGGGTCTCGGACCAGTGACTTCAAGTTTGTGTCATCTTACAATGACAACACACTGCCTGCTGACCAGACTCTGAGGAAAAGTCCATCAGACTTTGTTGATGTTTTTGGAGACTGTGATGACTCTCCTGAGGTAGGAACATGTGCCTTGTATAGTAAGCTCATCTTTACATAACATGCTTGACTGGTTAACATATCACAATTTAACTTATTTTACTTTTTAATGTTCAAGACATTGCAACAACTTTACTTTTTTATGAGTTATCAGTGAAAATAGTAACCATCATCTTAACATTCCCTGATTATGATTGCCAGCCATTTTTCTCCCGTTTGTCAATGAATCAATTTTTGATGATGCAACATTGTTTTATGATTTTCTTGAGGTGACATTTCGATTCAGATTTTTTTTGCGTTTTGGGACAAATCTGATTGCACTGGATTTAATATTTTGTGTTCAGAATTTATTTGAACACACGAGGAAATTTTATTGAAAAGAACGTCTGCAGCATTTTATGAGGATTCATAAGATTCAAGGTTAGATTTGGGTAAATCTGTTGAGGCTTAGGTACTTAACAACCTTTATTTGTTCATCTACATCTTCCTTTCTCCATTCTTATGAAAATTTCCTGATTTGTCTCTATATCCATCCTCTAATTCAGCCCTGAATATGCTTTGGTCTTGAGTGGAACCATTTTTCAGTTTTCTATCTCTGTGTTTGGTCCTGAATGTTTTTCCCGCTGGATCCAATCTCATGGACAAATGTCATCTTCCTCTTTTTTCATAGAGAGCTAACCTGTTTAAAGTAACATCAAAACTTCTCTGAGGTAGATCAGGTACAAATTTAATTTGGACTACATTGCACTGCTTTTGATCAATTTATACAATTATTATGATTTTTTTTTTTTAAATATAATTCCTTTAATTACTTTTCATTATCAAAATGACAGTGTTCAAGGTTGTACTTTCTGTAATCCCAGTCAATTTAAGTTGACCCTTCTAGCATTAGGAATAATTGAAGCTGGCGTTTTTTCCCTCGGTTTAGTAGACAAGTTTTATAACTCTTTTTATTTGTTTTGGTCAGCTTTAAATGTTCCGCACTTTGACATTCACATTATGGTGACTAACCTTCCAGGGTCTGATTTTTTTGTCTGCTTTGAATAGAAGCCACCCTACCTGACTGTAGTCAAAGATTAATTTGGGGTTCCTAAGATCTTCACAATAAACTGAACCTTTATGATTTTTAGTAAATATGAAGTCCAGCTCCAGGAGTGAGTGTCCAAGATAAGGTTACACCTTTTTGCTTTCTTACATAAATGGCATTTTCATTTTCCTTTTTGTAATGTTTACATTTGAATATACTTTTTTGCAGTAAGAAATAGGTGTTTGTTTAATTTTTGGATGTTTGCACCAAGTTTTTACAAAGTTTAAGATGTGTTGAGTGAAGTTACTAAATCATCTTGTTTTTTTTTAATTTTTTTATTCCCATCAAAATTTGTATTCTGTCCAATGTTATTGATCATTGAATGGGAATACAGTGTTGGTGAGAAGAGTTTCTCATCTGTCTTATAACATCCCTCACATCTTATATGAATTTTAATTCCGCTGTTCCTGCTACTGTCTCTGTGTAATAATAATCCAAAAAGTTGTCGCTTGAGAGTTTTTTTTCCAAGCCATACTATAATCAATAACTTCAAGCAGTTTGTCTGGATATCTCTCCATCTTAATTTTGAATTTAAATTAATCACTAGGATATATAAATTTTTAAGTACAATGCAGTGCTTCATATCAAGTGACTTGGTAACCTAATTTTGATGGTTAAAAGGACCTCTTGTTTGATCCTCTTAACATGTCTCAGTCCCTGAACGTGATTATTTTCCACCTGAAAAGATCACACTCTATAATGTTGTAATTTCGTTCATCCATTTTGTGTTGTACAGGCTTGCTGTTTGTTGCAGTGTGCAGTCTCAGGAGGAGACTCACGATGTCGCTGTGCACCAGCTGTAGTACATTGAGTGTCGACATCCACCCAGTTCTGCCAGTATAATAGGACTGGAGTGCAGTTGTTTATCGTTCAGTGAAAGAAAGGCTTGGATTTTAGAATTCTTTTGAGGCAGGTTCAAGTCTTTCAGTATTTTTTTTTCCGACTCTGACGGGGACATCTTTACTGTTTCGTTTCCGTGATGGCTTTCACTGTTCTTGCTTTACAATGTTCTGTTGGTTTGCTGCTCTTTTCTCTGCAATTCGCCAATGGAGATATAAGCTATTCGTTTCCGGAGGAGATGAAACGCGGATCCGTGATAGGAAACATCGCCAAGGATTTGGGTCTTGAAACGGGCAGACTGTCTACTCGAAAGGCCCGCATTGACACCGAAGAGAGTGACAAGCGTTATTGTGGCTTGAACCTTCGTAATGGTGATCTGATTCTTGCAGAGAGGATCGACAGAGAGGGCCTTTGTGGAGACAAAGCATCCTGCGTTCTGAAACAAGAACTAATGTTAGAGAATCCCTTGGAACTGCATCGAATTAGTTTGCATATCCAGGATATAAACGATAACTCTCCTCAGTTTAACAGAGAATTGATTCAAATTGATATTAGAGAGTCTGCGGTGAAGGGAGCTCGTTTTCCAATAGAGGAAGCGCATGATGCAGATGTAGGAAAATATGCAGTTCAAACGTACAGCCTCCAAAAGAATGATAATTTCATTCTAGGCGTTGGAACAAATTCTGTGGAGCTTGTTCTTAACCAAGAGCTCGACCGTGAAAAGCTGAAAGAGATGAATCTAGTTCTTACAGCTCTGGATGGAGGCTCACCTCAAAGGTCAGGTACTGTAGTAATTCACGTCACTGTACTGGATGCTAATGATAACGTACCAGTGTTTAGCCAGGCAGTTTATAAAACCAGTCTGCCTGAAAACTCTCCACTGGGTACTGTTGTGTTGACATTGAGTGCTACTGATGCAGACGAGGGATTAAATGGAGCAGTTACATATGATTTTGGACACATTTCCGACGAAGTGAAGTCAGTGTTTAACATCGATCATACGACAGGTGAAATAAAACTGTCTACAGCTATTGATTTTGAAACTACATCATCGTTTGAATTGCGCATAACAGCAAAGGATGGTTTGGGATTGACCTCATATGCGAAAGCGATTATAGATGTTACTGACATAAACGACAATGCTCCAGTGATATACCTGAAGTCACTGACCAATCTCATACCTGAGAACGTGTCACCTGGTACAGAGGTGGGCATCATCAACGTGCAGGACAGAGACTCTGAGACTAACAGACAGGTCCGCTGCTCCATTCAGCAAAATGTCCCTTTTAAGTTGGTTCCTTCTATTAAAAACTATTATTCTCTGGTGAGCACAGGACAGCTGGACCGTGAAGTAGTGTCCGATTACAACATTACAATCACTGCCACTGACGAGGGCTCTCCACCTCTGTCCTCGTCTAAGAGTGTTCAGTTATCTGTAGCAGACATCAACGACAACCCACCTGTGTTTGAGGAGCAGTCGTACAGCGCATATGTGAGTGAGAACAACAAACCTGGCTCCACTTTATGTTCGGTGAGTGCTCGAGACCCCGACTGGAGACAGAACGGTACAGTGATTTATTCTCTGTTAGGCGGAGAGGTGAACGGTGCCCCGGTGTCGTCCTATGTGTCTGTGAACGGAGACACGGGTGTGATCCACGCTGTGAGGTCGTTTGATTATGAACAGTTCAGGAGCTTCAAAGTGCAGGTGATGGCCAGAGACAACGGCTCTCCTCCTCTGAGCAGCAACGTGACCGTGAGTGTGTTCATATCGGATGTGAATGACAACTCTCCTCAGATCCTGTACCCCGGGCCGGAGGGCAACTCGTTCATGACCGAGCTGGTCCCCAAAGCTGCACACGGAGGCTCTCTGGTGTCCAAAGTGATAGCGGTGGACGCGGACTCCGGACAGAACGCCTGGCTGTCGTATCATATAGTGAAATCCAGTGATCCGGGACTTTTCTCTATTGGTGTCCACAGCGGAGAGATTAGGACCCAGCGGGACATTTCTGAATCTGACAGCATGAAACAGAACCTTATTGTGGCAGTGAAAGATAACGGACAGCCCTCTCTGTCTGCCACGTGCTCCATGCATTTACTGATTTCTGATAACTTGGCTGAGGTGCCAGAACTGAAGGACATTTCTTATGATGAGAAGAACTCCAAACTGACCTCTTATCTGATCATCGCGCTGGTGTGTGTGTCTACGTTTTTCCTGACCTTCATCATCATCATCCTGGGTGTGAGGTTTTGTCGCAGGAGAAAGCCCAGACTGTTGTTTGATGGAGCAGTGGCCATCCCCAGCGCGTATCTCCCTCCAAATTACGCAGATGTTGACGGCACAGGAACTTTGCGCAGCGCTTACAATTATGACGCCTACCTGACAACAGGGTCTCGGACCAGTGACTTCAAGTTTGTGTCATCTTACAATGACAACACACTGCCCGCTGACCAGACTCTGAGGAAAAGTCCATCAGACTTTGCTGACGTGTTCGGAGACTGTGATGACTCTCCCGAGGTAGGAACATGTGTCAAATTCAACTGGATCATTTCTGTCTTTATTTCTGACTGATAAAGAGGATTATTTAAAGGTAAACTAGAGTTTTTTTTTTTTTCAAGGAAACTCATTTTCTTTCGGCTTAAAAAGTTATTTTTAACCCTCATCTACTGATTCGAATGCATTCCAACCAGAGGTTTACCTTTTGTTGCAATCTCTTGCTTTCTTTATTACTTTTTGGTACATTGTGATCTTTAAATGTCCTTTCTTTGTTCAGTTCTCCGTAATTTGAGTTTCACAGAATGACTACAAATGTTTGAAATTTTGAAGTCAGTTGTTCCTGACATTTGACTCTTCTATGAAGTTCAGTGGTTCATTTCAGCCAGTGCCTTTTTATAGTTTAAGGCAGCATATATTATTTAGCTATGCTCTAACTATGATGACTATCCCAAGGTAGGGACATGTTTAAAATACACTCCCAGTTTTATTGTGATGGACAGTTTTACATGGACAGTTCACCATCAGCTTTTACTGGTCATTAAGCACTTGTCATGGGATTTAAGCACCTGGTGTGTCTTAGGTTTTTCAAAATTAAAGACGTTTCTTAACTTTTCCAGCAGCATTTCTTGGTGTTCTTGGTCACTTATTTATTCATGACAGTTTGCGTGTCTTGAATATTAATGTTCATTTTCTTTAGTTTTCAGGGTCCCCTTCACATGGTTATTGTTCTAGTCTTTCTCTTTCCCCTGTGACTCTGGGGAACATGCTTGTATCGTTTGGCTGTTTCAGTATTTTTCTCAACCATCTTTCTTCAACTTTCTCTTGAAACTTCAGTGAATGTATTTCACAAATTGGACTTTTAAGCGGCTTTGAGCCTCGTGTCTTGAAGAAAGATCCTTGATCTATGTGTACCTAACCTCAGACTCTCAGCTTATGATTTACATTTTTTACTTTAAATGTAAAAAATTCCAGAGTACTACTCTATGAGTGCAACGTTCCTGCTGTTTTGTGTCGTGTGCAATTGTGACTGTGCTGAGTTGATGCCTGGTTTCAGTGTCTCTGTCCTTGGTGCTGAAAGTGTGAGTTGTCCCCTGACTTTTCTTGGACCTATTCTCTTTATGTCATATCATTTTATTCTTTTACACCTAAGAAAACATTGCTATGTTGTTTTTGTACTTTTCAAACATTCTGAAATGATTTGTTTTAAGTTATTAATGGTACATAAATGTGGCGTGTCTTTCTTGAGGGAATCATCAAGTTAAAACAGAAATATTTTCCTTTGAATAAGTTAAGTGTAAGGGCCATTTCTAGATTTGTGTGTGTGTGTGTGTGTGTGTGTGTGTGTGTGTGCGCGTGTGCGTGTGTGTGTTTAATGTCAAGTCATCTCGTAGGTGTAAACAATTTGTCAGGTCACACGTCTACTTATTGTAGGAGCTTTTATCAGGTAACAGGTGCGTCTAGATGTGGGGAGCACATGCAGTTTTTTGACTGCAACGCCAGATGCTGGTTTGAGTGAAGTTGATGACATTTCGCCAAGTATAGATGTGTGGAGATTGATGGACACTCGTGGTTTAAATCTTTCATGTGATACAGTGATGAAGACTCAATAAGAAATAAGTTTTCCGTAATTCAACAAGAAAATGTCAGATATTCATTACTCAAGACAAAGCAGTGCAGGCTTAGCTGCTAAATCAAGCTTAGCATGCAACTTCCACTCACCTGTATAACATCATCTAAACTGGAAGATAGACTACTTCTGTGTTAAATTCTGATGTTGATGCAGTGAGATGTTCTATTTTGATTTGAATGTGGTAGTTTTTGAAACTGGCAGATGTGTGCAGAGACTGTCAAATGAGGTTTTGGGCCCATTCATTCCAATAGTTAACAGTTATCATTGTTTGTAACATTAATTTATGTTACTTAGTTGGATTCGTTTTTTATTCCCATATCAAATGTTGTGTGAACCACCAGTTTGTATTAACTGAACCCTTTGGTTGTTGTGTTCTTGACATCATATATTCCTATTATCTGAAAAACACATTGACAAACACCAGTACAGGATATCTGTTGTGTTTGACTTTCTAGAAGTCCAACACATTACTTGAAGAGATGTTGTTCTTTCTCTTCAAGATCTGTTTGGAAAGTCAGACAATGAGACAAAAAAAAAATATTTTTGAGGGCTTGTTTCCAAAGTAGCTGACAATAAAAAAAACTTTCAAGTGACTGATAAAATGTCAAAAAAGCAAAACAAAACAAAACAAAAGGACTCTTCAATTGTTTGAGGAAGGTTTTCTGTATTTACACATTCTGCATTATCTGCTTTCAAAGTGAATTCACTTAATAATGTTGAGCACAAATTTCCAGCCTCAAACTTAAGTTAAAGATAGAATATATAGGATCACATAAAACTCAATGTGAGTAGTTCTTTTATATTATAAATCTGCATTTTTACTCATGAAAGCAAAATGCACTGTTTAGTGGGTTTCAAATAAACTGCTATGTTTTATTTGAACTCAGGGTGTCACTATATACCAGCTCAGGAATCAGATGTTCTGGCTGCTTTGCACACCACCCTTACCCCGATTGACCAGCCCTGTATTCTTTGTAGCCCTCAATACCGACGGCAGAATATTCGAAGAGGACATCCACTGAATACAAACGTATTTTAATGTGAAGACTTCTGTGTGTATTGAGTAGTTCTAAAGAATGGATCAACGGGCTGTTTTTCGGAGCTTCTGCTTTGTCCTTTTCTTTGTTGTGGTGCATTACGCACACGGAGACCTGAGCTATTCTGTCCAGGAGGAGCTGAAGCGTGGATCTGTTATCGGAAATATTGCCAAGGATCTGGGCCTGGAGGTGGGCAGACTGTCTGCTCGTAAAGCTCGTGTTGACATGGAGGGAAACGATAAACAGTACTGCGGGGTTAACCTTCAGAGCGGAGATTTATTCGTGTCTGAAAGAATTGACAGAGAGGAGCATTGTGGAGAAAAGCCTTCGTGTGTTCTCAAATTCGACTTGCTTCTGGAGAATCCATTGGAGTTACACCGGTTGTCTTTGCAGGTGCAGGATGTGAACGACAATGCACCAATATTCCCGAAGGATGTGATAAAGCTAGAAATTACAGAGATAACCGCAAAAGGAGCTAAGTATCGCATCAACGCAGCGCAAGATGCAGACATAGGCAAGAACTCCGTACAGAGCTACATTCTGCAACAAAATCCTCACTTTGTGTTCAGTATTCAGACCACAAGTGCTGGCAGTAAATACGGTGAGCTGGTTTTGGATAAAGAGTTAGACCGAGAGGAGCAGCAGGAAATGAAATTGTTGCTCACAGCTGTGGATGGAGGTTCTCCTCAGAGATCCGGGACTGTGGTCATACACGTCATTGTACTTGATGCTAATGATAACGCCCCAGTGTTCACTGAGAGCGTTTATACAGCAACTATAGCAGAAAACTCCCCCATCAATACCCCTGTTATCACCGTGACTGCATCAGACGCAGACGAAGGTGTTAACGGAGAGGTGACATATGAGTTCAGCCGAATCTCTGATAAGTCACAAAAGATTTTTTCCCTGGATGAGAAAACTGGAATAATAAGTGTAGCAGGTAGCATCGATTATGAAGACAGACAAAAATATGAAGTGTCTGTTGAGGTCAAAGATGGATATGGTCTTTCATCAGAAGCAAAAGTGATTATTGATATCACTGATATGAATGATAATGCTCCTCTGATTTACATAAAATCACTGACCAATCCCATACCTGAGAACGTGTCACCTGGTACAGAGGTGGGCATCATCAACGTGCAGGACAGAGACTCTGAGACTAACAGACAGGTCCGCTGCTCCATTCAGCAAAATGTCCCTTTTAAGTTGGTTCCTTCTATTAAAAACTATTATTCTCTGGTGAGCACAGGACAGCTGGACCGTGAAGTAGTGTCTGATTACAACATTACAATCACTGCCACTGACGAGGGCTCTCCACCTCTGTCCTCGTCTAAAAGTGTTCAGTTATCTGTAGCAGACATCAACGACAACCCACCTGTGTTTGAGGAGCAGTCGTACAGCGCATATGTGAGTGAGAACAACAAACCTGGCTCCACTTTATGTTCGGTGAGTGCTCGAGACCCCGACTGGAGACAGAACGGTACAGTGATTTATTCTCTGTTAGGCGGAGAGGTGAACGGTGCCCCGGTGTCCTCCTATGTGTCAGTGAACGGAGACACGGGTGTAATCCACGCTGTGAGGTCGTTTGATTATGAACAGTTCAGGAGCTTCAAAGTGCAGGTGATGGCCAGAGACAACGGCTCTCCTCCTCTGACCAGCAACGTGACCGTGAGTGTGTTCATATCGGATGTGAATGACAACTCTCCTCAGATCCTGTACCCCGGGCCAGAGGGCAACTCGTTCATGACCGAGCTGGTCCCCAAAGCTGCACATGGAGGCTCTCTGGTGTCCAAAGTGATAGCGGTGGACGCGGACTCCGGACAGAACGCCTGGCTGTCGTATCATATAGTGAAATCCAGCGATCCGGGACTTTTCTCTATTGGTGTCCACAGCGGAGAGATCAGGACCCAGCGGGACATTTCTGAATCTGACAGCATGAAACAGAACCTTATTGTGGCAGTGAAAGATAACGGACAGCCCTCTCTGTCTGCCACGTGCTCCATGTATTTACTGATTTCTGATAACTTGGCTGAGGTGCCAGAACTGAAGGACATTTCTTATGATGAGAAGAACTCCAAACTGACCTCTTATCTGATCATCGCGCTGGTGTGTGTGTCTACGTTTTTCCTGACCTTCATCATCATCATCCTGGGTGTGAGGTTTTGTCGCAGGAGAAAGCCCAGACTGTTGTTTGATGGAGCAGTGGCCATCCCCAGCGCGTATCTCCCTCCAAATTACGCAGATGTTGACGGCACAGGAACTTTACGCAGTGCTTACAATTATGACGCCTACCTGACAACAGGGTCTCGGACCAGTGACTTCAAGTTTGTGTCATCTTACAATGACAACACACTGCCTGCTGACCAGACTCTGAGGAAAAGTCCATCAGACTTTGTTGATGTTTTTGGAGACTGTGATGACTCTCCTGAGGTAGGAACATGTGCCTTGTATAGTAAGCTCATCTTTACATAATATGCTTGACTGGTTAACATATCACAATTTAACTTATTTTACTTTTTAATGTTCAAGACATTGCAACAACTTTACTTTTTTTATGAGTTATCTGTGAAAGTAGTAACCATCATCTTAACATTCCCTGATTATGATTGCCAGCCATTTTTCTCCCGTTTGTCAGTGAATCAATTTTTGATCATGCGACATTGATTTATGATTTTCTTGAGGTGACATTTCGATTCAGATTTTCTTTTGCGTTTTGGGACAAATCTGATTGCACTGGATTTAATATTTTGTGTTCAGAATTTATTTGAACATACGAGGAAATTTTATTGAAAAGAATGTCTGCAGCATTTTATGAGGATTCATAAGATTCAAGGTTAGATTTGGGTAAATCTATTGAGGCTTAGGTACTTAACAACCTTTATTTGTTCATCTACATCTTCCTTTCTCCATTCTTATGAAAATTTCCTGATTTGTCTCTATATCCATCCTCTAATTCAGCCCTGAATGTGCTTTGGTCTTGAGTGGAACCATTTTTCAGTTTTCTATCTCTGTGTTTGGTCCTGAATGTTTTTCTGGCTGGATCCAATCTCATGGACAAATGTCATCTTCCTCTTTTTTCATAGAGAGCTAACCTGTATAAAGTAACATCAAAACTTCTCTGAGGTAGATCAGGTACAAATTTAATTTGGACTACATTGCACTGCTTTTGATCAATTTATACAATTATTATGAATTTCTTTTTTTTTTTTTTTTTTAAATATAGTTCCTTTAATTACTTTTTATTCTCAAAATGACAGTGTTCAAGGTCGTACTTTCTGTAATTGCAGTCAATTTAAGTTGACCTTTCTAGCATTAGGAATAATTGAAGCTGGCGTTTTTTCCCTCGGTTTAGTAGACAAGTTTTATAACTCTTTTTATTTGTTTTGGTCAGCTTTAAATATTCCGCACTTTGACATTCACATTATGGTGACTAACCTTCCAGGGTCTGATTTTTTGTCTGCTTTGAATAGAAGCCACCCTACCTGACTGTAGTCAAAGATTAATTTGGGGTTCCTAAGATCTTCACAATAAACTGAACCTTTATGATTTTTAGTAAATATGAAGTCCAGCTCCTGGAGTGAGTGTCCAAGATAAGGTTACACGTTTTTGCTTTCTTACATAAATTACATTTTCATTTTCCTTTTTGTAATTTTTACATTTGAATATACTTTTTTTGCAGTAAGAAATAGGTGTTTGTTTATTTTTGGATGTTTGCACCAAGTTTTTACAAATTTTAAGATGTGTTGAGTGAAGTTACTAAATCATCATGTTCTTTTTTTTTATTATTCCCATCAAAATTTGTATTCTGTCTAATGTTATTGATCATTGAATGGGAATACAGTGTTGGTGAGAAGAGTTTCTCATCTGTCTTATAACATTCCTCACATCTTATATGAATTTTAATTCCGCTGTTCCCTGCTACTGTCTCTGTGTAATAATAATCCAAAAAGTTGTTGCTTGAGAGTTTTTTCCAGGCATACTATAATCAATAACTTCAATCAGTTTGTCTGGATATCTCTCCCTCTTAATTTTGAATTGAAATTAATCACTAGGATATTTTTGTTTGTTTTAAAGTTTATTGTTGTGTTGGTTTCAGAGAGAGGGAAATATTCATTTTTAAGTACAATGCAGTGCTTCATATCAAGTGACCTGGTAACCTAATTTTGATGGTTGTAAAGGACCTCTTGTTTGATCCTCTTAACATGCCTCAGTCCCTGAACGTGATTTTTTTCCCTGAAAAGATCACACTCTATAATGTTGTAATTTTGTTGATCCATTTTGTGTTGTACAGGCTTGCTGTTTGTTGCAGTGTGCAGTCTCAGGAGGAGACTCACGATGTCGCTGTGCACCAGCTGTAGTACACTGAGTGTCGACATCCACCCAGTTCTGCCAGTATAATAGGACTGAAGTGCAGTTGTTTATCGTTCAGTGAAAGAAGGGCTTGGATTTTAGAATTCTTTTGAGGCAGGTTCAAGTCTTTCAGTATTTTTTTTTTCCGACTCTGACGGGGACATCTTTACTGTTTCGTTTCCGTGATGGCTTTCACGGTTCTTGCTTTACAATGTTCTGTTGGTTTGCTGCTCTTTTCTCTGCAATTCGCCAATGGAGATATAAGCTATTCTTTTCCAGAGGAGATGAAACGCGGATCCGTGATTGGAAACATCGCCAAGGATTTGGGTCTTGAAACGGGCAGACTGTCTACTCGAAAGGCCCGCATTGACACCGAAGAGAGTGACAAGCATTATTGTGGCTTGGACCTTCGTAATGGTGATCTGATTCTTGCAGAGAGGATCGACAGAGAGGGCCTTTGTGGAGACAAAGCATCCTGCGTTTTGAAACAAGAACTAATGTTAGAGAATCCCTTGGAACTGCATCGAATTAGTTTGCATATCCAGGATATAAACGATAACTCTCCTCAATTTAACAGAGAATTGATTGAAATTGATATTAGCGAGTCTGCGGTGAAGGGAGCTCGTTTTCCAATAGAGGAAGCGCATGATGCAGATGTAGGAAAATATGCAGTTCAAACGTACAGCCTCCAAAAGAATGATAATTTCATTCTAGGCGTTGGAACAAATTCTGTGGAGCTTGTTCTTAACCAAGAGCTCGACCGTGAAAAGCTGAAAGAGATGAATCTAGTTCTTACAGCTCTGGATGGAGGCTCACCTCAAAGGTCAGGTACTGTAGTAATTCACGTCACTGTACTGGATGCTAATGATAACGTACCAGTGTTTAGCCAGGCAGTTTATAAAACCAGTCTGCCTGAAAACTCTCCACTGGGTACTGTTGTGTTGACAGTGAGTGCTACTGATGCAGACGAGGGATTAAATGGAGCAGTTACATATGATTTTGGACACATTTCCGACGAAGTGAAGTCAGTGTTTAACATCGATCATAAGACAGGTGAAATAAAACTGACTACAGCTATTGATTTTGAAACTACATCATCGTTTGAATTGCGCATAACAGCAAAGGATGGTTTGGGATTGACCTCATATGCGAAAGCGATTATAGATGTTACTGACATAAACGACAATGCTCCAGTGATATACCTGAAGTCACTGACCAATCTCATACCTGAGAACGTGTCACCTGGTACAGAGGTGGGCATCGTCAACGTGCAGGACAGAGACTCTGAGACTAACAGACAGGTCCGCTGCTCCATTCAGCAAAATGTCCCTTTTAAGTTGGTTCCTTCTATTAAAAACTATTATTCTCTGGTGAGCACAGGACAGCTGGACCGTGAAGTAGTGTCTGATTACAACATTACAATCACTGCCACTGACGAGGGCTCTCCACCTCTGTCCTCGTCTAAAAGTGTTCAGTTATCTGTAGCAGACATCAACGACAACCCACCTGTGTTTGAGGAGCAGTCGTACAGCGCATATGTGAGTGAGAACAACAAACCTGGCTCCACTTTATGTTCGGTGAGTGCTCGAGACCCCGACTGGAGACAGAACGGTACAGTGATTTATTCTCTGTTAGGCGGAGAGGTGAACGGTGCCCCGGTGTCCTCCTATGTGTCTGTGAACGGAGACACGGGTGTGATCCACGCTGTGAGGTCGTTTGATTATGAACAGTTCAGGAGCTTCAAAGTGCACGTGATGGCCAGAGACAACGGCTCTCCTCCTCTTAGCAGCAACGTGACCGTGAGTTTGTTCATATCGGATGTGAATGACAACTCTCCTCAGATCCTGTACCCCGGGCCGGAGGGCAACTTGTTCATGACCGAGCTGGTCCCCAAATCTGCACACGGAGGCTCTCTGGTGTCCAAAGTGATAGCGGTGGACGCGGACTCCGGACAGAACGCCTGGCTGTCGTATCATATCGTGAAATCCAGTGATCCGGGACTTTTCTCTATTGGTGTCCACAGCGGAGAGATCAGGACCCAGCGGGACATTTCTGAATCTGACAGCATGAAACAGAACCTTATTGTGGCAGTGAAAGATAACGGACAGCCCTCTCTGTCTGCCACGTGCTCCATGTATTTACTGATTTCTGATAACTTGGCTGAGGTGCCAGAACTGAAGGACATTTCTTATGATGAGAAGAACTCCAAACTGACCTCTTATCTGATCATCGCGCTGGTGTGTGTGTCTACGTTTTTCCTGACCTTCATCATCATCATCCTGGGTGTGAGGTTTTGTCGCAGGAGAAAGCCCAGACTGTTGTTTGACGGAGCAGTGGCCATCCCCAGCGCGTATCTCCCTCCAAATTACGCAGATGTTGATGGCACAGGAACTTTACGCAGTGCTTACAATTATGACGCCTACCTGACTACAGGGTCTCGAACCAGTGACTTCAAGTTTGTGTCATCTTATAATGACAACACACTGCCTGCTGACCAGACTCTGAGGAAGAGTCCATCAGACTTTGCTGACGTGTTTGGAGACTGTGATGACTCTCCCGAGGTAGGAACACGTGTCAAATTCAACTGGATCATTTCTGTCTTTGGTTTTGACTGATAAAGAGGATTATTTAAAGGTAAACTAGAGTTATTGTTTTTTTTTTTTTAAGGAAACTCATTTTCTTGCGGCTTAAAAAGTTATTTTTAATCCTCATCTACTGATTCGAATGCATTCCAACCAGAGGTTTTCCTTTAGTTGCAATTTCTTGCTTTCTTTATCACCTTTTGGTACATTGTGATCTTTAAATGTCCTCTCATGGTTCAGTTGTCGTAATTTGAGTTTCACAGAATGAGTACAAATTTTTGAAATTTTGAAGACAGTTGTCCCTTACATTTG
This sequence comes from Labroides dimidiatus, assembly GCA_030710495.1. Classification (NCBI taxonomy): domain Eukaryota; kingdom Metazoa; phylum Chordata; class Actinopteri; order Labriformes; family Labridae; genus Labroides; species Labroides dimidiatus. The sequence goes on along the minus strand of CM061150.1, from coordinate 17,002,744 downwards.
ACTCTTCTATGAAGTTCAGTGGTTCATTTCAGCCAGTGCCTTTTTATAGTTTAAGCCAGCATATATCATTTAGCTATGCTCTAACTATGATTACTATCCCGAGGTAGGGACATGTTTAAAATACACTCCCAGTTTTATTTTGATGGACAGTTCACCATCAGCTTTTACTTGTCATTAAGCACTTGTCATGGGATTTAGGCACTTGATGTGTCTTTGGTTTTTCAAAATTAAAGACGTCACTTAACTTTTTCAGCAGCATTTCTTGGTGTTCTTGGTGACTTATTAATTCATGACACCTTTTGTGTCTTGAATATTAATGTTCATTTTCTTTAGTTTTCAGGGTCTCCTTCACATGGTTATTGTTCTAGTTTTTCTCTTTCCCCTGTGACTCTGGGGAACATGCTTGTATCGTTTGGCTGTTTCAGTATTTTTCTCAACCATCTTTTTTCAACTTTCTCTTGAATCTTCAGTGAATGTATTTCACGAATTGGACTTTTAAGCGGCTTTGAGCCTCATGTCTTGTAGAAAGATCCTTGATGTATGTCTACCTAACCTCAGACTCTCAGCTTATGATTTACATTTTTTACTTTAAATGTAAAAAAATTCCAGAGTACTACTCTATGAGTGCAACTTTCCTGGTGTTTTGTGTCGTGTGCAATTGTGACTGTGCTGAGTTGATGCTTGGTTTCAGTGTCTCTGTCCTTGGTGCTGAAAGTGTGAGTTGTCCCCTGACTTTTCTTGGACCTATTCTCTTTATGTCATATCATTTTATTCTCTTACACCTAAGAAAACATTGCTATGTTGTTGTTGTACTTTTCAAACATTCTGAAATGATTTGTTTTAAGTTATTAATAGTTCAGGAATTTGGCATGTCTTTCTTGAGGGAATCATCAAGTTAGAACAGAAATATTTTCCTTTGAATAAGTTAAGTGTAAGGGCCATTTCTAGATTTGTGTGTGTGTGTGTGTGTGTGTGTGTGTGTGTGTGTGTGTGTGTGTGTGTGTGTGTGTGTGTGTGTGTGTTTAATGTCAAGTCATCTACTAGGTGTAAACAATTTGCCAGGTCACACGTCTACTTATCGTAGGAGCTTTTATCAGGTAACAGGTGCGTCTAGATGTGGGGAGCACATGCAGTGTTTTGACTGCAACGCTGGACGCTGGTTTGAGCGAAGTTGATGAAATTTTGCCAAGTATGGATGTGTGGAGATTGATGGACACTTGTGGTTTAATTATTTCATGTGATACTGTGAAGAAGACTCAATAATAAATAAGTTTTCCACAATTCAACAAGAAGACGTCAGATATTCATTACTCAATACAAAGCAGTGCAGGCTTAGCTGCTAAATCAAGCTTAGCATGCAACTTCCACCCACCTGTATAACATCATCTAAACTGGACGATAGACTACTTCTGTGTTAAATTCTGATGCTGATGCGTTGATGTGTTCTATTTTGATTTGAATGTGGTAGTTTTTGTAACTGGCAGATGTGTGCAGACACTGTCAAATGAGGTTTTGGGCCCCTTCATTCCAATATTTAACAGTTCTCATTGTTTGTAACATTAATTTATGTTACTTAGTTGGATTCGTTTTTTATTCCCATATCAAACATTGTGTGAACCACCAGTTTGTATTAACTGAACCCTTTGGTTGTTGTGTTCTTGACATCATATATTCCTATTATCTGAAAAACACATTGACATACACCAGTACAGGATATCTGTTGTGTTTGACTTTCTAGAAGTCCAACACATTACTTGAAGAGATGTTGTTCTTTCTCTTCAAGATCTGTTTGGAAAGTTGGACAATGAGACAACAATTGTACTCATTTGAGGGCTTGTTTCCAAAGTAGTTGACAATGAAAACAACTTTCAAGTGACTGATAAAATGTCAAAAAACAAAACAAAACAAAACAAAACAAAACAAAACAAAATGACTCTTCAATTGTTTGAGGAAGGTTTTCTGTATTTACACATTCTGCATTATCTGCTTTCAAAGTGAATTCACTTAATAATGTTGAGCACAAATTTCCAGCCTCAAACTTAAGTTAAAGCTAGAATATAGGATCACATAAAACTCACTGTGAGCAGTTCTTTTATATTATAAATCTGCATTTTTACTCATGAAAGGAAAATGCACCGGTTTGTGGGTTTCAAATAAACTGCTATGTTTTATTTGAACTCAGGGTGTCACTATATACCAGCTCAGGAATCAGATGTTCTGGCTGCTTTGCACACCACCCTTACCCCGATTGACCAGCCCTGTATTCTTTGTAGTCCTCAATACCGACGGCAGAATGTTCGGAGAGGACATCCACTGAATACAAACGTATTTTAATGTGAAGACTTCTGTGTGTATTGAGTAGTTCTAAAGAATGGATCAACGGGCTGTTTTTCGGAGCTTCTGCTTTGTCCTTTTCTTTGTCGTGGTGCATTACGCACACGGAGATCTGAGCTATTCTGTCCAGGAGGAGCTGAAGCGTGGATCTGTTATCGGAAATATTGCCAAGGATCTGGGCCTGGAGGTGGGCAGACTGTCTGCTCGTAAAGCTCGTGTTGACATGGAGGGAAACGATAAACAGTACTGCGGGGTTAACCTACAGAGCGGAGATTTATTCGTGTCTGAAAGGATTGACAGAGAGGAGCATTGTGGAGAAAAGCCTTCGTGTGTTCTCAAATTCGACTTGCTTCTGGAGAATCCATTGGAGTTACACCGGTTGTCTCTGCAGGTGCAGGATGTGAACGACAATGCACCAATATTCCCAAAAGATTTGATAAAGCTAGAAATTAGAGAATCAGCTGTGAAGGGAGCGAAGTATCGCATCAACGCGGCGCAAGATGCAGACATAGGCAAGAACTCCGTTCAGAGCTACATTTTGCAACAAAATCCTCACTTTGTGTTCAGTATTCAGACCACAAGTGCTGGCAGGAAATACGGTGAGCTGGTTTTGGATAAAGAGTTAGACCGAGAGGAGCAGCAGGAAATGAAATTGTTGCTCACAGCTGTGGATGGAGGTTCTCCTCAGAGATCCGGGACTGTGGTCATACACGTCATTGTACTTGATGCTAATGATAACGCCCCAGTGTTCACTGAGAGCGTTTATACGGCAACGATAGCAGAAAACTCCCCCATCAATACCCCTGTTATCACCGTGACTGCATCAGACGCAGACGAAGGTGTTAACGGAGAGGTGACATATGAGTTCAGTCGAATCTCTGACAAGACACAAAAGCTTTTTGCGCTGGATGAGAAAACTGGAGTGATCAGTGTAGCAGGAAGCATCGATTATGAAGACAGACAAAAATATGAAGTATTTGTTGAGGCCAAAGATGGATATGGTCTTTCATCAGAAGCAAAAGTGATTATTGATATCACTGATGTGAATGATAATGCTCCTCTGATTTATATAAAATCACTGACCAATCTCATACCTGAGAACGTGTCACCTGGTACAGAGGTGGGCATCGTCAACGTGCAGGACAGAGACTCCGAGACTAACAGACAGGTCCGCTGCTCCATTCAGCAAAATGTCCCTTTTAAGTTGGTTCCTTCTATTAAAAACTATTATTCTCTGGTGAGCACAGGACAGCTGGACCGTGAAGTAGTGTCTGATTACAACATTACAATCACTGCCACTGACGAGGGCTCTCCACCTCTGTCCTCGTCTAAAAGTGTTCAGTTATCTGTAGCAGACATCAACGACAACCCACCTGTGTTTGAGGAGCAGTCGTACAGCGCATATGTGAGTGAGAACAACAAACCTGGCTCCACTTTATGTTCGGTGAGTGCTCGAGACCCCGACTGGAGACAGAACGGTACAGTGATTTATTCTCTGTTAGGCGGAGAGGTGAACGGTGCCCCGGTGTCCTCCTATGTGTCTGTGAACGGAGACACGGGGGTGATCCACGTTGTGAGGTCGTTTGATTATGAACAGTTCAGGAGCTTCAAAGTGCACGTGATGGCCAAAGACAACGGCTCTCCTCCTCTGAGCAGCAACGTGACCGTGAGTGTGTTCATATCGGATGTGAATGACAACTCTCCTCAGATCCTGTACCCCGGACCGGAGGGCAACTCGTTCATGACCGAGCTGGTCCCCAAAGCTGCACACGGAGGCTCTCTGGTGTCCAAAGTGATAGCGGTGGACGCGGACTCCGGACAGAACGCCTGGCTGTCGTATCATATCGTGAAATCCAGCGATCCGGGACTTTTCTCTATTGGTGTCCACAGCGGAGAGATCAGGACCCAGCGGGACATTTCTGAATCTGACAGCATGAAACAGAACCTTATTGTGGCAGTGAAAGATAACGGGCAGCCCTCTCTGTCTGCCACGTGCTCCATGTATTTACTGATTTCTGATAACTTGGCTGAGGTGCCAGAACTGAAGGACATTTCTTATGATGAGAAGAACTCCAAACTGACCTCTTATCTGATCATCGCGCTGGTGTGCGTGTCTACGTTTTTCCTGACCTTCATCATCATCATCCTGGGTGTGAGGTTTTGTCGCAGGAGAAAGCCCAGACTGTTGTTTGACGGAGCAGTGGCCATCCCCAGCGCGTATCTCCCTCCAAATTACGCAGATGTTGACGGCACAGGAACTTTACGCAGTGCTTACAATTATGACGCCTACCTGACTACAGGGTCTCGAACCAGTGACTTCAAGTTTGTGTCATCTTACAATGACAACACACTGCCTGCTGACCAGACTCTGAGGAAAAGTCCATCAGACTTTGCCGACATGTTTGGAGACTGCGATGACTCTCCTGAGGTAGGAACGTGTGCTAAACAGAGTTATTCCCCGCCCCCCCCCCCCAATACTATCTTTTAAAGTTTGTAAAAAAAGGTGTACACTTGTCGAGTGGTTGCAAGACCTTGGTGTTTCTTAAATGTTTCAGCACTGCTATATTTGCCACAAATTCAGTCTTGGATAAGGTAGCGTTTTTCATGCTGCATTAATTTTTCAGTATTTTTTCACTCTTGAGTGAAATTATTGTGAGGCTTCGGGCTCTATTATGTTTTCCCTGAACTGTGAGACAATCTTGCTTCACTCTATTCTGTCACCTGGTCTTTGAATGGAATACAGAAACTGGTCTAAAGTACACTCAAAAGGTTTTCACTTGAGGGCCTTCTTTGTTTTTCCCCAAAGAAAAAATTCCAGAAATGATGCTTGGAATTTATCAACCCTTGTTTTCCTTTTAAGCTTTGTTGTCAAGATTGTCTCAATGTGACCACTTCTCTTTATTTTCTATTGAGAGTTATTTCTAACCTCTTGTCCTTCTACATCCTTCTGTGCTTTTTTTCAGTGCTTTTTAACCCAAAAAGTATTAGGTCCTGACTTTGACATTTTCATCAGTTTAATTGATATTCTCAAGTCATTTAATGATACACACAAGTTATCAAGTTCATTTTTGCTTGTTCCCCCTGCTTTATAAATGACAGCATGAATTAGTGGTGCACATGCTGTGACTGCTGTCTCACTGAAAAGAAATGCCACTCATTTTCTCAAATGTGTCAGTGATAACAGAGAATAGTTGTTTTCAATGGACAAAATATTTTCTAATATGGTGATCTGTGGTTGTACATATCTAGGTATTTGTCCTCCTTTCAATGAAGCAGGGTGAAAGTCTGGTCAGCTGGTAAAAATGACAAATGTCAATCAGTGAAACCAATGTTTCCCTTCAAAAATCTGGTATTATGCAAAAAAGATATGATGGAGATTATTTAGCAGTCTGCTGCACTGTGAAATGAAAATTGATATGATTTCAAACCAGCTGACATAAATAGGGAGAGAACATTGATTTCTAGAGTACACTGACTTGCTCAGTGCAACAAAACCCCATTATCACATTTAGAAATAAATTATTTTACATATACTCTGACATATTTCATAACAAATAACTAATTACATCTGTACATTTGCACAAATTCTAGTAGGGTTAATTATTTAATACTTTTCAAGCTTTTGTGGTTACACTATATGACAGTTTAATGGAACTGATTCCTTTGATTAGTTAAAATGGTAGAAATATCATAAAAAACTATGTTACTAACAGAAATACAAGCTATGAATTTAAAAACAATCTAATGTTGTTTTAACAAGTTTAAATATTTTATTTATATATATATATATATATACAAATATATATATACACACACACACACACATATATATATATATATATATACACATATATGTGTGTGTGTGTGTGTTTGTGTGTGTGTGCAAACCTCTATTTGTCACTGTCGCAACACTCTTGGCTAAAGTATTTGAAGACTGTAGAGACTTTCTCAAGGAAGCAACATTTTAAGAGATACAGTGCTGCTTGAAAGTTTGTGAACCCCAGAAGACACTCACTGTTTTTGTAAAAAAAAAACCATTAAAATAACCTTATTAGATGCACATCCAAATCACATACACAGAAAGAGATATTTTCATCATTTAATTCAACAAAAGTGGATTATTTGACAGCAACTGAGAATTTAGTACGTGCTAAAGTATGAGAACCCTTGCTGTTAGTAGCTTGTGGCTCCTTTGGTTGCTATTACTTCAACCAAGCGTCTTCTGTAGCCACTAACCAGTGTCTCACATCTGCTTGTGGGGATTTTTGCCCACTCCTCCTTGCATAACTCTGCCAGTTGAGAGAGGTTGGAGGGACACCATCTTCTTAAGGTCTTGCCACAACATTTCAGTTGGATTAAGGTCTGGACTCTGACTGGTCCAATCCAGAGTATGGATTCTCTTCTCTGAAGCCATTCCTTTATAGTTTTCCTGGAATGCTTTGGGTCATTGTCTTGTTGCAGAATCCATTTTTGTTCCAGCTTCAACTCTCTGACTGATGGCAGGAGACTTTGGTCAAGAATTTCTTGATAGGCCTTAGAATTCATGGTTTCGTGGATAATGTGGAGTCGTCCAGGTCCAGAAGGAGAAAAGCAGTCCCAGACCTTTACATTTCTACCCTCATGCTTCACTGTTGGGAGGAGGTTCTTCTCTTGAAATGCAGTGTTGGCTTTTCTCCAAACATGGCGGTTTTGATTGTGACCAAATTTTTCTACTATGGAATCATCTGTCCAGAGGATGGACTTCCAGAAGGCCTTGGGTTTGTCCAAGTGCTCTCTGGCAAAGTTGAAACAGGCAGCTTTGTTCTTTTTTGAGAGCAGAGACTTCCTTTTGGCAACCCTCCCATGAATGCCATGGCTATTCAATTTTCTTCTGATTGTAGACACATGCACATTCATCCTAGATGCAACCAAGGAGGTCTGCAACTCTCTGGAGGTGATATGATATGTGGGTTGGCTTCTACCTGATTTATTATTTTTCTGGTGCTTCTGGGTGATTTTTTTGATTGGCGTCCACTTCTGGGCAGAGTTGCTGTAATGTTGAAGGCCTTCTATTTGTAGATAATTTGTCTTACAGTGGATGGATGAAGATGAAATCTTTTGGAAATGGTCTTATATCCTTCACCAGACTGATGGGCTGTCACTACCTCTACTTTATGTCACTGGATATCTCCTTCCCTCTTGTCATTGTTGATCTGTATGGACCTAAAGTGGTTTGGCTGGTTTCTTCTCTCTTTTAATTAGTGCTGACCAGACCCTTTCCCAAGGATGTCTCATGCCATTGGTCTGCGTAACTGATTAATTAAGCACCCAAATGTGTTTCACCTGAGTCCTTTACCTGCATGACTACCAGTGCAGCTGGGGGTTCACTTACTTTTGCATGTACACCCATTCTATGTTTTATATAGTTTTTGGGGTATGTATACAAGTCCCTCTAGAAAAGTATATACAACTGATAAACATAGATCTGACATTTCATTTATAAAAACTAGTGATGATAGAATAAGAAAATTGTGACAAAACAACAGAAACATCTAAACTGTTCAAGGGGTTCACAAACTTTCAAGCAGCACTGTATGTCTCTTGCTCATCTCTACTCTTGCCAGTATTTCATGATGTAACAAATGTGTCCCTTTAATTTGCTGTGTTCGTAGTTTTCAAAAACTTTGTTTTTTTGTTTCTGGTGGCTGCACGGTGGCACAGCTGTTAGTGTTGTTGCCTCACAGCAAGAAGGTCGCGGGTTTGAATCCCAGTTAGGGCACAGTGTGCCTTTCTGTGTGGAGTTTGCATGTTCTCCCTGTGCATGTGTGGCTTCTCCCTGGGTACTTCAGCGTCCTCTCTCTGTCCAAAAACATGCTCACTAGGTCCGTTGGCAATTTTAAATCGTCTGTAGGTGTGAGTGTGAGCGTGAAAGGTTGTGTGTCTCTGTGTGTCAGCCCTGTGATTGACTGGCAACCAGGACAGAGTGTACCCTGCCTCTCATCCTAAGCCAGCTGGAAGAGGCTTGAGCCACCCATGACCTTGAACAGGATAAGCGGTATAGAAGATGAATAAGTATTTCTTTGGTTAATTCATTAAAAGCTAAATAAGGTTCAATGAAATGGTGTTTTCCTTGACCCTGAAAAGCCTGAAATATTGCTCGGTTTGAGAGATAGTAGTCTTCCACCCTTTTGTGGTGTTTTAGGGTAAATCTGACTGCAACAGCTCTGGTCTACTCTGTGGATTCTTATTTTGAAATGGTTACTGGTCATAAATCATTTAGCCTGCTTTGTTTTTTTTTTTTTTATAACAAGGAAAATTGGTAAACACAGATTAATGGTCATGTCATAGGAACATATTAGGATGTATACCTGTAATTCTCTTGTTAAGCACATTTACAAAGTCACTGTTTTGGTTTCTTCCAAACACTTTTGACTTTATTTATTCTTAACCTCCTTTGAAACATTAGCTTCTGTCCAAAGAGTTTATCGCTGTCCTTGGTGCTAAACTTTGATGCTGTGCTCTGAAGTAGTGCACTTCTCAAAGTTTTTCTGCATTTATGCCTTTTGTTTAGGTGCTCTTTCTAAATCTTTTCTTTCCAAACTCTAGTAAGGTACAAACTTAATTTTTTTATACATACTCTTTGTTTTTGATGCTGGACTCTTTTGAATTTCTGATGCCTTGTAGGAATAGGTTGCTACTGTTTGCGGCATAGCCCCCTCCCACCATATTTCCAAGACTACCTCAGTGGATTTGTTGCAGTACAGATTTTACTGAAGATTTAATTTTGTTCCTCTATTTTTATAAGTGAGCATGACATTAGTCTGTAATCTATTGTCACTGTAGACTTTTTTTTCTCCTTATTGATACCTATTATAATTCCATCCCTGTATAAAGCTCATGACCATATTTCAGTTGTATAATACGATTAGAAAAAGGAGCATCTGTTTTAGTGTGTTTGGCTGTAAGAGCCAGCTTGTGTTGGTTGACTGGCTTTGTAAATAGATCTGTGTTTGGGGAAATATCTTGAAAATTGAATTTATAAGCTCATCTGTCACTGACACGTTTTTTTCATCACAAAATTAAACAGAAGCAGACATGCTCCATTTTATTTAAAAGTGACTGTTCAAATTGCATCCTATGTCCCTCCCGTTGAAAAGCTAAAAAAAACAGTTGTCATTTCATCTCCTCACACTACTTTAGAGCACACCATGACTGGTGATCTTTCTTGACTTAACAGAATGTTCACAGTATTTAATATAAAATAGTGTTTGATTGCAGAGCTGTCAGTGTAAGAATACCACTTTGTGGAAGTCTATGTTTAAAAGGTTGATCAAGTTTCTCTCAGAAGTCCATAATAGTTGTAGTTCTTACTCATAATCAGTGAACGATGCCACGTTTTGTTTTTTTGTTTTTGTGAGAAATGAGGGACACACTTTTTTTCGTGATTTGCACAAACATTTTCCACGTCCCTGTTATACCGGACAAATACTCATGGTGTCAGTATGTACTAGCAAACGAGAGGGCACAGCCTATCGCCACCCTTTTGCTTGAACGACAGTAAAGGCTCTCTGTGCTTTTGTATCACACCGCTTCGTTATGGACTGCTATGAAACTGTCTTTATTTGCTGGTAGAAAACGCAAATCCGCAGTCGAAATCTTTCGACATTTCATCTATTTATGTGTAAGTGATCTGTGACGCATTGACAATGGTAATTATCAAAGGCACGGTGCATATCCTCCTGGCTGTTATTTTTGTCGCCCTCCACCCAGTCTTTGGAGACGTGAGCTACTCGATACTAGAGGAGATGAAACGTGGATCTGTAATTGGGAATATCGCAAAGGATCTGGGACTAGAATCGGCCAGACTGTCTGCTCGTAAGGCCCGCATTGATACTGAGGATAACAGTGTGAAGTACTGCGGAGTGAATCTCAACACCGGAGATCTGATCGTTCAAGAACGGATCGACAGAGAAGGTCTTTGTGCAAAAAGAGCATCATGTGTCCTGAAACAGGAACTCGTCCTGGAGAATCCTTTAGAGGTACACCGTATTAACATCCGCGTTCAAGATATCAACGACAATTCACCTCAGTTTAAAGAAGAGTCACTGAAATTTGAAATCAGTGAGTCAGTGGTCAAGGGTGCGCGATTCCTCTTGGATGAGGCACACGATGCAGACATCGGAGAAAATGCTGTGCAGGGCTACTCTCTACAGCAGAATGATCATTTCAAATTAAATATAAACACAAAGGCCGGTGGACGAAAATATGGTGAATTAATTTTGGAGAAAGAGTTAGACAGAGAGGACAAAAGAGAGCTCCAGTTATTGCTGACTGCATTTGATGGAGGCTCTCCTCGAAGATCAGGCACTGTAGTCATACACGTCACCGTCCTGGATGCTAATGATAATGTACCAGTGTTCAGTCAGTCCGTATATAAGGCCAGTCTGCCTGAAAACTCTGCTGTGGATACATTGGTGATCACAGTGAGTGCCACAGATGCAGACGAGGGAGTAAATGGTGAAATAACTTATAGCTTTGATCATGTTTCGGATGAAAGCCAGATTTTCTCTCTGAACTCTAAAACTGGAGAAATCCGAGTTGCAGGATCTATTGATTATGAAAAGGAAAAATCTTATGAAATGCAGATTAGCGCAAAAGACGGACTCGGATCTGCGTCATACGCTACCCTAATAATTGATATAACCGACATAAATGACAATGCCCCAGTGATATACCTGAAGTCACTGACCAATCCCATACCTGAGAACGTGTCACCTGGTACAGAGGTGGGCATCATCAACGTGCAGGACAGAGACTCTGAGACTAACAGACAGGTCCGCTGCTCCATTCAGCAAAATGTCCCTTTTAAGTTGGTTCCTTCTATTAAAAACTATTATTCTCTGGTGAGCACAGGACAGCTGGACCGTGAAGTAGTGTCTGATTACAACATTACAATCACTGCCACTGACGAGGGCTCTCCACCTCTGTCCTCGTCTAAAAGTGTTCAGTTATCTGTAGCAGACATCAACGACAACCCACCTGTGTTTGAGGAGCAGTCGTACAGCGCATATGTGAGTGAGAACAACAAACCTGGCTCCACTTTATGTTCGGTGAGTGCTCGAGACCCCGACTGGAGACAGAACGGTACAGTGATTTATTCTCTGTTAGGCGGAGAGGTGAACGGTGCCCCGGTGTCGTCCTATGTGTCTGTGAACGGAGACACGGGGGTGATCCACGCTGTGAGGTCGTTTGATTATGAACAGTTCAGGAGCTTCAAAGTGCACGTGATGGCCAGAGACAACGGCTCTCCTCCTCTGAGCAGCAACGTGACCGTGAGTGTGTTCATATCGGATGTGAATGACAACTCTCCTCAGATTCTGTACCCCGGGCCGGAGGGCAACTCGTTCATGACCGAGCTGGTCCCCAAAGCTGCACACGGAGGCTCTCTGGTGTCCAAAGTGATAGCGGTGGACGCGGACTCCGGACAGAACGCCTGGCTGTCGTATCATATAGTGAAATCCAGTGATCCGGGACTTTTCACTATTGGTGTCCACAGCGGAGAGATCAGGACCCAGCGGGACATTTCTGAATCTGACAGCATGAAACAGAACCTTATTGTGGCAGTGAAAGATAACGGACAGCCCTCTCTGTCTGCCACGTGCTCCATGTATTTACTGATTTCTGATAACTTGGCTGAGGTGCCAGAACTGAAGGACATTTCTTATGATGAGAAGAACTCCAAACTGACCTCTTATCTGATCATCGCGCTGGTGTGTGTGTCTACGTTTTTCCTGACCTTCATCATCATCATCCTGGGTGTGAGGTTTTGTCGCAGGAGAAAGCCCAGACTGTTGTTTGACGGAGCAGTGGCCATCCCCAGCGCGTATCTCCCCCCGAATTATGCAGATGTTGACGGCACAGGAACTTTACGCAGTGCTTACAATTATGACGCCTACCTGACAACAGGGTCTCGAACCAGTGACTTCAAGTTTGTGTCATCTTACAATGACAACACACTGCCTGCTGACCAGACTCTGAGAAAAAGTCCATCAGACTTTGCTGATGTGTTCGGAGACTGTGATGACTCTCCTGAGGTAGGAACATGTGTTCAAATACAGTTTGGCTTATTTTGCTCAGTCTCCTGCACAGGTTTTGAAGATGTCATACAAGGAAGCAAATGTTTTCTATTGGTTCAGGCAATAGCACAATTTCTATAATACTTTTCACCCTTGATGTAGACATTGTAAATCTGAAACCGTTTCTCTTCTCTCCCTGTCCTTTCTGTTGCTAATCTATTTCACAGTCAGATAGAAAAAAATACTTTCCCCGGGTGTTCTCAGATTTTAGTTCTCTGTCACATTTTATAAGCTTCATATTTCATGCCGTTATGTTTCAGGTTTTCATGCCACCGGTCAAAAACATCTAAATTCATGCATTTCTCTTGGTTCGGTGATCAACAGGTTTTGCATCAAGTTTGAATTTGTTGCTCTGTTCTTTGTGTCCAGTGGGTTGTTTTAGGATTGATCATAGATTTAGAGACTATGACGGCTTTTCTGACATGCGCTAAATAATACTTAACCTCCATTGTTTCAGTGAACTCTTTAGATAATACACAATTATGCTTTTAGAGTTTACATCACGGGTTTTTAAACACTGTGCTGCTTTTGTTAGTTTATGGTCAAAATGAATAGCTTCTGCAAACGTGAACGGGCTGGTCTCAAATCTCATCGCTGCAGTTAAACTCAACTGTACAATTTTTGTATAGGTTAACGCGTGTCATTTCACCGTGAGCTCCTTCTGTATGAAGCACTGTGTCTGAAACACAAGGAACTTGTTTTTTTTTAATTATTGTAATTATTTATTTACTTTTAATTCATTAAAATTTCCATAGCATGAGACTTTTAGCTTTTCTGCTAAAAATCACTTTTCTATGAACACCTTTGGATATTTATCTCACAAATTTTGTGACTTTGCAGTACATGTACTCAGTCCTCTTTTTCTAATCCATAGTGTTTTCTCGCCACTATGCTTTGCTTCGAACTTTTATGGTGACAGACATATCCCTTTTGTGGTCAATGTGATACAAGATAAAACAGTATTCCAACAATTTTCTACACATATTTTCATTTATATGCCTAATCTACATCAACTGTGTACTCCTTAAATCGTGCTAAAAAAGAATCTGCCTCTGTCCTTGGTGCTGAATCTCTTGGCTGTTCTCAGTATTCAAGGGGGAAAAAAATCTTTATCTTTGTAGTTTAATGAAAAGCATGAATGAGCTGTCCTGTAACTTTGGTTGTTCCTTTCCTGAAATGCTACAAAGTACACAGTTTTTTTTCAGCATGTAAGAGGTTGAAAGGATTTCTTTTGAGGGAAAATCTGATAGTTGAAAGATGAGTAATTAATTTTGTCATTCGGTGAAACATAGCTTTTGTGTTAGTGTCATATTTCATGAAGTTTAATTCGGGCTCATGTTTCCTACAGTCAAGAGTTATAAATTTAATAACCCGACCTTCACTTCCAAATAATCAAAAATGACTTTTGATGAAAACAATAACAAAATTTAAATGGAAGTAGTGGATGGATTTACACATTTTTAAGACAGCTGTGTGCTATTCACTGCTCAGAATTAATACTTTTTTTTTGATGTGGTTATGATACTTGCACATTAACTAACTGCAGTGTTTTAAATGTTCACATAAAATTATTGTTAAGATTTTTGTCTTATACCCCTGGTAGACAAATTGTTGAAAGAAGTTCAATCTTAGCAGATATTTTTACACAATCGAAACAACATCTTTATGTTGATCCATCAACGTAAAGGAAGCGATGCTGTTGTATTTGATGAAAGTTTTTACGTAATTCTAACCCTTGCATTGATTGAAAACATTATATATATATATATATATATATATATATATATATATATATATATATATATATATATATATCATTTTCTCAGAGAGTTAGACGGACAGAAAGATACGTAATGTTGACTTGACTGGTTAAGGAGCACTGAACTCTGAACGAACGAAAGCCGTCGTTGTTCATTTTTTTAAACATTATTATTATCTTAAATATATCTATCAATTTGATTGGCTTTAAGTTGTTTTGTTTCCATAAATCTTAGAACAGCAAAACAGCAACCCTTTTTTATAAGAAGGATGATCGGAAAGCACTTAAGACAACCCTATGAAACTTTTGCATAGCTTATTAAACAGATCATTTACATAGTAACGGTCAGTGCAGACGGACTCTGTGATTTCAAATAAACTGCTATGTTTTATTTGTACTCACGGTGTCACTATTGACCAGCTTAGGAGTCGGATGTTCTGGCTGCTTTGCACACCACCCTTATTCCCATTGACCAGCCCTGTGTTTTCTGTAGCCCTCATTACCGACGGCATATCCTTGGAGAGCACATATATTGAAAAAAAAAAAAACGAATATTAATGTGAAGACTTTTTTTGTGTGTATTAGTTAAGGAGTTCTCCCAGAGGATGATGGATAAACGGGTTGATTTTTGGAGCTTCTATTTTGTCCTTTTCTTTGTCGTGGTGCATTACGCACACGGAGACCTGAGCTATCCTGTCCAGGAGGAGCTGAAGCGTGGATCTGTTATCGGAAATATTGCCAAGGATCTGGGCCTGGAGGTGGGCACACTGTCTGCTCGTAAAGCTCGAATTGACATGGAGGGAAACGATAAACAGTACTGCGGGGTTAACCTACAGAGCGGAGATTTATTCGTGTCTGAAAGGATTGACAGAGAGGAGCATTGTGGAGAAAAGCCTTCGTGTGTTCTCAAATTCGACCTGCTTCTGGAGAATCCATTGGAGTTACACCGTTTGTCTTTGCAGGTGCAGGATGTGAACGACAATGCGCCAATATTTCAAAAGGATGTGATAAAGCTAGAAATTAGAGAATCGGCTGACAAAGGGGCTAGGTATCGTATTCATGCAGCACACGATGCAGACATCGGCAAGAACTCCGTGCAGAGCTACATTTTGCAACAAAATCCTCACTTTGTGTTCAGTATTCAGACCACAAGTGCTGGTACTAAATACGGTGAGCTGGTTTTGGATAAAGAGTTAGACCGAGAGGAGCAGCAGGAAATGAAATTGTTGCTCACAGCTGTGGATGGAGGTTCTCCTCAGAGATCCGGGACTGTGGTCATACACGTCATTGTACTTGATGCTAACGATAACGCCCCAGTGTTCAGTGAGAGTGTTTATACGGCAACGATAGCAGAAAACTCCCCCATCAATACCCCTGTTATCACCGTGACTGCATCAGACGCAGACGAAGGTGTTAACGGAGAGGTGACATATGAGTTCAGTCGAATCTCTGACAAGTCACGAAAGCTTTTTTCCCTGGATGAGAAAACTGGAGTGATCAGTGTAGCAGGTAGCATCGATTATGAAGACAGACAAAAATATGAAGTGTCTGTGGGGGCCAAAGATGGATATGGTCTCACCTCAGAAGCAAAATTGATAATTGATATAACTGATGTGAATGATAATGCTCCTCTGATTTATATAAAATCACTGACCAATCCCATACCTGAGAACGTGTCACCTGGTACAGAGGTGGGCATCATCAACGTGCAGGACAGAGACTCTGAGACTAACAGACAGGTCCGCTGCTCCATTCAGCAAAATGTCCCTTTTAAGTTGGTTCCTTCTATTAAAAACTATTATTCTCTGGTGAGCACAGGACAGCTGGACCGTGAAGTAGTGTCCGATTACAACATTACAATCACTGCCACTGACGAGGGCTCTCCACCTCTGTCCTCGTCTAAAAGTGTTCAGTTATCTGTAGCAGACATCAACGACAACCCACCTGTGTTTGAGGAGCAGTCGTACAGCGCATATGTGAGTGAGAACAACAAACCTGGCTCCACTTTATGTTCGGTGAGTGCTCGAGACCCCGATTGGAGACAGAACGGTACAGTGATTTATTCTCTGTTAGGCGGAGAGGTGAACGGTGCCCCGGTGTCTTCCTATGTGTCTTTGAACGGAGACACGGGTGTGATCCACGCTGTGAGGTCGTTTGATTATGAACAGTTCAGGAGCTTCAAAGTGCAGGTGATGGCCAGAGACAACGGCTCTCCTCCTCTGAGCAGCAACGTGACCGTGAGTGTGTTCATATCGGACATGAATGACAACTCTCCTCAGATCCTGTACCCCGGGCCGGAGGGCAACTCGTTCATGACCGAGCTGGTCCCCAAAGCTGCACACGGAGGCTCTCTGGTGTCCAAAGTGATAGCGGTGGACGCGGACTCCGGACAGAACGCCTGGCTGTCGTATCATATAGTGAAATCCAGTGATCCGGGACTTTTCACTATTGGTGTCCACAGCGGAGAGATCAGGACCCAGCGGGACATTTCTGAATCTGACAGCATGAAACAGAACCTTATTGTGGCAGTGAAAGATAACGGACAGCCCTCTCTGTCTGCCACGTGCTCCATGTATTTACTGATTTCTGATAACTTGGCTGAGGTGCCAGAACTGAAGGACATTTCTTATGATGAGAAGAACTCCAAACTGACCTCTTATCTGATCATCGCGCTGGTGTGTGTGTCTACGTTTTTCCTGACCTTCATCATCATCATCCTGGGTGTGAGGTTTTGTCGCAGGAGAAAGCCCAGACTGTTGTTTGACGGAGCAGTGGCCATCCCCAGCGCGTATCTCCCTCCAAATTACGCAGATGTTGACGGCACAGGAACTTTACGCAGTGCTTACAATTATGACGCCTACCTGACAACAGGGTCTCGAACCAGTGACTTCAAGTTTGTGTCATCTTACAATGACAACACACTGCCTGCTGACCAGACTCTGAGGAAGAGTCCATCAGACTTTGCTGACGTGTTTGGAGATTGTGATGACTCTCCTGAGGTAGGAACATGTGCCAATTATAGGTTGATGTCTTTAGTTGTGGACAAATAATTCATCATAAACCAAAATATTATAGTTCACAGTGGTTTGGATAATCAGAAGACCTTGATATTTTGTGTATTCGTTCTACCTGCAAATTTTGATTCAACTGTTTTTTTCCAGCGATACATTACATGAGAATTACTCATGTGAAATCCTTTGTGATGTTTCAATTTTTTTTGATGTGTATCCAGAGATGGGACAAATTCTGATTTCAATTACGTCACTGCTCTCTGACTTGGTCTTTGCATGGGATATTGAAGCTTTATTAGGTTGCTGAAAAGATCAGTATATTCATCAGACTTGTTTGGAGACTTTGATGACTCTCCTGAGGTAGGGACCTTAATCAAATACTGCCTGGCCTTTTCATGATTTTTGGATCTTTCCCTTTCTTTTTTTTTTAATGACACGTTTGACATCAGGGTTTTATGCTTAAAATTTCATGCTTTCATGCTTAATTAAAATCAAGTGATGTGCATTTGTCTTGTTTTTTTTTTTTTTTTCCATTTTACTACGTTGCAAAAAATGATCTTATTCTATGAGCACATTTGTCTTGTACTTTTTTTTTTTTTGCCAGGACATTGGATATTCTTTCTTCCTTTTCAGTTGTCTGAAAGTATATATAATAATGTTCAAAAACATAGAGCATTTGGTGTTGTCCAAAAGAACGTTTCATATTTTCTATCTTAGGCATCATGTTTTACCTTTTTCTTTCCTCTTTAAGTCTTTCTGGACCCTACTTATATTTTTGATAAGATTTTCCTCATATTTTACATGAACATGGCTCTATGCACTGGCTGCATCTGGATTATATTTCAGTCTCTGTCCTTGGTACTGAAGCTCTCTGTTGCTCTCTAGATGCTTATTCGGGGTAAACATTGCATCTGTTGTGTTGTCGTTTTTATTAGAAAGACATTTCATATTTTCAGCTTGAGTTTGAGTGCAAATTCTTCTTCCTGTCGCACTTTTGAGCTCTCTAGGTCTCTTTTGTGGTTATGGTGATGTTCATTATAGTTTGGATGTTTGACGGCTTTTAGTGAGCACTGATGATTGCTGAAGTGTGTATAATTTAGTTTTAAGTTGTACTTTTTTTCTCTTCATTGTTATGTTGCACTACTCAGACACAATGGACTTTAGAGAGATACACATCCTACTCACTTAACATCATCATCCAACCTTTATTTGTTTTACTCACAGATCTTTGTGCACACGCCATTGCTTCAGAATGTTCAACCAACAGTTGTTTTCCTTTTTTTTTTTTTTTTTTTTGGACAGTGTTTTATTGAGCTCTGCCGCTGCCTAGTACCACTATGCTCCTTTTCTTCCTTGCAAACTATGAAATCAAATTTGCTGTGGGTATTTGCGTCTCTGTCCTCGGTGCTGAACTTATTTTTTCCACTCTGATATTTCCATCCTCTTTCCAGTACTTTTAGTAAATTTGTTATTGTAATAGTTTTTCTTGATCAGCTGGTATTGTGTTTTATTTTAATGTTTTTGGCTTCAATGTTATCATATGAGCTTGTTGGTCCTTTGGACTTTCATCAGTTTTGAGTCTGTGATCAGTGTACTGGGACATAATGGAAACATTTAAAAATTATGTGTCTGATTTTAATTGGTTTTGCGTTTAAATCCCCGTGAATTTCAGTTCATAAAATGATTGATTGGTGTTTGGGGGAAATGTTTCAGAGTGAATTTAAAGTATACCTGACAGAAGAAGCTAAAAACACTTTGGTAACTTTAAAATGACAACACATTGTTTGTTGACCAGTCTGAGGTAAAGTCCAGCAGATTTTTCTGAGGTATCTGGAGGCTCTGATTACTCTCCAGATTCACGTACTTTCACCAGTTGCTTCTTTTTCTTAGAACATGGACAGTATTAAATGAAGTAACACAGATTCCCTGCTAGGTTTAATTGTTAAAGAGTTTACAAGAGCTTTGAGTGTCCTGAGTTATTTAAACTTATGCCAATCGTTCATACAGATCTTGGTAGGACGATGTTTTCATTCTTCTCTTCAGATGCATGTGGTATTGTGTGTTTGAGCCACTGAAACAAAAGTCACATCCTTGGCAGTCTTGAACTTTGTTCAAAATTCTTCAGTTGGATCCTCATTATCCTCCACAACATGGTTGATAGGCCTTCTGTATCTTTCATGATGGTCTGTTCTTGCTACATACAGTCTTGATCAAATTTGTTTTGGTCAAATTTAAATTAATTGAGAGAAAACCTGTTATCTGTGATAAATCCCTGTTTTTGTTTTTGTTTTTTTTTTTCTATTTTATCAATTGATCAAACAAAGGTGTGGGAGCCTTTGTGTCTTTAAAAGATTATTGTGCGCCCCTGTCCTTGGTCCTGAAACTCTTTTAGTCTGTGAACACCTAGACCAGGGGTGGCCAACCTGTGGCTCGTGAGCCGTATGCGGCTCTTTACCTGTCAGTGTGTGGCTCATCGATTCATTGAGCCCTCAAAAAGAGGAGCGTTTTATTGTGACATAAAGAAAAGAAACAACAGAAAGAAAGTTCATTTATAGGGATAAACATGTTGACAGTTTTATTTTTTACACGCTTTCTGTCTCTCCTACGATTTCATTCCTTCCTCTTTCTGCATCCATGACAATAAGTTTGTGTCTGTAGCCTGAAAGTTGGGGAGAAGACAGAAGCTTTGTGTGTGTTTTTACTCATGGGTACTCAGTTGTGTGAGATAAATAAATCTGACTTTAAAAATTGGAAATGCGTTGATTTTCATGTTGTCATTTCATGTTGATGTGAGGGAGGGATTGTGTTTGTAAGCCCACGTGTCTGATGTGGCTCTTTGTCGTACCGTGGTCATTTTGTGGCTCTTGGTCGCTGACTGGTTGGCCACCCCTGACCTAGACAAAGCATTTGCCAGTTTTTTTTCCTGTTCTGCTAAATTTAAAAATAAATTGAGAGTGTTGTTAGGTTTAGCTGACTGTTTCTTATTTGCAGACAAGATGAACTTTTACCTGCTCAGACGTTTCTGAGAAAAAGCTCTAACTAGACTGTTCAAGAACTTACTGAAGGAGTCTTGCTAAATTATAAGAGTTTATATGGAATTTTATAATTAAAAATCAATCTTTATTTTTGTGGTTATGTGTTGATAAAGCTGTGCTTTATCCGTTTAGATAATTCTCTTGTATAAAAAATATTTTTATTTATTTTCTTTGTCTTAAGTGACAAATTTCAAGAAAAAAATAAGGAGTTACTTTATTTTCAAAATTCCAGGGAAGAGATATCTTTTATCTGAAAGACAATGAAGCTCTTTATAACATATTTTCTTTTTGGGTTGGTTCTTTTTGGCTGTGCTTTCAATAAGTTAAGAACACATCTTGATTTTCTGCTGCAGTTTATGAAAGGTGTTTTTTTTTTTTTTTTTTTTTTTTCTGAGATAGGTTTTGTCACACAGAACCTTAAAATTCAGTAGTGCTGACAGAAGATTGTCCCTTGAGAAACCTTTTTAGCTACTTAATTTTTCCATTGAGTTGTCTCTTCATAGATTCTGATTGCATGTCCAACAAAACAGTGAGGATGAAGCTGTTTTTCAGGCAGAATATAAAAACATTCTGTTTCTGTACCTTCAGAGACATGCAAAACCTTTATCAAAATTCAAAATTATACGTATCTAAGAAGCAATCATACAATAATACATTTAAATGTCTCTGTGCCAGCAGTTCAACGCAGCCCAGCAAAGTCAACTTTAATCAAGGAAAGTGATTAAATTAATAGTTCATGGTATGCCCCTTAAGAGTGAAGTTTTTCATGTACATCAGGGGACAAATATGCCTCTCTGCTCCTTATATGAATTCCTCTCATGGAAAGAGAAGCACTAAACCAGTGTCCTCTCTCTGAAGACATTCAGTTGATTGTTCTCCACTTAGAGAACAGATAGTAAGTGAAGAGAGAATAATAGAAAAATGTAATTTAGGTGCATGCTGTGTTTAGACCCGTCATTGATGCATTAACGATATGTACAGCACATCTTGTCAGGTTTTGTTTTAACGTTTAAAACAAGGATTAAGATACTTCATCTGTTTTATGTGGAGACTTAATAAAGGGAATGAAGTACAAAAAAAACACAGTGGCCCTACTTTTTTGTTTTCCATGTTATTGTTGAAATTGACTCACGGTGTCGCTATACACCAGCTTTACAAACGATTCAAGTCAACTGTCCATTGTGGACAGAGGTTCTTACGCCCATTCCGTGATCGAAGTGTGCATAAAGACAGTTTCACTTCTGCTATACCCGTTGAGCTTTTTGTTTGTCGATTTAGAGGATAAATCTGACGATGAATTCAAATATACAAGTGCTTCGGCTGTCCGGTTTATATTTCCTCCTTGTCACCTCGCGTGGCGCATATGGAGACCTGAGCTATTCTTTTCCAGAGGAGATGAAACGAGGATCGGTTATTGGAAATGTGGCCAAGGATCTCGGGCTGCAGACGGGCGCTCTCTCTAACAGAAGAGCCCGTATTGACACGGATGGGACTGATACTCGGTACTGTGACATAAACCTAAATAACGGAGAGCTGACTGTGGCTGACAGGATCGACCGAGAGGGGCTTTGTGGTGAGAGGGCGTCGTGTGTCTTAAAGCAGGAGCTCGTGCTGGAGAATCCTCTCGAGCTCCATCGGATAACTCTTCATATTCAAGATGTAAACGATAACTCACCACAATTCAACGAGGAATTGATTACTTTAGAAATTCGAGAGTCTGCAGTG
This sequence comes from Labroides dimidiatus, assembly GCA_030710495.1. NCBI lineage: Eukaryota > Metazoa > Chordata > Actinopteri > Labriformes > Labridae > Labroides > Labroides dimidiatus. The sequence goes on along the minus strand of CM061150.1, from coordinate 16,980,765 downwards.
AGAGGAGCTCGTTTTGTGATAGATGAGGCGCACGATGCGGATGTAGGACAAAACTCAGTTCAGCAGTACACCCTAAAGAAGAACGACAATTTCGTTTTGGCTGCTGACCAGAACACTATAGAGCTTGTTCTGGATAAAGAGCTCGATCGAGAGAAGCAAAGAGAAATAAATTTGCTGCTCACAGCTTTAGATGGAGGCTCTCCTCAGAGATCAGGTACTGTGGTCATACACGTCATTGTACTGGATGCTAATGATAACGCCCCAGTGTTCAGTCAGGCCGTTTATAAAGCCAGTCTGCCTGAAAACTCTCCTCTAGATACTGTAGTGGTCAGAGTGAGTGCTACTGATGCAGACGAGGGAGTCAATGGAGATGTAACATATGAATTTGTGCATGTTGGTGAAGATGTAAAGAAGCTGTTTAATATTGACCGGAAACTCGGTGATATTAAAGTGACTGGTGCTGTTGACTATGAAAGCACTTCATCCTTTGAAATACGCGTTAAAGCCAAGGATGGGTTAGGCCTTTCATCCAACGCAAAAGTAATAATTTCAGTCACTGATGTAAATGATAACCCACCGATTATTAACATAAAATCACTGACCAATCCCATACCTGAGAACGTGTCACCTGGTACAGAGGTGGGCATCATCAACGTGCAGGACAGAGACTCTGAGACTAACAGACAGGTCCGCTGCTCCATTCAGCAAAATGTCCCTTTTAAGTTGGTTCCTTCTATTAAAAACTATTATTCTCTGGTGAGCACAGGACAGCTGGACCGTGAAGTAGTGTCTGATTACAACATTACAATCACTGCCACTGACGAGGGCTCTCCACCTCTGTCCTCGTCTAAAAGTGTTCAGTTATCTGTAGCAGACATCAACGACAACCCACCTGTGTTTGAGGAGCAGTCGTACAGCGCATATGTGAGTGAGAACAACAAACCTGGCTCCACTTTATGTTCGGTGAGTGCTCGAGACCCCGACTGGAGACAGAACGGTACAGTGATTTATTCTCTGTTAGGCGGAGAGGTGAACGGTGCCCCGGTGTCGTCCTATGTGTCTGTGAACGGAGACACGGGGGTGATCCACGCTGTGAGGTCGTTTGATTATGAACAGTTCAGGAGCTTCAAAGTGCACGTGATGGCCAGAGACAACGGCTCTCCTCCTCTGAGCAGCAACGTGACCGTGAGTGTGTTCATATCGGATGTGAATGACAACTCTCCTCAGATTCTGTACCCCGGGCCGGAGGGCAACTCGTTCATGACCGAGCTGGTCCCCAAAGCTGCACACGGAGGCTCTCTGGTGTCCAAAGTGATAGCGGTGGACGCGGACTCCGGACAGAACGCCTGGCTGTCGTATCATATAGTGAAATCCAGTGATCCGGGACTTTTCACTATTGGTGTCCACAGCGGAGAGATCAGGACCCAGCGGGACATTTCTGAATCTGACAGCATGAAACAGAACCTTATTGTGGCAGTGAAAGATAACGGACAGCCCTCTCTGTCTGCCACGTGCTCCATGTATTTACTGATTTCTGATAACTTGGCTGAGGTGCCAGAACTGAAGGACATTTCTTATGATGAGAAGAACTCCAAACTGACCTCTTATCTGATCATCGCGCTGGTGTGTGTGTCTACGTTTTTCCTGACCTTCATCATCATCATCCTGGGTGTGAGGTTTTGTCGCAGGAGAAAGCCCAGACTGTTGTTTGACGGAGCAGTGGCCATCCCCAGCGCGTATCTCCCTCCAAATTATGCAGATGTTGACGGCACAGGAACTTTGCGCAGCGCTTACAATTATGATGCCTACCTGACAACAGGGTCTCGAACCAGTGACTTCAAGTTTGTGTCATCTTACAATGACAACACACTGCCTGCTGACCAGACTCTGAGAAAAAGTCCATCAGACTTTGCTGACGTGTTTGGAGACTGTGATGACTCTCCTGAGGTAGGAACATGTGCCATCAATGAGCATCTGTAACAGGTTATTTGTCAGTTGAAGTAACCCGTTTTTTTCTTTATACATCACCTCTACTCGACCCATTTTCAGCTCGTAGTTTAACATGTATTGAAACTATATTTTATGGTTAACTTCTCTGAGAAGAGCATCATATTATAAGTGCAGTTACATTCATTTTTTTTGTTAGTTGTTGTTTTGTTCATTCTTTTTAATCTACCGACTCAGCACGAGTGTGTCCTTCTTTGTGTCTTGTGTTGAGTTGAAATTTGTTTTCTCTGTCCTTGGTGCTGAACCTCTCTGTTGCTTTATTATTATTATTATTATTATTTTTTTAATGCAAACTTTGAGAAGCAGATCAGTCGTGTTTTTGCTTCAGACTATGCTCTTTTTGAATGCATGTTTTTTTACTTCCTGCTGACAGGGTTATAAAGTGGCTTTGTTGAGGTCTTATGAGAATTGGTAGAGCTTTCCTTGGTGGGCAATAACAAGGCAATGTGCCTTTGTAAATCCATCAAAAAAATAACTTTATTCATTTATTAGGAACCCTTGATGACTTTTTAGAATAAGTCATACATAAACCTTTGCATGATCCCCTTGCACATAGCTATAAATTGCTTTAACAGTTGGCCTTGAGTTTTTCTTTGTGGTCCTCCTGTTTAATGTTGTTTGAGATTTTATGTTTCAGTTTATTAAAGTTAAGTATCTTCAGTCAAATTCAATTATAGAATATCTTAACTGGTATTATCTCACATTCCAATTTTTGTTCAGGTTAACTTTTACTGTTTGCTTGAGTTTTCCAAACCAAAGTTTTTGTTTGTTTGTTTGTTTTTGTTTTTAAATCACCTTGCTGGCATCATCATTACAAACTTACAAAGTGCTCTTTTGCTGTTTGCAATCACATTACAATTAAAACAAAACAAAACACAAAAGATATTAGATGATCATTGCTTACTCCCCCTGTAACTAAAAAACGATGTAACAAAACTTTAATCTCACTGGTTTTGAAGATGGATCAAGTGTTGAAATGGAAAATTCTACTTGCTGATACACTTGTAAATTCCTAGAGCCTTCAGGCATGGATTTAGGTCACTGACATTTATCTAGCAGTCAAGTTTGATCGAGAATTTATTGCAACAATGGCAAATTTATGGCAAACGTACCTGCATACTGTTTTTTGATTTTGTGATTTGCAGATCTTTAAAATCACATCCATGCTGCAGCATTTCTGATTACACTTTAAACTTCAGAGAAAAGAGCATATAAGTCATGCAATTAAGTGTTTTTTTTTCAACATATATTTAGCTAAACACACTATCTTATAACAAACAGTTTGTACAGGTATTGGTATTGGGACTATGTCTTTGCAGTTAACATATTTTACCAGCCAACATCAAAGTGGACTGGAATAATATAAGCACTTATTGGATGAATACCACAAATAAAAATAGGAAAAGAAAATCACCACCCCCTTCAGTTGCATTTTGAGATGACATATAATTATATTATGAAAGGTAGCTTTTATGTAATCTTTAAAAAGGCTGGCTGGTTTCATGACCTTTTTGTGAGTTCGTCTCGGATACACTGAGATAAATACATTGCAGTACTTGTTGAACCTAGTTTCCTAACTTGCACTGACTGAGTCACAGCTGATAACTTTGAACCTCAGACTAAACAATTTGACCTGTTTTTGTCTTGCAACTTTAACAGCGATCCTTTTTTTTCAACAGTGTGATACTTAAATATAACTCACGGTGTCGCTATACACCAGCTTTAAAAAAGTGTCAAACTCTTCTTTCCTTTGTGGACGGACGTTCCTGCACGCCCATTGCGTCCAGAGGAACCGTTACGCTGAGATACTGTGCATTTTAGTGTTGTTGGATGGCCCAGTGTGTGTCGAGGCGAGCCTCTGTCGTCTAATTATAAGCTTCTTCATGGTAAATGCAAACATGCAGTTGTTTCATCTGTCCGGTTTATATTTCCTCCTTGTCACCTCGCGTGGCGCATATGGAGACCTGAGCTATTCTTTTCCAGAGGAGATGAAACGAGGAGCGGTTATTGGAAATGTGGCCAAGGATCTCGGGCTGCAGACGGGCGCTCTCTCTAACAGAAGAGCCCGTATTGACACGGATGGGACTGATACTCGGTACTGTGACATAAACCTGAATAACGGAGAGCTGACTGTGGCTGACAGGATCGACCGAGAGGGGCTTTGTGGTGAGAGGGCGTCGTGTGTCTTAAAGCAGGAGCTTGTGCTGGAGAATCCTCTCGAGCTCCATCGGATAACTCTTCATATTCAAGATGTAAACGATAACTCACCACAATTTGACGAGGAATTGATTTCAATAGAAATTCGCGAGTCTGCAGATCGAGGAGCTCGTTTTGTGATAGAGGAGGCGCACGATGGGGATGTAGGACGAAACTCAGTTCAACAGTACAGCCTTAAGAAAAACGAATATTTCGTTTTGGCTGTTGATCAAAACACAATCGAGCTTGTTCTGGATAAAGAGCTCGATCGAGAGAAACAAAATGAGCTAAATTTGCTGCTCACAGCTTTAGATGGAGGCTCTCCTCAGAGATCAGGTACTGTGGTCATACACGTCACTGTACTGGATGCTAATGATAACGCCCCAGTGTTCAGTCAGGCCGTTTATAAAACCAGTCTGCCTGAAAACTCTCCTCTAGATACTGTAGTGGTCAGAGTGAGTGCAACTGATGCAGACGAGGGAGTCAATGGAGATGTAACATATGACTTTGTGCATGTTGGTGAAGATGTTAAGAAGCTGTTTAATATTGACCGGAAACTCGGTGATATTAAAGTGATTGGTGCTCTTGACTATGAAAGCACTTCATCCTTTGAAATACGCGTTAAAGCCAAGGATGGGTTAGGTCTTTCATCTTATGCTAAGGTAATAATTTCAGTCACTGATGTAAATGATAACCCACCGATTATTAGCATAAAATCACTGACCAATCCCATACCTGAGAACGTGTCACCTGGTACAGAGGTGGGCATCATCAACGTGCAGGACAGAGACTCTGAGACTAACAGACAGGTCCGCTGCTCCATCCAGCAAAATGTCCCTTTTAAGTTGGTTCCTTCTATTAAAAACTATTATTCTCTGGTGAGCACAGGACAGCTGGACCGTGAAGTAGTGTCTGATTACAACATTACAATCACTGCCACTGACGAGGGCTCTCCACCTCTGTCCTCGTCTAAAAGTGTTCAGTTATCTGTAGCAGACATCAACGACAACCCACCTGTGTTTGAGGAGCAGTCGTACAGCGCATATGTGAGTGAGAACAACAAACCTGGCTCCACTTTATGTTCGGTGAGTGCTCGAGACCCCGACTGGAGACAGAACGGTACAGTGATTTATTCTCTGTTAGGCGGAGAGGTGAACGGTGCCCCGGTGTCCTCCTATGTGTCTGTGAACGGAGACACGGGGGTGATCCACGCTGTGAGGTCGTTTGATTATGAACAGTTCAGGAGCTTCAAAGTGCAGGTGATGGCCAGAGACAACGGCTCTCCTCCTCTGAGCAGCAACGTGACCGTGAGTGTGTTCATATCGGATGTGAATGACAACTCTCCTCAGATCCTGTACCCCGGGCCGGAGGGCAACTCGTTCATGACCGAGCTGGTCCCCAAAGCTGCACATGGAGGCTCTCTGGTGTCCAAAGTGATAGCGGTGGACGCGGACTCCGGACAGAACGCCTGGCTGTCGTATCATATAGTGAAATCCAGTGATCCGGGACTTTTCTCTATTGGTGTCCACAGCGGAGAGATCAGGACCCAGCGGGACATTTCTGAATCTGACAGCATGAAACAGAACCTTATTGTGGCAGTGAAAGATAACGGACAGCCTTCTCTGTCTGCCACGTGCTCCATGTATTTACTGATTTCTGATAACTTGGCTGAGGTGCCAGAATTGAAGGACATTTCTTATGATGAGAAGAACTCCAAACTGACCTCTTATCTGATCATCGCGCTTGTGTGTGTGTCTACGTTTTTCCTGACCTTCATCATCGTCATCCTGGGTGTGAGGTTTTGTCGCAGGAGAAAGCCCAGACTGTTGTTTGACGGAGCAGTGGCCATCCCTAGCGCGTATCTCCCTCCAAATTATGCAGATGTTGACGGCACAGGAACTTTGCGCAGTGCTTACAATTATGATGCCTACCTGACAACAGGGTCTCGAACCAGTGACTTCAAGTTTGTGTCATCTTACAATGACAACACACTGCCTGCTGACCAGACTCTGAGGAAGAGTCCATCAGACTTTGCTGATGTGTTCGGAGACTGTGATGACTCTCCTGAGGTAGGAACTTGTGCTAAATAGAGTTCGACCTTTTTCGTTGTGTCCTTCTAAAATGAGTCATTTTTGCTGACAGGATACACAGGTAAATTAAGTGTTAGCCTCTTCTCTTCGTTGTATCAGCACAGTTTAAAGTTCTAAAAACTCTTGTAGAGGGTTAGGCATACTGCCCCACCTCCTCCCCAGCGAGATCTTTATGGAATATAATAAAATATAATATGATAACAATGACTAGTAATAATAATAATAATAATAATAATAATAATAATAATAATAATAATAATAATAATAATAATAATAACAATAATAATAATAATAACAATAATAATAATAATAATAACAATAATAATAATAATAATAACAACAATAATAATAATAATAATAATAATAGTTTGTAATACGTTTCATGCAGTGCTTAATTTGTCCCCAATCAGGTGCCGGGTCCCCCTTCGAAATTGTGCGCCGAAAGAAACCTTTTTTTTCTTGGGTTTTAACGCGTTTTTATCTTCTTTTTGACCTTAATTTCCACATTTACCTAGTATAACATTTGCAGCAACATTTGGCACACCATGTGGCCCATCAGAACACTTGGAATCAATTTGGAATGAGCAATTTAAATAACTTACATATTGCAAATAAACATATTTTATTGCTAATGGGATTTTTTGTGTCACTGTCATGTAAGCACCATGCCAGAAAAAAATAAATACAATAAATTTAACAAAAGCCTGAGAATCAAAAATCAAGAAAGAATTAGAAAAAAGGTCTGTATTTGGAAGGCTGTCTTGTCCTCACTCCATATGTTTTCCCTTCAGATGGAGGGGAAATTGAATTAGGACTGAATATATTATTTTAAAAAGAAAGCCTGAACAGCGTGTCACTCTGTCACTGTCAAGTGTCAATCACGGTGCAACTGTGTACACACACACTCACGCACACGCACACACACAACACCAAGCAGCTCGCTCAGTGACTGTCCAAGGTGCTGATTGGAAAACGCCGATATACAAATGAAGCAATGATGCGCTAATCATGCCCACACAATGATGGGACTTTACACCACGTTTTCACTCGCACTGCACAGACCACATCTTCTGCGGCTATTATGCTGTCACCACCCGTATCTGCGGAGCCGGGCTCTGCCTCCGGAACAACTTTGGTCAGTTTGGGGTCTGGCTGACCGACTGGTTTAAAGAAACTTGAGAGTTTTGATTGTCGCTTTGACATTTTAGCAGGCCAAGTGTAACAGCGTTTCAGTCACCTGGCTGTGAAGTGTCGTTTGCGCGCGGTGCCGTGCGGAAACAATACCTTCGCAATGCGCATGGCGTTGTGACGCGTGACGGCATGAATCACTTTTTCCCCCCGTTTTACCTAATTTCTGAGTAAAATGCATAAGAAATAAGCCAACAGGCGTCACTTCAGAGAGGATTAAAGCGCAGAGAAAACACAGCTAAAAACACAGTTTATTTATTGACAGGAAAGGTCACGGAGCAGATCAAAGAGGTGCCGGAGCGGATCAAATAGGTCCCGGATCCGATCCAAGAGGTCCCGGAGCGCGCTCCGGCTAGCTCCGGCACAAATTAAGCACTGGTTTCATGTAGCCTTATATTCTGCTGTGAGTCCAGCTAAGTCCCCCCATTTGCAGCCAAACAGAGGCACATGGACATGGCAGCAGCAAGCGAAGATCCCACAGGTGCATCCTCACCTGTTGAGTCCCCACCCACCACCCCATGCCAGCATCTTTCCACCCTGACACTGAGGGGAAATTCCAACCAAAGAGGCGAAAAGATGATATTGTCCCTAAATAAAGCATATGAACACATCATACTTCACAGAAGGTCAAAGGTCATATAGTTGCATGACAATGATTGATTCTTCAAATTACAAAACTAACATGAAAAAAATAAATAAATAAATAAATAAATAAATAAATAAATAAATAAAAAACAAGGATCATGTCTATAGATCTTTCCCATGATGAAATAATTCTATCAGCAGCTCAATGTATCTTAGCCATTGACCCTTTTAGATTTTGAGGGACAGTGTGGTGGCCTCCATTGTGTGAACAGCACTTTTTTTTTTTTTTTTTTTGCTGCTGTTAGGCCAATGAACTAACAATTTTGATAGAGAAATATTTAACATTCATGAACAAGACAGTGAGGCTACATGGTGCTTAATAATTCAAGATTTTTGTTAGCACAGAGCTGACCACATATTTTTCCCATTAATTTATACGTGTCTGTGTTTGAGACTGTGAATTATATGATAGCTTAGCATGGGTTTCATAAACAAAAATAATAAGGCTGTGTTACTGACAGTGTCTCAAACATATTTTTGCTGCACTTGTTAAGTCATTTTGTATCTAATTTTCCTTTACATCTTTCCATCTATTAATATTCCTTTTTTCATTACCATTTGTGACACTCTTTATCTCAGGCTATTTAAAAAGGGAATCCATTCCTTGTGATCCTTATTTTCTTGTTTTAAATGTACATGTTTAATAGTGGTGTTGTTTTTGCCTTATGTTTTTGTGTTAATTTGCTGACTTCATTGAGTTGCGTCAGCCTTATTGGCTTCAAGATTTGTCTGTTTTGTTTCTCTGTCCTTGGTGCTGAAACCTGTTCCTGTTGTTCTCTTCTGTGTCAGAAATTTAGCCACTCTTTAGCACAGATATTCTTTTAGGTATCACTGGTTGAAAGTTTTTAAGAACTTTTTATTTCTCTTATTTAGAGGTTTTGTCTTTTGCGTTCTCATTGGGAAAACCAATGTTCAGGATATGACTGCACGTGTCACTCATTTGTATTTAGACTTCTTCTTCTTCTTCTTCTTATTTTTCTTTATTATTATTATTATTATTATTATTATTATTATTATTATTATTATTATTATTATTTACAGCAAGACTTGCTTTAAGATCAGAGTTTTGTTTTCAAATATTTCCTTTTTTAATAATGGGTTGCCTTGCCTTATGATAATTTTATATGATCCCTCAGACCTAGCGTCTATCCTGTTGCAGTAACCTTTTTTTGTGTTTCAACCATTGTCCCTTCCAGTTTGTTTCGTGTTTTTTTTTCCCTCTCTCGTCACTACAAAAGTGATAAATACAACATATTACAGTTTGTTTTTTTTTTTTTTCTTGTAGTTGAGTCTTACACACCACACTCTATGTAGTGCAGCTGAGAATGCTTTTTTTTTTCCTTTGGTCCAGTTAAGCATAGTAGTGGAGCTTGTTACAACAGTTTGTTGTCAGCATAGCAGTGACAGTGTGATGAAGAAACATTTTTTTATTTATTTTATTTCACTAGTCCTCCATGAATAATCATTTTTTGCAGAGGACAAAAGATCTTTTTTAGATGTTGTTTCTAATCAGTGCCTCTGGGTATTCTCTTCGAGGTTATGTAAGAAACATACCATTTTATTTTATTTTCAAATCGACAGACAAAAAACAGTATATGCAATCCTTACTGTATATACTTTCACCATTGTTGCTTCTTTCAGAGGTGAATTTTCAACCATTTCTGCTGACAAGACTTCAACACTGCTTTCTCTTAATCTTATATTGCTTGATTGTGTCTCGCACTTTGCTTTTGACATGGCTCCACTGGGAATTTTTGGTCACTTTTCTTGTGTATTAGTTTAAGTTGTAATGATATTTGGCTTACTGATTTTATTTCTTTTTCTTTTTTCATTTTTTTTCCGAATTTGAGTCTGTCAATTAAAAACATGGCACTCTGCTGGTTCTTGTCTGAATTATGTCAGCTGTAGTTTGGAGCACTTGAAATGCTGGTTTGCTTTGCTTTGCTTTGAAATCCACTTTGTTCAAGCTGTCTGGTCAGAGCAATTTGATTTTGCCCAACACACAATACAAATGTTGAGGGAAGGAATTTATTTTGTAATTTCAGTCAGTTTGCAGCATGTTGTCTTTCTTGTGGATTCGTGTGATTTTGTGACCTCAATGATTTGTTTTGAACAAATGAACTGATCAACTGCGGATCATAACATAGTATGACAAAAGTCGTCTGGTTAGGTTGTGCTGACCGAATGGAGGACTTTACCTTTGTTATAACCCAAATACCATTTCCGATAAATGCTAAAACAGCCGTTCAGATTCTCAATTGATTTCTGTTATTGAAAGTGGTTGGTTTGAACTTTTGTGGGCTCTGCTGCAATGTCTGGTTGATTTATTATGTTAATATGGATAAGGTGGTGGATCTAGTACATCAGTAAATGTGTTACTCTCTATGAGAAAAGGTACCACCTTCTTAATTTTGCATGTTTGAAGGAAAATGTTTCTTTTCAAAAGAGGAAAAGGTGCTCCACAAAAAATCACATTGATGTGTTTTCCCCTTAAATCATCGTCGTATTTGTGAACAGCAGATTTATACAAATGGTTAGCAGTTTACTGCAGGTGTTATTCAAGCTTGTATCATTTGATCAAACAAGAACCAAATAGGGAACCTGATGTCTGCCTTGTTAAGAAGAAAATATGATCACTCTACTTTTGCTCTTAAAACATTTACTGAATTAGCACCACATATTAGAACTTCACTCCATGCCGACCCTCTTTGTAATATAAATTCTCCCTGAATCCAAAATGAACTTTGTTTACAACTAATTTCTGAGCTTATAATACTGTGAT